>JASKUP010000110.1:1800000-2169245 GCA_030448955.1 Trichopoda pennipes | reverse complement strand
ACACAGCCAACTTTACTCAAATATACTTCATTTCATTTTAATCGTATTTGAAGTGAATATCGCAAATGTTTTTCCCCTTACTGTGTTTCGTGTATTTATTACACAATATCTTATATATAAAGCATATTATAATTTACTTGCTGACACAATTTGTTTCTTTGCTGGTGGAGCGTTCATCAAATTTAACGAGTCACTAACATCATCAACGTTTAACTTTTGTTTTCAATTCCTCCTCTTAACGTCATTCGTTTTATTTTCCGCCTATTTCGACCAACAGATTCTGTAAGATCAGCATCAAGTGGGACAGATCTGCAGCTTTATTTCCAAAAGACGGCGAAAAAATACGCCATTTAATTAATATTTCAATAAATAAGCGATTAACAACCAACCCATGTTCGACCTAGTGTTTCAACTGTAAACATCTCAGCCATGACCCATCGTTTTGAAACAGATCGAAATCTGTCAATTCCTCGACGTTCTAAACAATTAGGGTTATCCAAAACCACTAAGGATTTGACTTTCAAGCCTTACTTTCACATCGCCGTGGATTCGCTCAATTTCTTCAGGAACAACCGATTGGTTTTCTAAAAAAAACATTTTTCAGACGCAGCCCATTTTTACCTATCATTAAGATTGTGCTTCACTTGTTTAAGGTAAACTGAAAAAGATCGTATATCAACCGTAAAGCGATTCAAATGTTGCACGAACTGTTTAGCGACATCCCATGAACATAAGGATTGTAAGAGTGTTCACGTTTGCTTTTTATGCAAACAAAAACATCATTCACTCTTACATCGGGATAATCAGTCGAGGAGACTTACTGCTAAGAATGAGGTATCGCAAAACTTCCCACAAAACTCACCCGTATTTGTACCAAGAAATTCTGATGAACCTAATTCGAATCAAGCACTTATACCTTCTAATGCCAATGGTATTCTGTGTACTCCGGCAAACTTTCGTTCTTTTCAAACATTTAGCAGTCAAACAGAGTTAAATAGTGATGAGACTTTACTGTTAAGTATTCCGTATTGCGAAATAGAAACCAAAGACCTTAAAAGCTCGGACCGAGCATTAATTGACCCAGCTTTTCAGGCAACATTTATCTCTAAAAGACTACAAAAGAAGTTGGCTATTCCGATTCGATCTGCTCCTATGGCTGAAATTATAGGCTTGAATAGTAGTGTAGCTGTTCGATTCGATCTGATCCAATGGCTGATTTATAGGTTTGAAGAGTAGTGTAGCGGCAAAATTTTTAGAAATATGTCTCATATCGTCTGGTAAGACGAAAACAATTATAACATTCAAATTGAAGCTTATGTAGTGAAAAAACTTACTTGCCTTTCTCCCGAAGCCCATTTTCACTTGTCATGGTATGTCAGCCATGGTATGAAGCCGCATTTGGGCTTCTGATTATTGAGAAGTCTAGCATGCTCGGCGTGTCACTGTTTGGTATGCTACTTGGTCTGAAGACTTTATTGGGTCGTTATCTCGCCATCGCAAAATGGAGCAACTCACGTTTTACCTGCTATTGATGACGTGGTTATTACTGACATATGGTTGTAATAGGACGCTGCTACATTTCATACAGTCAATGAAACGATCAATGCAAACTAAGTTTCTCGATCGCATAATTTCACGAACACCAGCAGATAAGTGGCCTGTGGGGCTATGTTAAGGACATAGTCTATACGGAGTCGATCGAATCGATTTCAGCTTTAAAACTCAAAATCCGTGATATGATTAGCGAAATATGGCCGCCATTTTTCCAAAAAGTGATTAAAAACTATGATGAAAGAATCGACATCTGTCAGCCTGGTGGACAACTGCCAGATATCGTTTTTCACTGATAATTGCCGAACTGTCCTCTTTGTATTAAAAAAAAATTGAATTGTTTCCGATTAAATTATAGTAGTTTCCAGACAAATTTAGCTTCAACTTATATTTCAGGCCTTTATGCCATACTTTATCGAATGCTTGAGACACGTCTATGAAAAGTGCCGAACAATATTTTGCTTCTTCAAACGTCTTTTTGACCAAATTTACTAACCTGTATGTTTGTTCAACTGTACTAAATCCAAATTGATGATTCGGGATATATCCTATCTCGCCTAGAATTGGGTTCATCTTAGAAATTAAAATCCTTTCGAATAGCTTTAATATGTTTGATAAAAGGCTTATGGGTCTATATGATTCTACTTTTGTATGATCCTATCTTGGTTTAGGAATCATAGTAATCAAAGAAATCTTCCAATTCGAAGGAAAGTATTTAAGACGTAAAATTGCATTGAATATAAAAATAATAATTCTTAGTGCTCTACTGGGCAGCTCGATCAACATCCTGTTACTGGTTTTATCAAGTCCAGGCGCTTTCGTAGAGTTCAAATCCGTTTTTGCCCATTTAATATCCCGAAGGTCAAACCTTAGGGGAACTGCGTTTAAGATAAACTAAATTTTTGGTTTTATTTTATTTTAGAAAACAAACTTCTTGTTGAAAAGCCCTTTAAGTTACCTTAACATAAAAAATATAATATTCCAGTTAAAAGTAATAAAAGTTTTCTGGCATTTTTTCTTTTGTTTTTGCATACGCAACTTTATAAAAGAAAATATTACATTTGAAAATCATAACTTTTTACTATTTTTAATTACAACTGCATGAAATACTATTCACTTGAAATCAAAAAACGAAATAGTAGAAAAATAATTTTCTAACTTAAATATCTGAACTTTTTCTTAATTTAATTAAATTTGTGCAGAAATATTTTTGCACTAATGAAAAGTTTTTGTGGTATTTCTTTTTCATCGAATATTTCATTTTTGCGGTTTTGTCTAAAAAAATAGTTTGCTAAAAGGGAAACATTTTAATTATGATTATTTTTGCAAAATATAAACAATAGAAATTAAAATACAATGATTAAATTTAATTAAGAAATTAACTGGGTTACAACATCTTTAAGTATTAAGAACTTGTAAAATTTTCAGAAGCGTTAAATATTTTAATTTTAAATAAATTTTGCATTATTAACCGACCTAATGCAAACTTTCTAGTACTAACCAAAATACAGTTTGATGAAGATGTCAAACAAACAGTCAGTAATGGCGGTTCTCACCGAAAGAAATGACAACAGTATTTCATTTACTGGCGGAATAAAACAAAAAAACTTAATATTAAATTTTGCATACCCTGTACTTGAGGATGTAAAATATGTTTCAGCTGATAAATGCTTTTTTGCAACAATATAACATGTTTTATAACATTTGTAAGTTTGATTCACACGTTAGATAATATAACGATTTTTATTAATTTAAGCGAAATTATAACAATATTTAAAAATGCTTGCGCAATTTGTGCAAATTGTTTATAATATTATTTGTATATTAAAATTCTAATAAATACGAAACTTAAACTGATGTATCATATTTTATTATCGTGTGTTAATACAAATTAAATTTCTAGAAGGATTGATTCCATTTGCACTATTCAACAGTTGTCCGGGAACCGAAAATTAAGGGTGGAAGTTAGAAAATTTACCAGCTGGACCAGCAGTAAACACTGGAAGAGTTGCGCCCTGAAAGCCAGCTGGGAATTGAGCCATAAGTTGTGCTAAACAAATTATAAAGATAATAATGTTACATTTATATATTAAAAATTATTTAAATAATTTGCTGAAAATTAATTAAAGCAGGACACACACGTCGGATGATTTTGCGTAATGCTGCATAAAATGGGATCGTGCAATAATTAGAGCTTATAATTCAATTTGAGTTTAAATTTGCATAGTTTAAGCATTAAGCACATTTTTTAGATAGTCATTGACAACATTGCTAACGTATGCTTAAGACACCTACTTTACTGAGTAATTCAACAAACAAAAGTATTTGCTTTTTTATTCATTTAAAAAGAAAACTATAACTCACCGGCATTGCTAGAATTTCCTGCTGTAGCAGCCAAACGCGACAAAATTAACCTTTCCGACATTTGCAAGCGCTGAGCTACGGTAGGTATGCATGCCAACGTAGCTGGTAAACGTGACACGTCGCTCTTCATATCAGAAAGAAGTTCTTCCAATTGATTGAGCACCTTATGTAGGACAGCATTGGCAGGTTTATTGCCTGCTAATGATTCCTTGCTCAAATGTTGATGAGACTCAGCAAAACATTCGACTTCAGCAAAACGAGCATTTAATGACATTGCTGAATGATTTGGATCTTGCGCTAGATTTAAGAATGCAGCTCTTCTCAGCTGTTACTCAATAACTAACGATTGTTTAAGTAATTTAAAGCGCCGGGCCAAGAATTTGTTTTTAATTTCCAAGAAATTTCCCTTAAAAACGTCCATTTTAAATGGTTCAATTTTTTTTTTTTTTTTAAGAGAAGTAGCATTTTAGGCAACAATGCCTATTAAGTCAAGTACCGTGCAACATTCTTTTTTAGGAAAGGGATAGAGAAGAGATGAAACAGGCGGTGAAAGTAGAAGGATAGTCAGAAATTAACTGCCGTATAAGGACAGCACAGCGACCAGTGACTATGCCTTCATCGCTGTGCAGCCCCACCGACAGTCAGTTTTTATTTTTGTAGTGAAAAAAAACCAAGGTCTTCGTTGGGAATCGAACCCACAACCCCCATACTGGTAAGCTAGTACACTACCTACTAGCCTGCAGGGGCACCTATTGATAATAGCAAAACGTATATCATTTTGCATGTCTTGCCACCGGCCATAGCCATGTGTAGCAATACCCGCCAAAAGTTAATAATCATGACGACGATGCCAAATTTCATATTCACGGCCAGGAACAGCTGGCTTTTCTTCATTTAACCACAGAGTATGAAGTTCGGTGAAACCACTATCTGCTATGTTAAAAATAAATTTTCGCTTCAGCACTTCTAGACTTTCTTCAATCTTAGGCTTGCTAATTAACTCCTTCGGATCTTTAGAACTGCTTGGTTTTTCTATTTCGCCATCTTCTTTTACTATTAAAACGTTATCGTCATCATCATCAATAACTTCGGTAGTTTTATCATCATTGTCCTTCGATTTGTCCAAATCTTTTTCATCTTTTTTCGATGCCTCATTTATGTCTTTTCTCTTCTCTTTAGATTTGTCTATTTCTATGTTGACCTTTGCATCCGTTTTGTCGGCTTTTAAATCCTTTGTTCCAGGCTCTTTGTCTTTTTCTGACCTTTCTGCATTAGCATCACCTGTAATATCCGGTTTTTCTTCGTTTTTAACTTCGCCCTTGTCGCTTAATTTCTTTTCGTCTCTTTCGGATTCCTTTTTAAAGTCGTGCTTTTCGCTGGCTACAGCGGATTTGTCATCGGCTTTTTCTGGAACTGGGCTGGGTGCTGCACTAGTTGCTGGAGTAGCACTTGTGCTAGTTGTAGCACTTTTGTCTTCTGGCTTGATTTGATTTTCTACACCTTCTTCTTTCTTAACTGGCTCACATGGTTTTAAAATTAATTCAGGCATGCTGTAGTAGTATCCATTAATGTGTTCAAATACCTGCACTTTTTTACGTATTAGAGACATGAATCCAATGCGTGTTAATACATGTTGTCTGGACAGTCCTTCCCTTGGTACACCGTCAGAAAATGTTTCGGTATTATTAGCGCCAGGTTCACATAAATGACGCATGAATAGAGAGTAATATTACCTTCCGATTTGCCTCTTAAATTCAAAATTTTGAATTTCGGCTTGAAGATTTAATAAGCTATTGAAAGAGTGGTAAATGAATCATTCTTTTTTAATTTCAATTCTTTACGCATTAGCAAAATTAAATTAAATTAGTTCTTTTCATAACCAAAAGTAACTGAATGAAATTTGAATCAAACGAATTTGGCAGAAATGAATTGCAATTCGTTTTCAATTTAAATGAATTTGTTAAAGTTTCCCATATATTGAATTGAGTTCATCAAATGGATTTAATTCCTTTGAATGGAACTGAATTGAATTGAATGGAATTGAATGAAATTGATTTTACATTAATTCAAATGAATTAGAACAATGAATTGGAATTAAAATGAATGAAATAAAAATGAATTATAATCAATCAAATTCAAAAGTAGATTTAGGGGGAAAGAAAAATGGAAATTTAATCTACCAAATTAAAACACGCAGTACTGGATAACTTTTTCATAAAATGTCACACATGTGTCACCGAGGGTGGAGGCCATTTGATTTCAATTGTTTTAAAAACTTCATGAATTACTGTAATAAAAATGTATTAATTTTCAAATGAATTTTTAAAAAATAAATTACATAAATTTTACAAAAAGTTATTTGAGTTTTTTAATGTAGCAAAATTAGTCAGCCATCCGATACAATAAAATCCTTTTGCTAAAAAATTATTTCTCAAGTTCAAGTTTACTAACCTAAATATTTGTTTAAAAAGTATTTACTTTAAAATCAAATATAACTTTTAAACATGAGTATTTGATAATATTTTCATCAAATATTTATTATTCAAAATTATTTATTATTTGAAAATATAAATGTATTGATATTTATGTTTAACGGAAACTAGCAAAATTAACGTAGGTTTATTTAAAAATAATTTCAAATAACTAACTATTCTCCATAAGCTTTCTAAATTTACGAGTGATCGTTCGTTGTTCGTGTAAAGCTGCCACATAATACTCAAAACAGCAATAATCGAAATTTCAAAACAGGAGCTCAAAAAGTGTGCGCCTAAAATCCTAATAAGAACTGCTAATATAAGTTTCTAAATAGTTTTATAAATAATGTTCACTTTTTAAAGTGAAAACTGCCACCTGTTGTACAATAAGAAGTCTGCATCCTCATGGAATAGTCATTCTCCCAAGAGACAACAGTTCCACAGGTAAAAGATGCTTTGATGACCCGAATTCTACACTCTAGGGCAGTACTCTTTTAAAAGGAAATAATTTGAGAATTACGCACGTTCCAGAAAATTCACAACTATCTGTTCCTTGTCTCAAGTAAATGCAGCTACCTGTGATACAACAAGAAGCCTGCACGCTTATCGATTAGATTAGCTCTAAAGAGACAACAGTTACACATCCTAACAACCCAAATTCCGTGCTGTAGAAAAAAACTCCTTTACCAGGGAGTAATGCGTGATAAGATTTACGTCAGTACTTACATGTGGAAGCCATAACCTGACAGTGGATCAAACCACTGTGCATTAATTTAGCGTCACTCACGTTCGAGGAAGCCTTCGGATTTCTCTATCCTCCAGTCATTCCTGGTCGCAAATCCGATATCTCGAAGCAGGCCAAATGCTCACTCCTTGCTGAAGAGTTGGAGACTATCAAACTCTCGGTCCAGAACACATGAAAGCTTAATACAATTTTAGAACACAACCGCAGGCATGCTCACTGAACCAGGACCATTCACGAAACCACAATCAACAGAGAAAAGCTAAAACGGTAAAAACTCAAAAACCTGAACTCTGGGGCTTACTGATTACCGTGGAAATAAAGTGGAGTTATCCAGTCGGCTTCTGCTAGCCTTTTAGGGAACTGCGCTCCCTTTTACCCGTGGTGACAAATGTAATAACGGTGAGATTCCGTCAAGACATATAAATGTGCCCCTAATTGGGGGAACAGGGAGTAATATGACATCTAAGCAAAAAATCTATCGTGCTCAAAATTAATTCCATGACTGCCCACGAAATACGTCATTTAGTACTAAAACGAGCTTTACGCCGAGGTTATTAATCAAAATCATACTCTTCTACCTCCATTGTACTTACAGAAGTCCCAATCTGTCAAGGCCTACAATTTACAAGATAACAACAAGAATTTTCAAATAAATCCCAAGAAGTAACTATATCAGCATAAAAACAAAAACAAAAATATACACAGCATACAGCAACAAAATCTGATACAAAGGGAGTAGAAGATTCTTAATTGTTCTAGACTTCTAGTGGACAAATATAAAAGGGCAGCGTCTTAGTGGATAATTAGTCAGTGTAAAAAAAACCTCGTGAAGTAAAGACGTGCATCTTAAGTAAAATATCCTGTAGTGTCAGCTTTGTGTGGTTAAAGTAAATAAACTTAATTAACTCACAACAAAATGTTTATAAAAAGAATAAACGTAACAATATATTACGCCTTCGCGTAAACATAAAAGTTACGGTCTTCTTAATGTTTAAGAAGGCCTAAATAGGCTCTATATTGAAATTTTAATTGAAATGCATTACTACTGTCCGAGTAAACGTTACAAAAGAACAATGCGTTTGTGCCACCGAAATTGGAGACATTTATATCTCCAACATATAACAACTTAATATACTTATAACTTTTTATTCGGTCGTAGTGCAGTAGATAAAATAAATATTTTTTTTACCTTCTTCATAACCTTGCCTAAAAGTGATATATAGCTTTTAAATATATTTTTAAATAGAGACTCACGAAAAAACTTGTTTTTCACTAAAAAAAATAACAAGCATAAATTCGCTTTAATGAAATTTTCCTATTGCAAATTCATATTTTTGGATATCTTTGCTTTTATTTTTTTTATTGCCCTTAATGCCTGAGCACTTAATTTCTTAAGTGATAATCATCCTCAGCGTTAATGTGGTAATAGCATTAACAGTCATCTCTTATATCTTAAGGGGAATTGTCAAGTGTACACTTATATTTAATATTAGCCTCTATCCGGAGAAAAATAAGAAATAAGAAACAATAATTTAAGAAATGCATTTAACTGTAAAAATATAAAAAGAAGATTTTAACATTTGTATCACAAAATTTAAGGAGCACTTAAAGATAAAAATTAACTTAAATTAGAAATAGCACTTATATTCATTTCTATAATACTCATTTTCTATACCAATAAATAGGACGACAACGCGAATATATAGGTTTTGCTTCTGAAGACCTCAGCCAACTTATAAAGGGTACTTTATAGAGGTATAGAACTTTGAAATGAAATAAAACAAAGATGAATATTAAATGGACTTCGATGGCTTTTTCCAACATTTGTGGCATTAAATATAGCGGTCTTGGTGGCCAATTCTTTTCATACAAAAGAGAGCTTCATTTGTAATCAAAGTTCGCCTATGAAAATCGAAATCAATGGCAATCTTGTTTTGGAATAAATTTTTATAATTTGTAAGCGTTATGCAGGCTTCTATCTATTCGTATTAAAATACCAAAACAAAGTAATACTTTACGAGCCAAAGCTCTGAAATTACGTAAACTACGAGTCAAATTTCGTAAAGTATCACAGATTTAGCAAAACTAGCGTTGACATCACAACAGTCTCAATATTTCGGCATGCAAAAGCATTATTAACCAACAAATTTTCTAAGGATTACGTGCCTCTAAAAATTGTAAAGCCATTTTCACTATGTCGAAATTAACATCATGCTTCTGTCGAACCCTTATTATTAAAAAATCATTAAAGGCTCTTTTTATATGAATTATTTCGATTTTAAAGTTGTACAGTATTTATAGGTATATAACTTTAAGTTGGCAACGCATTTTTAAGCTGTCATTTTGTAGCTGTTAAGTAATTTATGTTATATTAGGTTTGTCAATTCAACTTTAATAGACTGACACCGGAACCACGCTTACAAATTGTACAAATCGGAAGCATAGGATCCAAAACAGTCGCTAGTTTACTCCAATAAGTCCAAAAGGATTCACCACTTGGAAAACAGCATTAGCCGCGTGATTGCCGATACACGTTTACAAATATTGAAACAATTCATTGAAAATTATACCTTCAAATTAGACTACGTCTGAGCCAGCCGTAGAGACCATATGCCAGAAATTATATTTCAATTATAATGTCAGCAATTTTTCTTTCGAATAAAGTGATATTTGTCATCTTTTTTATTTAATTTCAAAGTTCTGTAGCTCGCAATCTACATATGCGCATGATGCATAGGAGTTGGTTGAATTACCAAAAGGGAGAAAAGCTGTCGGAAGTAAGTGAGTATTCAAGATCAAAAATTTAGCTGATGGTTCACAAAGGTTTAAGGCAAGACTGTTAGCTAAAGGATTTTCTCAGAAATTTGGCCAGGATTATGACGAAGTGTTCACATCTCTCAATAATTTGTTTGTGCGACATATTGATGTGGAAACTGCATTTTTAGATGGAGATTTAGAATGTGTATAAAACATCCACCTGGTTTTATTGTACAGGGACATGAGCACCTTGTATGCAAAATAAATAAAAGTATATACGGTTTGAAGCAATCTGCACGATACTGAAATTAAAGGATTAATTCAGTCCTAATTAATCTTGGATTCAAAAGGGGTATAGCAGATAGCAGTTTGTATGTGCAAAGTGAAGGCGATAATATTGTTTATGTAATGATATACATGGACATCGACATTGTTTTGGTAAAAAAAAGCAAAAATCTAGAAAAAAAACACAATCGATGCAATTGCAAAAGAATTTCAAATTAATGATATGGGAGAAATTAAACTTTATCTAGGAATTAACGTTGAAAAGATAGATGGAAAGTTTTACATTCATTTAGAAAATTATATAAATACTATGCTAGAAAAATTCCAAATGTTGAATGAGAAAACTTCGAAAGTTTCCTTAGACCCTGAGTATACAAAAAACTCTCCAACAGATACAGGATTATTAGTTAACATCAACCCTTACCGAAAAGCTAATGGATCGTTTTTATATTTAGTATAAAACGCCAGACCTGATGTTGCTGCTTTTATTATTAGCAGAAAAGTATCAAAAGCAGGGTGATTGGAATTTAGTAAAACATATTTTCAAATACCTTAAAGGAACAACTTTGGCTTTGCGTTGGATATAAGCAGGATAATATTCAACTTGTAGATTACACTAATGCGGTTTGGGCTGGTGAATATGTTTTTAAACTTGTAGATGTCGTAATCAGTTATGCAAGTAGAAAGCAATTTCAATTCTACAATTTGCAAGATAACCAAAGTTGCTTAAAGCTTCTAGATGCTGCATCAATAAATCATACGTGGATAACATATTGATATGAAATACTATTTCGTTGCTGTCCAACGAAGGATATGGTTGCAAAACCATTGTCAAATATCAAAATTTTAAAACTAAGTGTATCAGATGGTCTTAGTAAAATAACCAAATGATTTAGTTTATATAACTTCTACTTATAATATGGAATAATAACTACTTTGTTGTATAATAACTACGGGGTAAAAGAAAGCCCAATCCCCTTCAAGGCTAGTAGAAGTCAACTGGACAATCCACTATATTTCCACGGGAATCAATGGCCCGCAGAGTTCCGCTATTTCTCTCTTTAGGCATTTAGCTGTTCTCCGACTGATTATTGAGGTTGGCCCATTAGGAGTATCGTAGTGGCTGTGTGTTTCGAGGCCCTCGTTTGAGTTTGTGGGTCGGATCATTCACAATGACTACAATGAATGGTCCAGGTCTAGTGAGTATGAATGCCGTCGTGTTCTTAATTATATTAAGCTTCATGCGTTCTGAACCAGGAGTTGGACAGTCTCCAACTCTTCAGCAAGGAGTGAAGGCTGCGGCCTACTGTGGGCTTTCGAAATTGCTACTAGGAGTGACCGGAGGATATACGTATTCGAAGGCCTTCTAGGGGCGTGAATATCGTTGCTTTTCATTCACAGTGGTACTGATCCACCATCTGATTAAGGCCCACGACCAGGTGCAGATGTAAATCTTATCACTTCATACATGTTTGGTGTAATATATTTCATAGCTAACAAATGATGTTACCTTCCCTTAATCCTAATATAACTTAATCCTAATATAACTTAATTCTATATAATACAACACTTAACCTTAATACTATAATTTTCAACATTGTCAGAATTAATAAGAAAAGGAATTGGAAATAAAGCCAGTTTCGTTACAACTACAAATGCGTGCGGTCTCTTTTATTTAATAAGTAAAACATAACAAAGTGGCGACGAGGATGGGACAAAGTGGCGACGAGGAAAAATAAAGGTGGAAAAAAAACAGTGCGGGTTCATCATAATTGAAAAGTGATTTAAATACAAATGATTAAAAAGATCCATTGAATGGACATACATATGTACATACGTAGGCAAGCAGTACATTTATTAGTTTTGTGTGTATAACAACAACAAAAATGGCAACAGACAATTTTAACAGCATAGAAATGCTTATAAAACAACAGCAGGAATTTACAAAAAACCTGCTAACCCAGCAACAATTATGGATGCAATCCTTCCTGGACAACAAACCAGAAGCTGCTTCAGTAGCGAAACTCACAACTGACAAATTGATGGTACCAGCGTTCCACAAGTTCAACAAGGAACAACAACAGTGGGACTCATATTTGCAACAACTTCAACAACATTTTGTGGCATACGCGGTGGATTCAGTCGGTAAGCAAAAATCATTTTTTTTATCGTGGTGCGGAGCAGAGGTATTTGAGTTGCTTAAGAATTTATTCGGCGTAACAAGTTTGGAAAATCAAACATATCAAGAAATAACGGAAAAATTAACGGAACATTTCTCGGTAAGCCAGCATATAGTAGCAGCTCGTTATAAATTTTTTAAAAGTCAAATGAAGGGTACTCAAACATACAAAGAGTGGATTGCAGACCTTCGCGGTTTAGCGAGAGACTGTAAGTTTGTCTGCAACTCAAATACATGCTCATCAAATTATGTAGATGACATGATACGGGATCAGATAATTGTGAATACACCACACGACGCAGTTCGTTCTGCTGCTTTGCAGAAACAAAAAACAACACTCGCGGATGTAGTACTCATTGCAGAGTCGTTTGAAGCAACAACAAGAACAATGGCAACGTTAAAAGAAATTTCAACTGAAAAAACGCTAGACATAAATTTAATAAAAAAACAATCGGTCACTGAAAAAGAAAACCAAAAATACAAAAAAGAAAATAAATACAAATCGTGTTCGGGTTGTTTTAGTTCCCATAGAAGAGAAGAGTGTAAATTTAAAAATGCCATTTGCAACAAATGTGGAAAAAAGGGACACATAGCGCCCGTGTGTATGTCAAAACAAAAGAACAATTACAAGAAAGTGCATAAAAACAAAAAACAAAATAACATTGATGTGATTGAAACAATATATGGCGTTACAGGTGGAATCAAAACAGAGAAAACAAAGAGTGTAATCTTTGTTGAAACTAATAATAGAACAATTAAATTTCAAATTGGCACTGGTGCATCGATATCAATTATTAATTTAGAGACATTTGAACAGTTAAATAAACCAAAATTAATTACAACAAAAAGAGTGTTATATGGGTTTGGTAGAAAAATAATACCTATATTAGGTGAATTGCACATAAAGATGAAATGTGGCGATTGTGAAAGAAAAGTTGTTTTAATTGTTGTAAACACCAATGCTGGTGATAATTTGTTCGGGTTTGATTTATTTACAACTTTTGGATTTCAAATTAAACAAATAAATTCGGTTTTCGGAAAAGAAAATGATCATCTAAAAGAACTTTGTGAAAGATTTAGTAAACTTTTTGGACAATCTCTCGGTACGGTTAAAAATTATAAAGCAAGTGTTCGTCTAAAATCAGATGCGCAACCAAAATTTTTTAGAAGCCGACCAATTCCGTTCGCACAAATGTCTGATTTTAAAAAAGAATTAGAAAGACTAATAGAACAAAAAATTATTATTCCTGTAAAATTTAGTGACTGGGCGTCGCCCATCGTGTTAGCAAAAAAACCGAATAACTCCATGCGTATATGTGGCGATTTTAAGGTAACTGTCAATTCGCAGATTGACATAGAACAATACCCACTTCCAAATCGTGAAAGTTTGTTTCATATCATTCGTAACGGAAAATTTTTTTCGAAAATCGATTTGAAGGATGCTTATCTTCAAATGGAGCTTGATGATTCATCGAAAAAAATAATGGTGATTACTACCCCGTTTGGACTCTTCCAATATCAACGTTTGCCCTACGGCATAGCTAGCGCCCCAGCTATATTTCAGAGGTACATTGAACAGCTCCTTCATGGAATAGAAGGATGTGCAAATTATTTGGATGATATTATAATATCAGCGCCAACTGAAACAGAACATTTCCAGCGACTCGAACAAGTATTTTCCGTTTTATTATCTAATGGTATCCGATGTAAAAAAGAGAAGTGCATGTTCTTACAACCGAAAATTACATACCTAGGCCGTCAGATCAGCTCTGAAGGTATATTGCCAGACGAATCTGGCGTTCTTGCCGTAAAAAATTTGAAACCACCAAAAGACATAAAAGATCTTGAAGCTTTTATGGGCAAAGTTAATTACTATCATAATTTTGTACCAAACTTTTCAACTGTTGCAGCTCCAATCAACATGCTACGCAGAAAAGACGTTCCTTTCCGTTGGGGGAAAAACCAACAAAAAAGCTTTGATCAGCTCAAAACGTACATAGTCAACGCAACGCTACTGGCACATTTTCAAGACAACTTGCCGCTCATCCTTTCAACTGATGCATCTCCCTTTGGCATCGGTGCGGTGATCTCACACCTTTACCCAGATGGATCTGAAAGACCGATTGCTTTTGCCTCTAAGACTCTGGATAAACATCAAGTCAACTACAGCCAAATTGAAAAGGAAGCTCTCTCAATCATATTCGGTGTTAAACGTTTTCATCAATTTTTGTATGGTCGAAAGTTTACCCTTATTACGGACCACAAACCACTGGTAAGCATTTTAAGTCCTTACAAACTATTACCTACTATGACTGCACATCGTATTCAACGCTGGGCCATAACGCTCATGGCTTATCAATTTGACATAAAATATAGAAATACTGTCAATCATGGTAATGCAGATGCCTTATCGCGTCTACCTATTGGAGCAGACGAAAAATTCGATAGGGAAGAGGATTCGTGTTTTGCAGTGTTTTTCGAAGATTTTCCTTTAAAGAAAGATATCTACAAAGAAGCTAAAGTTGACAAAACATTACGCACCGTTTATAATTTTGTAAAAAATAGTTGGCCGGACCAGCTTACTCAAGAGCAAGCAAACCTTAAACCATTTTTCAAACGCAAAGACAATTTAGCAATTCACAACAATTTACTTTGTTTAGAAACCGATTACATTCGTGTAATTGTACCTGATGCTTTAAAGAACCAAATGTTAAAACATTTACATGAGGGGCATTGGGGAGTTGTCAGAATGAAGCAACTAGCGAGACAACACATATGGTGGAACAATATCGATGCTGACATTACAAGAATTGCTGCCGATTGTGCAATATGCAAAATCCACAATCAGACACCTTCTAGTATATATGAAAGCTGGCCAAAATCATCAAAGCCTTGGGAAAGAGTACACATAGACTTCGCTGGTCCTATTTTTAGTTCTATGTGGCTCATATGTGTCGACGCATTCTCGCAGTTTCCATACGTTTCATCAATGAAAAACACAACTACAGAAGACACTATTTCTGCGCTTTCTGCAATATTCTCCATCGAAGGCGTACCAAATACAATCGTTAGTGACAACGGTCCACAGTTAAGCTCCGAAAAATTCGAACAATTTTGTATAAAACTGGGTATTAGGCACGTCACAACTACACCGTTCCATCCAGCCTCTAACGGTTTGGCTGAACGTTTTGTTAGAACGTTCAAAACTTCTGTTCGCAAAAACATAGAAGACAACCTGTCAATCAGAGATGCTGTCCATAAATTCCTTGCTACTTACCGGGTTATGCCAACAGCCGAAGGAAAATCTCCTGCAGAACTCTTACGTGGTAGACCTATTAAAACAATCTGGTCACAATTCTTGGAATCCCCTAAACCACTAGAGCGAAATTCATCAAGCTCAACAAAATATCAAATCAACGATACCGTTTACGTTAGAAACTATGGCAAGGGAAAAAAGTGGATACCTGGTAACATTCAAGCAAAACTTGGGAAAGTAATTTTCGTCATAAGTACAGCAAAAGGTATTTGCAGACGTCATGTTAACCAGATAAAACCTCGTAGCTTCCCAATCATCGATCCAGATCATCTTAGTAAAAATGTAGAAGAATCACACCAATCAACTCTAGCAAATGCATCGACTTCAACATCAGCAAATGAAGCAACTCATAAAGCATCTTCGCCTCATCAAGAAACAGATGGTAATCAACAAAATCTTCAGTTGCGCAGAACAACAAGAAATCGTAGAGAAGTATTACGCTACCAGCCAGAAGACTTCCGGAAACATTAACAAAATTTTGTACAACATATCATATTTTTATTAAACATTTTATTAACATTTTATTAAACATTTTATTAACATAATTTGTTAGCATCATCGACCCTAAATTTTGAACTAATTGAGTCTACATCGATTTTGAAGGAAAATTGAAAATAAGTTGAATTAATTATGTGGGCCTAAAAATTTGGGGTGGAGTAATGTAATATATTTCATAGCTAACAAATGATGTTACCTTCCCTTAATCCTAATATAACTTAATCCTAATATAACTTAATTCTATATAATACAACACTTAACCTTAATACTATAATTTGCAACATTGTCAGAATTAATAAGAAAAGGAATTGGAAATAAAGCCAGTTTCGTTACAACCACAAATGCGTGCGGTCTCTTTTATTTAATAAGTAAAACATAACATTTGGTATTCTGTAAGACAATTTGACGTTGATGTTGCCTTAAATTGCCGTTAATATTGTCGTCTGTTATTTTGGTGTCGTGTTATAAACAAAAATTTAGAAAGATTGAAAAACTAAAAATACAAAATAAAATATAAAAAAGTACAAATAAAATGAAAAATGCAAAAAATTAAAATTTAAAAAATTAGTGGAAGAATTGTGCAAAAAATCCATTACTTTCCAGGGGATTTCGAAGAGGCAGTGTTCTACTAATTTTAAGGAACAATAGGAAAGTGTTGCGACTGCTCTAAACGCCCTTGGCCCACCAAACAGAACGAGTGGTGGATGGCAAAAGGTATAGTATGTAGGTCTTTACAAATACCTGTTTGACAAAATTCTTTTTTCAGATTTGGCACGACTTAAAATTTATGATAAAATTGATAATAAAAAAAAAACAAAATGGAATGCAAAACTACTGGAGACAGCATATTTAATCAACTTATACTGAGCCCCTTGGAAGAAGCTTCGGCAAATCTGCTGATCATTTTGATTCTAATTTATTCAGATTTTTAATTTATTTTATGTTCAATTTAATACAGATTTTATTTAATAAATAAATATTTATCTTTATACAGGCCTTTTTCAATAAGAAGAAAAAAAAGATCGAAAATACAGATTTTAATTTTTTTTTCACATAGTTTATATTTTCTTCACAACAATTTTATCAAAAATAGAACACCAATGAATAGGCTGACTCAAATATTAGATATGTGTGTTATATACATATAATTGACCGTGCGAAAAACAGTGATATTCCAAATTGCCCTTATATTTTCCTTTCCTTTTGTAATGACTTTTTTGACTACTAAACGTGTCTTATTGCAAAGTCGTGGCTGGCAGATATTTCGAAGCAAAATAATTGGTACACCAACTTTCACTTGTAGGCGGTGGGGCGGCAGTCCGGGTAGCTCAAGCGAAATTAAAAATTCGACTGGATAATTTACAACATCGTCTTGATTGGTAATAGAGTCAACCGACTTGTAGGTAAATATTTCCCCGGGAATGTCATTCAAAATTGTCACATTGGTACCCGAAACATCTGCATTTTTCGCAGCTAAGATAGCTCTTTCCCCAAACCAATCACGGTTTCTAAAATTTTGCGCAATACCGGGAAATACGTTTGTGACAAATTCTTGTTTTGATTGTGCAAAGTGAAAAAGTGGAGCGAAATCTTTTTTATGGTGGGGTCAATTGGAATTGCGCCATTCCCAATATCTAACAATTGCTTCATAGTTCATTAGTTTGTTTCCGCAAGCTTGCAAATATCGATCCATAAATTTCGTCACACTTTTTGTCAATCACAATGGCATCAGTGTGAATGTGATTGAATGCGCTAAGTAATTATTGTCAACACGCGAAATAATTAATTTGAACAAAATGTGCACTGTGCCCAATTTGAATCATTATCTGAATGTTTTAAAATAATTGGTATATAAAATTCCGCTTTGTGAAACACACTAAACGGCATAAATTTTAACTTACCTGTGTAAACAAAATTCGTGGTACAGTCGCCAATACCAATTCGCTATTCACATAAATCACATGAACATATTTTTAGTTTTCAATTTTTGTAGCCAAAAATTATATTTGGTTTTACTTTTGTCGTCTGTGAAAGCACACACACACAGCAACGTACAAATGAAAATACACATTTCATTTGATACAAAACATTGAGTCGAATTATGCAATGGAAACAAACATTATTTTTGAAAAATGTGTCTTGTTTCAAACACGCACTGTGGACGCACTTTTGTGCGTAAATGCATGAAATAAAGATACAAACCAGCGAACAACTATTACGAAGGTACTGTGAAAATTTGGTGGAAATCCGACGGCGCATCTCGCCAAACACTGGCAACCAGCGGACACCTATTTTAAGCTTAATTTTTATATATAGATGGAACAAATCCATTCTTGTCTCACAATAGTTAAACATCTTGTGGGTTTTGTTTTGTTTTTGCAAATAAAACCAAAAAATGTAACAAATAATTGATTTTAATATACCGAGATTATAAAAAATAATAATACAATTTAACAGCGAATTGCTATAAAATTACAACAGCGAATTGCTGTTGTAATATTGTGACGAATTTAGGTTTAACTATATGTGTAACATGTGATGGTTTTGAAAGTTTGCAACAAATTGGTACGATTTTACCAAATGGTTTTAAGGAATTGTTCCTTTTACTTTTATCGCTGTCCTAGTATCTTTTTAAATATTGATGATATAACTTTTAAAATATTTTTTTGAAGGCTAGTGTTCTTGTCATGCAACTATAAATAAAATTTTTTTTTTGTTAGAAACACTGTAATCTTCGCCTATGAATTTTGTACAATAGTATAATATTACGATAAGGTTGCATAAGAACGGCAATAAAACTAGGCCGCCATTTCTATTTTAACAAACAGGGCAATTCTTAAGTGGGGCTATTGTGATAAAGGTTTCTTTTTGTCTCCTGTATAATAAATTTTACTTGTTTTAAAAAGAATCTCTGGTACATTTCTACTCTTTAAAATAAATTGGAATTGATTCGTTTTTAATCAAATGCATTGTTTTCTTTTTTATGTTTGCTCTTTTACTTCTTTTACAAATACATATGTATATTGGTTATTATGAATATTCTTTTACTTTTATTTGTTTTGTTTTTTTTTTATTATTTGTTCATTGGTTTTGTTCTTTTTCATGGTTTTGATTTAGCTATAAGGCATTTTCGAAATATATCCCAAAGCATTATTTAGTTTTTAATAAAGGATGTCTTTACAGGGGTATAGAAAATTAAGTTGGGAACACACCTTAATTGGTGGCTATTGTGTCAGCGATCAAATGATTTATATTCAGTTTAGCATTTTATCATGAATAGACTGTTGCCTGAATAATGCTTTCAAATTGTGCAAATTGGGGCCAAAACAAAATTACAATGGAGCTATGTTATTTATTGATTAAGTCTATAGATGTAATCCTTACAGACTATTTATTTATTTATTTACATTTCTATATCTTATAATTACAAATTATAAAATAAACTTAAAATGGAAAGAAAGAGCAATAGCAGCATAGGCCTTCAGCTCAGCAGATGTTATTTTTTATTTGTAATAGAATATTTTTTTTTATATAAATACATTTAGATTAAATTGTATAGGTTGGAATTTGTTAAAAAATTAATAATTAATCTTATATTTTCAATAGAGGGGCGAAGAAATATATGCAGATGGTCTGAATTATGAAAGATTCTTCTACTGCCATTACTAATCCTGGGACAATCACTAACGAAGTGGAAGAGTTTTGTGGAATATGAAATAGGACAGTTGCAAAAAGGTATACTATTAGGGTTCAATAGTGATTCATGTGTTAGTTTATTGTCCCCATACGAAGTCGTTCGAATTTAATACTGTCTAGTCTATTTACAGCTAAGGTGCCATATCTCATGAAGTCATAAATTGTTTTGCGTTCTTTGTTAATAGTTTTATACCATGACGAAGAAGCGTTAAATAATTTATTTTCAATATCCTGGATTAGGTCAAACTCTACCAGTGAATCTAGTTCCTTGCAGAGATAGTTGTGAGTTGTCTGTAGTGCGAGATAAATAGCATTTCTGGCAGATAGGTCAGCAAATTTATTTGCCTTTATACCACAATGTCCCGGTACCTAGACAAGTTTTAAATTAGGGCATCTTGAACTAAGTTCATTTCTTATATTAGAAACATAGTATTCATTGTTCGAGATATTCTGAATAGATCTTAATAAGGAAAGAGATTTTGAGCAAGTTGCGAATTTTCCAGTTTGTCCTCTAACAATTAATATCGCCTCATGGATGGCTATAAGTTCGGCAGAATAAATAGAGCTGTGTGTAGGGAGGATAGAAACCTTTATTATACTGTCTTTAGTCGTTATGCTATACGTTGTCGAAATATCAGTTTTCGATCACTCTGTAAACAGAAATTTGTAATCGCTTAGTTCGTTCTTGATATTAGCAAACATTGCTTGGTACTGGGCTGTATTAGTTTCTGATTTTGCCCTCTCATGAAGATGAGTGATGATTGATTTAGGAACTAATGTCTAAGGTTGAAATTTCTTTGCTTTACATATATTAATTTGTAAGGATATATTAAGCTTAATAAAACTCTGTATACATCTGTATATTGCTGATGGATATCTCGGAATTTTTATTGAATTTTTTTAGCTTTTTTACCAGCTGGTACAAAGGAGTATTATTGTTGTACAGGAAAGTTCGAAACATTTTTGCAGTGGATATTTCTCTCTGGAAAATTATGGGTTTGATATTTGTTTCATAGAGCATATTATAAGTTGGAGTAGAACGAAATGCGCCCAAAGACGTCCTTATGGCTGAATTTATTATAGAGTTAAATTTTCTAAGCTGAGAATTAGGTGCAAACCCAAAGATCGGTAAAGCATAATTTATTTTTGAGAGAATAAGAGCTTTCGTAATCGAGATAAGTGATATAGAGTTACAATGAAACCAGGAGCTAGACAGACATTTTATGATATTCAGACTAAAACATGCATTCTTTACATAAAACTGCAGCAGTCATTCAAATAAACAATTATATTAGGTTTATTCGGGTACGGTTTTTCGTCGACCCTCGTCAAATTTGGTTTGTAAACAAACCGGTTTCGGTATTCTTGTACGAAATAAAAGTAAGAATAAAAGTAATTTTAACCCCGTCGTAAAATTCAAGCACATATCGAATTATATTAGGTATTAAATTGTTAAGATTTTTTCCGCCTGTAAATAAAACACTATTGTTATTTTTTGCTGTCCTTTCTGGCTGTTGTTCGTTCGGTAATAAAGATAAATTAAGAAAACGATATAGACTATTAAAATCTTTATAATTTTTTCGAACTGGATTCGCATTTGTATAATTATCTCGGAAGAACTGTAAGAACAGTGACTAGAAAACATCAAGTGTCGGAAGAACTGTAAGAACAGTGACTAGAAAGCATCAAGTTGAGCGAAGCGGAATATTGAAACAAATATTAAAAATCAGGAGTTCGGCTGCAATTTTTCCATTAATTAAACTAAGTGCAAAAGATACATTTATAATTGTTCGGCGGCTTTTCAGCGTTGGCAATCTGATTAATGAAAGATGAACTCCAGACTACCACGTTTAACCTCGTAGGCAGAAAATTAAAAATTGTTTTTCTGAACCGATTCAATATGGTTACTATGCACAGTATATTGCGGGTCCCATATTACTGAACCATATTGCAAAAGTGTTCTCACTAGTGGTGGGTATACTGTTTTGGTATGTACGGGTCAGTAAACTCTTAAGCACACCTTTTAATGAACTCAAGTACATCTCTAGCCTTATTAATGGTCATATGAATGGATATGTCAATAAAAAAAACTATAGTTTTTGCAATGATGCTAATCCTTAATTGTAGGTTGAGAACCGTAACATCTAGAAAAACTGGCTGTTTGCTAATGGAATCATACTTATTTAAAATCTATGCTAGTAAGAAAGTTACAGTCATTGGCAAAATTTACTGATTTTTAGTTCATCACTTGAAGAACCGTGATGAGCAGAAGCTATAATTTTAACAACATGTCACATAGCTCGTGTACCAAGTGATTTATTGATAGACATGTTTGGTAACTGCTTAGTTTCACGTTTCGGACATGTGAAAAAAGCCATTAAGATCGTGCGATTTAAAGCCGTAAGACTGTAGTGACATATGAAGTCGCTACGCCGACTGTCTGCTTAAACAACAACAACAGCCGATATACGGCCACTAATGTTGGAAAAATACAAAGTAGACTAGGCCGATAAAACCGTCCAATCATTTGTAAATTTTAATGCCAGAATTTGTCTTTCGAATAAAGTTAATTTCATGTGAATTTAAAATACTCAACTTAGTTTTATTCCATTTCCAGGTTCTGTACCTCCATACAAAGTATGTTTAATATGTGAACTAACTTAAAATTAAAATATAATGAAAATGAAACACAAAATTAAAATCCCCAAATATAAATGCATATTGTACAAGGATAACAAATGCTGTTTTTAGTAAAAATGAGTTCACTATTTGTTCAAAAGCCTTTAACTAAATTTTTACAACAATAATATTTTTAAGTTATACTTTTGGGAATTTAATATTTAAATTATTATTTTGTTATTAAGTTATAAATATTTAATATTAATAATGGTAATTCATAGGGTATGCCTTTAATGCAATTTTATTGTTCTCCAATTTTCTAATCATTCTACTAATTAACAAAATAATCAATGGCGTTATGGCTATATTTTTACTCAATTGAATCAATTTTCCCTTTGTTTTCTGATCATGAATATTTAACCAAAATAACAAAAAGTATTTCTAGTTATTTAGCCATATGTGTTCTAACTTTTAAATTCACAAGCTCGAAATGAAAACCATCCTTTTCATATTAATATCATTTGCTTTTCATTGAAAATTGTTAATGAAAACAAAACGAATAAGCTTTTTCTTCGTAAAATAATCCGGGTGTCCGCAAAGACTGTCCGGCGGGAAAGTGTACTACTTTGTTTTGCCGCCATTTTGGTAAACATTCTTCTTGATAGTTCATATTTGGCAGTCGTAAAGTAGACACGCGGCAAACTTATTATGGAAAAATATCCGATAAAGCAACATGTTTTAATTTAAAACATTTCATCAAAATCAATCACCGATTACTGTGACGATGAGAAAGTTACGTGAATTTTGTGGGACAAACAGCGTGCCAATAAAACGCACTACTTATTGTATAGTGAATGATTTCGAAGAAAAAGGATATTCAGATGATAGGCCCAAGCATGGATCACAGCGTACAGCTAGATTGACTGAAAGCGTTACTGCTGCTCAAAAAAGAGTTCAAAACAATCCACGAACCTCAAGACGCCGTACTTAGGAGCTTGGTCTTCGAAGAACAACTTTGGCCACAATTTTGCACAGGGACTTGCATTTGTTTACATAAAAGTTTCAGTTGATACAAGAGATTCTTACAAAGTGCCATTTACGTCGCCGTACATATGCCAAAAGGATATTACAGCTCGCCGGTTTTCATGAAAAATTCATAATAAGTGACCAGACATATTTTCATTTGAATGGATATGTAAATAAACAGAACAGTTTGTTTTGAGAAATAGGATACCCTCAAATTATTCAACAGTCACCTTTGCATCTATTAAAAGTACCAGTCTGGTGTGCAAATTGGTCAGTAGGGATCATTGGGCCTAACTTCTTCGAAAATGAAAATAAATGATAACTGTGAATGGGGAGCGATATCGTGATATGATTGAAAACTTTTTTAACGCCGTGATTGCATACTTTGGGCTTGATTAATATCTGGTATCAGCAAGACGGTGCTACATCGCATACAGCTAGGATTACAACGGAATTATTCCAAGAAATGGTTATGATGATAGGCCTTCACGGTCTCCGGATTAATATAAGATCCATTGTCTTTCTCATATCCCAGCGGACACCCTGTATAATACATATAATAGCAAATAACATAAAACGCTTTGGGTTGTGTGATTGGTCTTCTTCTAACGAAATAAATATTACTATAATATTCCCCCCGGGGGCACATTATAAGTCTTTATGGATCTTGCGGGGGTAAAAGGGAGTCTAGTCCCATTCGAGGCTAGTAGGAGCCAACTGGACAATCCACTATATTTCCACGGGAATCTGTAAAGCCCCAGAGTTCCGGTATTAGTCTTTTTAGGCATTAAGCTGTTCTCTGTATGATTATTGTGGTAGGCCCTTGGGAAGTATCGTGGTAGCTGTGTATTTCGAGGCCCTCGTTTGAGTTTGTGAGTCGGATCATTCACAATGAACACAATGAATGGTCTAGGTCCAGTGAGTATGAATGCCGTCGTGTTCTTAATTATATTAAGCTTCATGCGTTCTGGACCAGAAGTTGGATAGTCTCCAACTTTTCAGCAAGGAGTGAAGAATGCGGCCTACTTCGGGCTTTCGAAATTGCTACTAGGAGTGACTGGAGGATATATGTATCTAAAGGCCTTCTAGGGCGTGAATGGCGTTGCTTTTCATTCACAGTGGTAATGATCCACCATCTTATTAAGGCCCACAGCCAGGTGCAGATATAAATCTGACGTGATTTGTCATTACTATAATATTATTAGTATTATTATAATAATAGATTACATGATTACATGTATTAGTACAATAGGCAAATGAGAAATTAAACCTGGATTAATTCAGGTTAAATCATTTGTGAATGGCATACGGGATGCAGATGTTAAATGTACGGTTTACGCTGCGCAGAAATTATCCTTCGAGAAAGCCTTTTCGTACACGCTAGCCAAATAGACCACAAAAGTTATCTCAAAGCCACATGTCTACTAGGTGCTAGGTCTACAAGGTTGTGGGCTAATAGACTAAGTTGTGGAGACAAAAGAAGCGAGGTGAATAAGCATATACTGGAAGAAGGGAGTAAGCCTCGAGCCTAATGCTTCAGCTTCAGTAAAGTTGGACATTTCCACTGCAACTACACCAGCGGAACCACCCTAGTTAAATATGCACACACACATGCAGTCGTAACAAAAAGGTTTTACCTTGTTTTTGCTTTTATTGTTATTCTAACTACATGTGCTGATCGATGCATTTAGCTTGACACATTTATTTTGCAGAACAACAATTCCAAAATAAATGTAATAACAATTAGAACGCGATCACGTTACACTTTTCAATAACTTTCTTTATACTAGACTGATTGGAGTCATCACATTATTTACATATAAGCAACTATTAATAAGTATTAAAAAGCATTAATAAGTATACTGTTGAGCTTCACAGCTGATCCCCAGAAAAATATTTATTAAATAAGAAAATTAATTTATATATTAAAATAAAATAAATTGAAAAGCCAAACTTATTACAAAAGAAAAAGCTAAGTTGTGCTTCACCACCGAGGACAACAAATGGTGGAATAACATCACCTTAAAACTAAATCGAGATAGGTCCCACAATCGATGATAATCTCCATTTCCATTTATAACAACGAGAGCCACCTTACAACGTGGGCACTGATCAAGGGAAAGAAGTATTTGCACACCATAAACACAGTAGCGTTATATTCTATAATAATTTAGTAAAAGGAGCAGTGAAACCGTTAAACCAGGATAAGGCTAACTATCGCAAACATCATAATAAGAACTGTTTAAAATTATTAAACACTTTACTGCGATATGATCACTTATTGTATTAATAGCCTTATATCAGAGGTTATTTTCAATCAGTTTATTTGTTGCCGAAACCAAGTTAGCTTTTATTTTTGTCAGTCAATTTTTTAGCTATTGTTTTGTTAACAAATAACCATAAACAAGCTGTTATTATAAATTGTTATTGAAAATAATTTTAATTGCTAAATAGAAAACAGCAAACAATTTGAACAAAATTTTCAGTGATTACCATCATTATTAGATGTGAGCTTCTCTCCCCTATAAATATTTTCGCACATTTTTTAAACTTTTTTAATTTAAGGACTATAGAATTCAAATAGTGGTCCTGCTATTCGCCTGATCTATACGTTACAAACTTTATCTATGCCATCGAAATAATTTGAAATTTTTCATTCATCACCCTCGTAAGCACATATACATATGAGCAAATAACCCTTACATATACATTTTTATACATAACAATTTCGCATAGTTAAAGTCCTTGAACTAGTTAACAGTACTTATCTTTACTACTCCTATATAGATTATAAGATATTGCAACAGCTGCAGCCATATTCTGTGTTAATAAAATACTAAAAATATAAACTTTAGTGATGGCACTTAATTTTAAACTGTAATCACAAAGAACTGCATCTCTGTAAAATACTTATCACTCCTTAACGCTACTCCACAATCAGATTATTTTTTATGCTGCGCAACAAAACACCTTGAAAGACATGTTATACGTAAGTCTCCTTTGTATACTCTAAGTGGTAGCTGGGCAACAAACGAAATCGAAGAAAGGCACACTATATGTTGCCCTTTTAAAAATGTATTTACCCTGAACGAATCTACTGATATAACTGAATTACCATCCATCGATGGTGAAGCAGTTTCAATAACAGTAGCAGTTAAAATAACACTTTACATCTTTAATACCGCCTTCAGTCCTTTCTTCAAGCCTGGAAGATCTCCTTAATAACTACGATACACAAGCCAGGAAAAGACCACACAAAGATCAGCTCATATAGACCAATTAGTGTGCTATTAAATATGTTAAAATTCTTTTAGAAAATCCTAATTACTAAGTTAGAACCAATTTTGAGCGAAAAAGGTTGTATACAAAATCATTAATTCGGATTCAGAAGACACCATAGCACTATAGAAACGTAGTTTAAAAAAACTTTTCGGAGGAAAAATACTGTTCAGTGATTTCTATCAACGTTTTCAATATTTTGGAATGGCTTACTATATGATTTAAAGCTTTATTTACCCAACAACTTCTATAAGCTTTTAAAAAGCTGTTTCAGTGCTCGCAAGTCTTTTCTCAAAGAAGGAGATTTTGTAAGCTCACCTAGGCCAATTAAAGAAGGCTATTTTGTGGACCTTTTATTTTACTTGTTATATACTTCAGAAAAGCCCAATAGCAATCATATGAATATATCGATGGCTTGGCGGCTTTTCTTATTTGCTTGTTAAAAATTCTCTTTATTTTTGAAAGTAATTATTTTAAGTATCAGAATACCACTATCGCTTTAAAAAATCGATTAAGAACTATATATAATTATATAGTACTATATATATATAGAAAAGGTGAAAAGTAAAAGGTGTTGTTTTTAAATGTTTAATTAAGTTTTGTTTATAGATCTAAGCGCTGGGGCTGACTGTGGCCTGCTCTATGCCATTTATCCTGCGCTTCTCTTGTAAAATTAGTTTTTCTATTTCTAACATTTCTTTTTTTCCTTTTTTTGGATCCTTCATCTTTGAAGCTCTGCGTAATCAAAAAATAAATTACAATTAATTAGAGAATATAGTGTTTTCTTACAATGCAAGCAGAGCAAATCGGTGCGATCTCCTTGCCTCAGTACAGAAACGGCTGTAACTATCTCCACTACTCTCTTGATTTAATTAAAAATATTGCCTTTAGTAAAAAGTAAATAAGAAAGAAAGAAAAGCATACAAGTGGCTCACCGATTTCTCCTTTCCCAGCAACAGGTACTTTTGTCGTAATGTTAGTTTGTAGTTTTAAGCGCCATTAGTGTCATTTCTCCTTATTCTCCCAATGAGTTTTGTGCTCTTCGAACTTTTGTTTTGTCTTGCTGCTGGTCAACGCAAAAATAAGAGAATTAAATTATCTCCAGGAATGCATCCAAATTTACCGCATGTTTATCCACGCCCTCTTGCAAAATTTAGCATTTCTTAAATCTATCCCCATTGATCCCATTGGTCGACAGGGCTTTCTGACCCGGCAGAATCACAAATTTGCAAAAGAACATTTTTCTAAACTATTAAAAAGAATGGAAAAGTTTTTTAACCTGTTACGGGCAATTTTTTGTGCCGCTGTAAATATTTAATGTCTTTCATTATTCTACTAAAATTAAAAAGTTCAACAAAAAAATATTAAAAATAAAAAAATTATTTGGAACATTTTTAAGTTAATCTTTCTTTTCGTACCAGCACTTAGGGAATGTACCCTACTCATACAATGCATTGTGTCAGAACTACGAAATTAGGTTATGGAGAAGAGGAAAGAGGGAATAGTGTTTGTGGAATGCTATTTGAATTTTTCTACATAGAAAGTGACAGGAAAGATCACCGGAGGGAGTTTATTCCGCACACAAACTATTGTGCTAAGAAGCGGATTTTCCCTACAATTCGTAGTGCAACTCACCGGCCAATTAACCACAAATGGATAGGCTAACAACGAAAAGCATGCTAAACGCAAGAACATGCGAATAATGGGATTAAGTTTCCTAACTTCATTAGAGCAATTACCATTGTTGTAACGATAAAACAGTGAAATATAACGCATATAATGTCGATGCTCTAGAGAATCAATAGATACCCTATTCTCCCCATTGATCTTCTTGGCCCCCTCTCGTATGCAGTCGAGCAACTTCAAACTAGACTTTGCGGCGCCGGCCCTTACATGAGAATTCGATTCCATTTTTGGTGGTATAAATGTACGAAAATGAGATGAAGCTAAGTGTCTTTTACATCGTTTTAGAAAACCTAGGCAATTGAAGGCTTCTTTAGAAACCTAAAAATGTGCTTAGTCCATCGGACATCATACAGAATTTTCATGCAAAGATCACATCACGCATAGTAACGTAAGCATGGAACATTTAGTCTTACGGGCATTAAAATCGACTCTAGTCATACGACCCCATTTCGAGATTGTAGCAAGATCGTGATTGAGCGTATCATTCATATTTTGCCTTTTGGAACCCACCTATAACTGAATCATTGTCTTACTGAATAAATACGAATAAGAAATTATACGGTCATCTGCGAAAGAGTTAATAGGATTGAAAGTTTGACAAAGAAGGTCATTTAAAAATAAGAGAGAAAAGAGCCTTGTGGTACCCCTGAATTAATCTTGCACTCGTTTGATAAAATCCCATTTATAACAACTTGTATAATGTGATTCCTGAGAAAACTCAATATAAATCTCGAGTAATTATCATCAACAAAAGCAAAAAATTTTAACATAAAGGCATCCTGCCATACTCTATCAAACGCCTTGGCAATATCTTCGAATTGATATATGGAGGTGAGCCATTATCTTACTGTCGGTAGCTAAGTTGCTGTTGGACTCCAGATATCTCACAAGATGAAAATTAATCATATTTTCCATCAGTTTAGAAAGTGCAAAACAAATTGTAATTGGGGAGTAATTTCAGGGTTGTTAGCGTCACCCTTTTTAAAGATCGAAGTTACAGTAGCAACCTTCCAACACTTTGGAAAACACCGGCATTATACAACGTACTGTAAAGGGCTGCTAACAGACGTGCTAGCGTCGAAGAGCAATGTTTCAAGACCAGTGGTGGAATCCCATCCGGCCCAGGAAACTTGTTGATGTTACTATTTGCTAAAACCTTTTTTTTTAACCGCTCGAAAGAATATCTTTGGCATAGTAACGAATACTCTGTCGAGCTGGGGCGGATGTTCACTGCTTTTCGTCAAATAAGAATTACTTGTAAATAGACTAGGCGAAAGGTTGGATTTATTAAACGGGTCAGTGAATATTTGGTCATTTTTTAAAAGAGTCAAAGTTGATGAACTAGTATTATCCCTTTTTGTCCCAGTCCCCTTTAAGTCACTAATCGTAAAGATTTGTTTAGCACCTTATTATATTGCCACATTGCCTTTTTGCATAACGAATCGTGTATCTGCGTTTTTTTTTTCTACGCCCGATACTGAATGTTTCTGTCCCCCCGGGGGCACATTGCTATGTTTTGACGGGATCTCACCGTCATTACATGTGTCAACGGGGGTAAAAGGGAATCCAGTCTCCTTTAAGGCTAGCACGAGCCAACTGAACAATTCTACTATATTTCCACGGAAATCACAGCCCCAAAGTTCAGCTAATTGTCTTTTTAGCTGTTCTCTGACTCTGAGTGTGTGGGTCGGATCAATCGCAATGAACACAATGAATAGTCCAGCCCAGTGAGCACGATTGCGGTTGTGTTCTTAAATTTTATTAAGCTTCAGGCGTTCTGGACCAGGAGTTGGATAGTCTCCAAGCCTGCGGACTGCTTCGGGCTTTTGAAGTTACAACTAGGAGTGACTGGAGGATATACGTATCTGAAGGCCTTCTAGGGCGAGGATGACGCTACATTTAATCCACAGTGGTATGATCCACCGTCTGGTTGTGGCTTACACAGGTACAGGTACAGACGTAAATCTTATCACGCATGCTTCCTCTGTTAATCTGACTGCATTTTTGTACGTCTTACGTCGATTAAAACCACTTCGATGTGGTTTTAATCGAAATTTCTTAGGATGGAATAAAAGTTTTCAATCCAAACAAAACTATTGTTACAACCATTTCCTCTATGTCATCGACATTAAGAAATTTACGGTAATTTTCTGTATTATATTTTGTTACTCTTGACTAAATTTGGAATAAAATCGTTCTAAATATATATATATATATATATATATATATATATATATATATAGCTACATAAAATATGAATATGCTTATATGAACATGCTTTCCCTCTTAGTTATACATTAAAACAAACTGTTTGAATAATAAATATATTATGAGAATTTTTGTTTTTTTCATAAAAAATAAAAGCTACTTGGATTAAGGGGATTTTAGCTACAACATTAAACGCTAAAATTACGGCGAATTTAATTTTTTACATTGCCAAATATAAAAATATCCGTTACAGAATTGCTTTCTTAGCCAAAAATCGCTAAAAAGAATTTTTGGTTCTTAGCTTTAGATATTTCGCTTTAGAGAATTACAGAATATTAATATAAATGTGGTGTTTTACTCTTTGCCTTGAATCTAAACATTTCATTAAGTGAAATTGCATTTAAAGTAAGAAAATCGTAAAATAGTCCATGTTATTGCTTGTGGGCATTAAGTAATATTTGCTGTTTTGTCAGTATGTAAAGTGTGTTGTTAGATAATGTGGGGCATTAAATAATTTACGTAAACTTATGTATATATAAATATAAGTATGTATATCATGTATTTGCACATGTACAATATGTTGTTGATATTAACATATATAAGTAAAAATATTGACTTTCTGTTAGTGATGTTAATGTATGCAAAATAAACACTTGTTGATAAAGAGAAATGGAAAGAGAATAAAATACTATCAGCAAATATGCCAATGGCTTTAAAGCAGCAACAACTATATTTGTCTACTATGAAAATTTAAAAACATAAGTTTTTCGAATTTAAGGAATTATATTTTTTACTTTGAAAATGTTGTGGAATATATCCTGCGCGATTAGTAAAAGCGTAACAAAATTCTTTCATGATTAAAATCTTGTTTTATTAGAAACCTTCACGAATGGCAAGTTAAAACTAAACATAAATCACTTAACCGCTCACAACATCGCCGGCCGTATAAAAGTGTTGCCAACTTAAAGTTCTGTACCTCTAAAAAACACACACACACACATTAAGAAACTCGAATAACTTTTTGTAAAATTTATGTAATTTATTTTTTAGTAATTCATTTGAAAAATAATACATTTTTATTAAAAATGTATTATTTTCATGAAGTTTTGAAAATAATTGAATTCAAATGGGCTACACCCTTGGTGACACATGTGCGATAGCATATCAAAAAGGTATTGATTACTGCCTGGAGCGTTGCAGCTGGAATTGCCTCAATTACCGCTCGAATAGATTGCTTTAAATCATCCAAATTTGCTGGCTTTCTTCTATAAACTTCTTCTTTGCAATAACCCAAAAACAAAACAAAAAAAATCAGGTGCAGTGAGGTCGGGAGACCTGGGAGGTCAACGGAGAGATCAGTTCTTGTTGAAATCAAACAGAGTTAATAGGGATTCTCTTTCGGCGTAATTCTGGAAAGAAAAATTCTTTCAAAATCAACGGTCTCCATTGACCGTAACAATAAGACCGAAAAGTAAGGCCCGACAATGAATCTTGAAGAAACTCCACACCACATTGTGACGCGAAGTAGATGTAATTGCATCTAATGGAGTATATATGGTTTCGATAATTTTGTTTAAATCAAAATATGCCTCGTCAGACATAAAAATGCAGTTCAAGACGTTTTCATTCTATGACGCCATTTGAATGATCTTCTCACAAAATTCCAAGCGAATCGGAAAGTCTCTTGGGTTTAGCATTTTTGTTAATTGAATCTTATATAGAAATAAGTTTAAATCTTGATGCAAAATTGTCTGCAGTGACTGTCTGTTGACACCCATTTGAGCAGATAAGCTTCTTGTCGAAACTTAAGGATTGAATTGTATGGCAGCAGCTATAGCAGCGATAATTTTCTGCGTCCGCACTGAGGGATCTTGATGATAAGGCCTTCTTTAGATTGTGCCACGCTCGGCAAAATTCTTCACGAGCCTCATTATAGTCCATCTGCTAGAAGGATCCCCCCGGGGCATATTTACCGGTCTTCATAGAATACTTGACTATCTAGACCTGTGCTGCTGGTGGTATAAGGGTCCTGAAGTCAGCAGGGGACAACTAGAAGCTCCATGTTATTTCCACGGGAATCAGTAAACTCCAGAGTTTCCGTTAATTGTCTCTTCAGACTTTTAGCTCTTTCTCTGATTGTTTATTGAGGTTGGCCCTTCGGGAGTATCGTGATGGTTGTGGTTTTTTGGCCCCATTCAGGTATTGTTTTATGGTGGCCAGGATCATCTTAACTTAAAAACACCTACCTGGTGAATGATCCAGATCCAGTGAGCATGGTAGTCATGTGTTCTGGGCAGGGGTTGGATAGTCTAGAGCTCTTCAGCAAGGAGTAATGGTTTGCAACCCTGCTCTGGAACCGCTGAAATAGTAACTAGGAAAAACCTGTTGCTAGAATTAGTCCTCGGCTTCCTAGGGCGTGAATGACGTTGCTTTTCATTCCCAGCGGTTTGACCACCATGTGATTAAGGCCCACGGCCAGGTGCAGATGTAAATCTTATCATGAAATCTGCTAGGAGGAGTGCCGCCAAACGTGTCCCTATATTCTCTTTGGACGAAAATTAAACACTCTAAAGCGTGAAAGCATTGAACTATCTAAATTCTTATTTCATTGTCCCAATTCCCCATTTTAGTTAAATATAAAGATCAATCTTTGGTAGCAGCTTTCACCAGCCTGTATGTCAAAATTAAGGAATTTTATCAATTTTTATAACATTCAATTAGTGAAGTAATTTGCTTGTTATTTCTTCTACATCATTTTTCAACCCAAACTTTTATTTATCTCAATTTTAGGTGAAAAACTTTTGTAAATGAAAAGCAAAAATTCCAAAATTTCTTCTCCAAAATCGCTGTAAAAATGTTCAATAATAAGTTTTAATGGTCGAGGTTAGTTAGATTGAGTTTCTTAAATACCTCTATTAATTTTATATATATAAAATGTTTAAAAAGTTGTTGTTTTTGTATTTTAATGTTCTAAACGCAGATTGTGTTAAAATGTTCTCGCCGTTATGAGGTTCATAAAAACAATGTTCTACTCCATATGATTCTGCATCTTAAATTCAAGTATTTGTGCATGCTGTTTGGTTATGCTATTACTATCATTCACATACATTTTATTTATACAGTATGTAGAAAAATTACATCTCACTCGTAATTTTTACATTCTATTTATAATATTTAAAGCATTAAAAATGTGAATTCTTAAACCTGAGTAACAACGCTCTTCTATCTAAAATATAAAATTTAAACGGAATACATCTGGTAGTAGTAAATTTAAGAAATATATGCGAGCATGGATTTACACATTTGGAATGTTTTTGATGGTCCAGACGTCTTATATGGGGTTTTCAACCAGAAGTTTGCTTTTCAATTGTGGCAACACCAACAACAGGATAGTTTTGATATTTAGTTTTTGACGTATTCGCAGAAAATGCTTTGACATTTACTGCGAATACAAAATCGCACTAAAATAATTAAAATCCCCCATGAAAATGGTGGCTCTGTTACATTTCGTAAAATTCGTGATACTTTCGGACAACATAATGATCCTTTTCAGATAGAATTTAAGCAGACATAATCGTCTTCCTGATACTGCTATTAAGAATTTCATCGTTAAATTTGAGTCGACAGGCTCGATACAAAATGTACGAACACCAACGCGTGTTCGACCGGATAGTTCAACTTTAAACATTGCAGCCGTGAGCCACAGTGTTGAAACAGATTCAAATTTGTCAATTCCTGAACGTTTTTACAAATTGGGGTCATCCAAAACCATCACTGCGAATTTTGCGTAAGTATTTGACTTCAAAGCGTTATAAGCTTCAACTGGTGCTAGAATTGAAGCCAACCACTTATTCACATTGCCATAGAATCGCTCACTTCATTTAGGATCAAATGACTGGTTTATAGTATATGTCAACAAGCGAATTTGCCGCATTTTGGCTTTTGAAAATCCTAGAGCAATTATTGAGATGCTTTGGCAGGCTATGTTGTTTGGATTGGGCCGTTTTTTTCGAAGATAATGCATACGGTAACGATCAGTGACTCACGCTCTCTCATGATGCTAACAATTCATTTTAGGCCTATTATTAGCGAGGTGTATATCACTGACATGGGATTTCAACAGGACGGTGCCAGATGTCATACAGCCAATGAAACGATCAATTTATTTCAAACCAAATGTCGCATCATTTCACGACATTCAGCAATTAAGTGGCCAGTCAGATCATGTGATTTAACATCGCTGGAGTATTTTTTGTGGCGCTATGTTAAGGATGGAATCTATATGGAGCCAAATCAAAACGATTTCAACCTTAAAACTCAAAATCCATGATGTGATTAATGAAATGGGGCCGTCATTTTGCCAAAAAATGATTAAAAACATTGATGAAAGAATTGATATCTCTCAGCGTGGTAGTAGTGGACATCTGCCAGATATCATTTTTTATTCAGAATACCGAACTTTTCTCTCTGTAATATAATAACAATTTAATACAAACAAAATTTAAAACATCCTGTAATTTAACACCACTGGATTATTTTTTGTGCGGCTATTTTTAGGACACACCGGTAAAAGACCAATAATTAAGAAATAACAATATTTTCTTTTTATTTTCAATATTTGTTTATCTATGTGTCTACTCGAACCTCTTCCTCCCAAACGCAATATTATCTGCCCAGAATGAAGTGTAACTTAATTGGTAATAATTTATCCGATTAAAGCTCATGCATTGTAACAATTCCTCTGTGTTAAGAATACAATTATTGTAGGTTCTAGCTGCTTTCTATCTCTCTTAGCCTGCTCTTAAGAGTGAGAACAATGACAACTTTTTATAAACTCTTTTTCTATTAATAGAGGGGAATTCTATATAAACTGAATAAATCTAATATATTCAAAATAATTAATTCAAATACCAAAATAAATAATTCAAATAGAAATATATACCGATATCCTACATTATATTTATGCCTACTGTAGTTGTGCTCATGTTCGTTATGTTGCTAATGCTCATTTGAAACGTTAAGCAAAAATTTACTGTTAAATACTTGAACACTTTAGTGGCAGCTGCTGTTGCAAGGCTAAACATTAAAAACACAAAAATATTGTTTAACATAATAATCAGCTTTATCGCCATCACTACAAAAACATAATATGCATTTAGTAAGCAGTGTTGCCAGTTATAACGATTTTTCCCCAAACGTGGCTATTGAAAATTCCATTTTGCCATGAAAATTTTAGAAGAGCGTTTGGTGAGATACTTGGCGATACTTAAAATACTAGATGATTTTATTATTTGTTTTTACATAACCTACGATAATATTGCACTAAAAAGAAGGATAAGGTGGTCTGAATATGACTCCTATGTTTTACATACTTTTTTAAGAATTAAAAAAAGAAAGACAGCTTTGAACGAAATATTATACCCCATTTCCATTAGCCCGATTATAAATCATAAAAAGAGTTTAAATTGAATTGCGAAGTATGCATGAAACATCAGTTTATTCTTCTTTTCTCTTATTAAAGATTAAAGGCAAAAGAGTAAAGCTTTAGTTACATTAATTAATTTAAACTTATACAGTTAAACTCGTTTATTTTTATGGTTTTAGGATTCGAACACAGAGTATAAAAATCTAACTTTATTGCTTTTAAAATTTGCACAGAATATAACCAAATATGCTATAAAATAAGGTTAAACAATAAATTTAAAAATAAAAAGATGCTACCAAAGAAGTCGTGATTTTACGAATATCCGCTTATCTTTTAAACCATTATAGGCAGATACCCGAAATTTTCATAGAGTATTTAATTTTTTTAATTTATCAATTTATTGCAAACCAAAATTCCCGATCACATAATTTCGACAATCAGCTGTTAAGTGACCAGTCAGATCATGTAATTTAACGTCACTGGATTACTTTTTGTGGGGCTATGCTAAGGATATAGTCTAAACGTGATATGATTAATGATATATGACTGTCATTTTGCCAAAAGGTGATTAAAAACTTTAATGAAAGAATTGACGTCTGTCAGCGTGGTCATGGTGGATATTGTTTTTCATTCACAATTGCCGAACTTTTCTCTACGTAATAAAGGGTCTCCCATTTTTTTTTTTTTTAACTAGTGCTTATTTCGTGAATGGCAACACTTAGCTCATGTTTGATTTGAAAGATAATTAGTTTTATCCTTCCGCTGAATGAATATGGTTGTGTGTAAGCTTGAACAACGCTGAAAAATATTGCGACATTACATACTTTGAAAATCATGATAATGTTGCAGAATGTGTGCGAAAATGGCGTCGGATTTTGGAAGAAGAGAAAAACCGTCAGCTCCGCATGTTCGTTATCTTGTGAAAAAAATTAAAGAAACTGGCATCCTCATCGTTAAACAAAAGCGTGAGAATCCAAAAACAGTGCGTACAAACGAGAATATTAATGATGTGGCAGAAAGTGTGCGTGAAGCGCCGTCAACATCAATTCACCGTTGTTTTCAACAGTTGAACATTTCAGAGACATAATTGAGACGAATTTTGCAAAACGACCTTGGTATGACGCCATACAAAGTCCAATTGGTTTAGGAGTTAAAGCCAAGTAACCATCCAATGCGTTTTCGCTTCGCTAAGTGGGCCTGCGATCGATTTACAGAAGATGCCGATTTTGCACAAAAATCATCTTTTTAGATGAAGCTCATTTCGATCTTGGTGGGTATGTAAACAAGCAAAATTGTCGCATTTGGGGCAAAGAAAACACGCGCGCATACATTGAAAAGCCGACGCACCCAAAACGAGTCACTGTTTGGTGCGGATTTTGGTCCAGAGGCATAATTGGGCCATTTTTCTTCGAAAATGAGCAAGGAGTGGCCGTTACAGTCAATGGCGATCGCTATCAGGCCATGTATAACGAATTTTTGTTCACAAAAATTGAAGAGGAAAAAGCAACATTTGGTTTCAACAGGACGGCGCTACATGCCACATAGCCGAAGCTACAATCGATGTTTTGCGCTCTATTTTTGAAGATTGCGTTAACAGCCGCAGAGCTGATGTCGTTTAGTCACCTCGGAGCTGCGATTTGACACCGTTGGACTATTATTTGTGGGGTGCCGTCAAAGAAAAGTGTTTCTCCGACAAGCCAGAGACAATTGATGCTTTAGAGGGCAATATTTGTGAAGCCGTTGGTGAAATACAGCTGCACACAATTGATAATGTGCTTAAAAATTGGACAGATCATGTAGGCTACTGCATGGCCAGCCGAGGCAGCTATTTGAATGAAATTATTCTCCATTATTAACCGGAAGGATTGTATTTTCAAATAAAAAAAGAAATTTGCAAAAATATTCAGTAGTTTTGTTTTTAGCATTTAAAAGAAAAAATAAAGTTATTTGGCGGACCCTTTTACTTGTTTTAACTTGATATTAAAAATTTTAAAAAAACCTATATATATTTTTCAAGGCAGATAATAGAACAAAATACTAATATTGAGTAGGAACTATTTTTACGTATTCTAAAGTTTTGTATTAAAGAAAACAGGTATTTTCAATATGAGAATAGGATATATGCAGAAGGAAAGCCTCTCTATAAGCTTTCCAGCATCACCTATTATAGCTGATATTGTGATGAAGAACTTACTAGATTCTTATATTAGTAAAATACATATAAAACCGCAGATTATCGCAAAATATGCAGATGATTTATTTTGTATAAATTTGGAAGATGCAGTGGATGATATTTTGTCAAAATTGAATAGTTTTCATCTAAACGTCCATGTTTAGATATATTGATAATAAGAAAGGGAAAAAAGTTAGTGTTTAATTGGTATAAGACACCAACTTCTTCTGAAAGAATTATTCATTTTTATTCCAACATCCGATAAAAATGATAATAAACACGGCGAAAAATATGATAGACAGAATATTGACTATAAGTGATAGAGAATTTCATTTGAAGAATAAGGACATACTAAGAGATATACTTAATGAAAATGATTTTCCAGTAGCATTAATTAGACAATTTGGAAATCATAGACATAATTTAGGAAATAATATGGCAGAATCAAAAATTTATAATATCAGAAAGATTTAGAAAGTCTAAAATATTTGACACTGATAGATATATAATTACACACAAACACATAACACATTAAATAAATTATTTAGCAGAATGAAGGATAAAATATGGAAAATGGAAATATCTGCTGTAGTATACTGGATACCATGTGAAGGAATTAAATCTAATTAAAAAGACCTAAATAAAGAAAAATACTTAATTATTAAAGAAAAACAAACGTATATTAAATATTTTTATATATTAGCGATATTTGACAGGCCATTTGGGGAAAAACTTTACAAAATCTGGCAGCACTGTTGGTAAGTTTTTATATTTAACTGTAAGTTAGTATCGTCGATTGTATGTTTGGTGCCATAAACAACAACTTTTGTGCTGCTTCACCTTTAATGCATTTATATTTCCCGCATCGACAATGGCGCTTCTTTTGTTTTAAATTGTATGCTTGTATAACTATTAGTCTGGAAGGATGCAGACACGCTGTGGTTTTTTTAATTTTTAGTTCATAACAACTGGCATTTGCAGCATTTATATTATAAAAAGTAAACCAAAATTAACGAATAAACAAATAAATAACACGTACAGTAGTGTATAATAAAATGTATAACTACTGGCAATTTTTTATTTTTAGTCAATTCATTACTGAGAAATTTTTGGGAAAATTGGCAAAGTATACGTAAAGTTATATCCGCTACAGGAACAAGTAAAAAAATTTATATTTTAAATTAAAGGGTGCACCAATAGTTATGTCTCTTCGTTATTATTTGAGGCAGCAAAAAAGGGAGAATTAATGTAAATTTAACGTAATTAATTTTAAGCCGTTTTCTATCACGTACACATTTTACTTGGGGGCATTTACAATTACATATTTCCACATAATTTGATTATCGTTTATCGATTTGAATAAATAAAACACCAAGCAATATATGACTATCATTTTATTCTTTTATATTATTTAGATTTCACTAGCTTATTTTATTCGTATTGTTACGTATATGTCTTGCTTAAGTTTTAAAAGAAAATAATTAAGCATTAAGGTAAACTACTGGGTATGTTGTTTACTAACTGCGTGGCTTGCTAAAAAAACTTATGATACAACGACAGAATTTCTAGTTACAAACTGCGTAGAATTTTTATACATGGAAACAACAACAATTTGATATGCTGCTTACTAATTGCGTGGCTCGCAAGACAATAAATTTTTGTTTACTAACTGCATAGAAATTTTATACGCGCAAGACAACAACAAAGATATATGCGGTTAAAAATCTGCGTACTTTTCTAAGAAAACTTATCTATACAAAACAACAACAACTATCTTAAAATAAATTCCAAGAAGAAACTTTATCAGTATAAACACAAAAACAAAAATACACCCAGACATACAGGCGCCTCTACATTGAATGAATAATATAACAACAACAAAATGTGATACAAAGGGAGTAGAAGATTCTTAAATTTTCTAGACTTTAAATGGACAAATATAAATAGGGCAGCGTCTGAGTGGATAGTCAGTCAGTATAAAATTAAATCTGGTGAAGTGAAGACGTACATCTTAAGTAAATTGTTCTGCAGTGTGAACCTTGTGTAGTTAAAGTAAATAAAATTGTTATTCATTTAAAAACTCTAAAAACTGGTGTTATTTATTTTGCAATAAATAACTCACAACAAAATGTTTATAAAAGGTATAAACGTAACAGTATTATATCTGCCTTTCAACTCTCAAATTTATTTGTTATAAATAACGTTTATTTAGAATAACAATTTTCAAATTAACTGTAAACAGAAATCAATCTATTTTTAATATATTATTCAGCTAATGGAATTTGTTTACATTAGATTACCAACAATTTGAACTTTTTGTGGTTTTCAAAAAATTAAAGTTAAAAAATATGTTCTTAACTTATTAAAAATACTATAGTTTTAATTTAAATATTTATTTATTTCCATTTATTTAACTTTATCTTGTAGGGTTTTTTAGAAAAATTTAGTTTCATTGCATGCTGAACGAATCATTAGTTCTAACAGTTATAATAAGTTTAATTTGCTAAATCCCATAGTAATTTTAATAAACATTCAAGTTATTCGTTATACATGTATCTTAAAGTTATATATGTTAGTCCCATGTGGAAGGAAAAGCACATATCCAAAAACCAAACAAACAAACAAACAAAAAGTTATAATACAAATAAAAGCAGAAGTCCTTAAGATAGTTTTTGAACTTATATTTATACTTCATAAATATACTTATACCCATAGTACCACAAAAATATACAAGCAGTGAAAGGTTAAACTAAATTAGCACGACCATAGGAACGGAGAAAAGTAAAAAAAAAATTTTATATCAGCTTTTGCCTGTGCCTATAAAATAAAAAATAAAAGCTTTTCGATAGAAAGCATGGTTTTCAAATACAATCCGAAATGGCAACACAACATAAAAACAGCGTAAAACAGATGGAAGAGATATAGAACCGTTAAACTAAATGTTCAATACAAAATTGCTTGCAGTAAGCGATTAACATTCTAGAAGATTTAGCAATACCTTTGACAATCGCCAAATATGGAACCCTATTCGTCTAATTGTCAGTGGTGGTGATGTCGGTAATTTTGACCGCAATATTGATGCAAATACCCTCAATAAAACTTCTGCTAGTGCTCCCATAACAAATCAGATCCCAATTTTTTTAACTTTTCCGCAAACCTAAGCAATTTGAATGATGGTGTTTTTCGTGATCACTTTTTAATTTCCTGTATTACTCAATGTCATGTCAATAATATTAAACATCCAGAATTTGTGAAAGTGGTTTTGTCTATAATACTTCCTTACGTTACATACCGTTTTAATAATGCGTTCGATTATTAATTTCGTTTAGCGGTTGCGGATAAGATTTTTTTTGTGGAAGCAAATTTTGCAATTATTCATTCGGCAGCTGCGGTATCCTTCCGTTGATGTGGTATCAACTCTACAATTGGAGTATTGCCATATTATTGATTCCGGAATGTAGATATTTTCCTCCATTTTGCTTACGCTTAATTTTTGTGATGGGTAATTAATTGCGCCTGTAGATTTTTCTCGCCCTTTTGCGTAGCGAATCAATATCTGCATTTTTGTGTCTAAGCCAGATACTGAATGCTTTCTCTCTTGATCTGACTGCATTTTTGCAATTCTGGTGCGGCGAGACCTAGCCGGAGCTTAATGCCACCGTACCATTGCAGCCGAGTATCTCGCAACCTGTTAGTATTTCTTTCAATTTATTCTTTTTTGACAAACAGCAATCACTGCAACAATAGTCGCTAAACAAATAGATTATTGTTATTAAGTTTTTATCACAAGTTTTATAAGTTGCCTGCACGTATAAAAATCATTTTCATATTCTTTCATGCTTTTATATTGAATTAACGTTGTTGTTGTTGTTATTTTTGTAATTTTTTTTTTTATGTAACTAGGGAAAATTTATTATATTTTTTACCCAATTGCCTTCAAATTTGGTACAATGAAAACCGGAGTAAGATAAGTGTTGGCAATTTATAATGTCTTGTTGTTTGCGATTTTCTGCTTACTATGTTCAAGCAAATTGCATTGTGTTTCTTTCTTTTAATATCACTTGATTATTTTCTTGTGAGATATAAATTATGCGCGCAATAAATATAATAATACAACATCAATTTTTATGTATAAATTATATGTTAAATTAGTTAAAAATAAGCAGCAATATTATTCGTGCTTGATTCCTTTTCAAATAAATATTAAGTGATATTCTCACAAAATATTTATTACAAAACAATTTTCATTAAAAATGAACATTTTATGATGTTCTCATAAAACATTCTTTCAAATAAAAATAATATTTGAAATGTTTTGTAATGGGGGAGCTAATTGAGCAATAGTGAAATTGCAATATGGATGTGCTCTCCCCCATTACAAAACATTTCAAACATTATTTTTATTTGAAAGAATGTTTTATGAGAATATCATAAAATGTTCATTTTTAATGAAAATTGTTTTTTTTTTTTTTTTTTTTTGTAGTTTTGTTTATTTATTTACATCTTTTAAACTATTTATACTATAATAAACACTAGTATTCAATAATATATACATTTATATACAAAGTCCCAGAAAAGAGCTCTCGAGTACAATCAATATAATATAACACATTTTAATTGTAAATATATATGTATTCCTTAGTAAATAAGAAAGTTATATATATTTAATGTAATGAAAATTTAATAAAAACATTACTTGTATAAGGCAAGGATAAAAATCCGAAAGTATTAAAAATATTTTTTGTAATAAGTGAAATCAGAACTCTAAAAGTAAAAACAAAAAAAAAACAGAATTTTATATTTAACTATTCCTCTAACCACCAAAATTTTTTGTTTTTATAGTTTCGCATTGTGCGAAGTTCTTTATCAGAAATAGTTTTGTCATGTCTACTTGAGATAATGGATACATTGCAGTTAACCGCTTTAACATTAGCCCGTCTAAAGTTATGATAAAATACTGGTAAACCATTTTCATCTTGAATAAGATTTACTTTATCTAAATATAAAAATGACTCAGGAGGTCCAAAGCCCTTTTCTACAGCACTTGCTATATAACTTAAATTCGTATAATACGGTGCCAATATTAAATTGTTTTCTTTACAGGATGTACATCTCAAAATATAATTTCTTATCAAACTAATAATAAAATTGTCTATTCTTATAATATTTGATGTATTGTATAATTTTTTATTTGATACATATTTTAGATAGTTGCTGTGTGATGATCTGAATAACGATGTACAAGACCTTAAGCATTTTCTTTCAAATATCCGAATTTTTTCCATGTAAGAAGGTGCAATATTAAACCAAATCGGACTTCCATATGTAAGAATTGGTCTAATAAGAGACTGGTACATAATTACTTTTACTCTAGGCTTTACATATTTTGAGTAAAACAATGATTTATAAGCAAAAAATGCTTTCTGTGCTTTCCTGATTATCTCATTCACATGGTTATTATAATATAAGAATTTATCTAGATAAACTCCTAAATATCTGACAAGTTGTTTGTTGGATAGACAGACATTATATAAATTAGATTTAATTCCAAATGGATACATTGCAGTTGTAGCTTCTTGTAGCTTCTTGTTTATTTTTTCAATTGTAGTGTCAGCATGATATATAATGATATCGTCAGCAAACGCAATTATATTCTCTATTTTGCTCAACAAATCCAAAATAAATATATTAAATAGAGTTGGGGAGTTAACAGTACCTTGTTGCAAGCCGTTAATAATTTTGAACGTTTTACTGCTTTTGTAATTTTGGTAGAATATTCTAAAGGATCTATTACTTATCATATTAAATATGAGTACTAACAAACTAGGAGGAAACTCGAGGTCTATTAATTTAAATATTAATCCCGGAATCCATATGCTATCAAATGCTTTTTCCATATCTACTAAACAAGCTCCTGTACATAGTTTTTTGTTCCAATTCCAATTAATACTAGAAGTGAGGCAATGTATTGCGTTAATTGTCGAATGTTTATATTTAAAACCAAATTGTTTGTCGTTGATATGTCCTTTCTCATTGCAAAACTTGATTATATTATTGTTAATACAAATTTCAAATATTTTACTAATATTAGGTAGTAAACTTATAGCACGTAGATTTCTTGGATCAGTAACGTCTTTATCTTTTTTTGGTAAAAGCGCCACTTTTGCAGTTTTCCACCTGTCCGGAAAATATGAATTATTAAGCATATTATTGAAAAGACAACAGTATTCAAGAATCAATTTATCAGGTATGTTTTTTAATACTCTATTTGGAATTCCATCGTTACCCGTGGATAACTTGCCTCTCAATTTAGAAAAGATATAAACCAATTTGTCCTTTGTTATGAAATAATTGTCGGCTTGTAAATAACTTAAATTATTTGACATTTTTTCCTTACTAAAATGCGTTATTGTTGTTTGGTTATTGTCGAATACGTTTTTTCTTTCTAGGAATATATTAAATTTTTCGTGTACTTCTAAATGATTATTATTGTTACTGTTTATTTCTTTATGAGAATGCACTGACTCCAAGAAAGAACCAATGGCATCTAACATTTGATCCGGATCACGTATTATAAAATTATTTAACGCATCCCTTTCAAAATTTCTGTTATCTATCGTTATGTTATTAAGTAAATGTTCAAGATGTGGAAATTTAATACTGTCTAGCTGCAACGGTTTAAATTTTCTAAATTTTTTTTTAATTTCTTCAAACATTATTTTGGAATCTTTAGGGTCAATTTGGGATAATTTTTTCTCTAAGGTTTTGTTTAAGGTGTTAATGATGTTGTCTTTTAAGAGTTTCTTTATTAATTTCAATTTCGTTTTTAATAAATTTAATAATGTTTCAGTTAGTGTAATTTCTAATCTATTGTGTTTTTTGATTATCGTTAAAATTTTACTTTTTTCTTGGTGCAGCTTTTTTATGATTGGACTTCTTATTTTGTTGAAATAGTCAAGTTTTCTAAACCTAGGTGTTACCTTATCAGTAGCGTTTAGAATTATATCATTTAGCTTATTGATATGTAGGTCTATTTCGGAGTTTAAAAGATTTTTAATTTTTGGTATAAGAGTGTTATCGTCCAGTTTTTGTTCAATATTATTTCTGAATTTTTTCCAATCTGTTTTCTTATAGTCATATTTAACAGTTTCGATTTCTTCCACAAAAGAAAAAATATCTAGTTCATTATTTATATAAACACATATTTGTAAAGCTTGATGATCACTATCATAATCTAAAGTCTCTAGACAGTTGAACGTGTTGTTTTTCGTAACAATATATAGTCTGCAGTCTGCAATACATACATCTATATAAGATTGTGACCTCGGATACGAAGGCGAACTCGATGCATAGAGCTTGCACCTAAAATTGATTTCATTATCCACTAACCATTCCTTAAGTTTCCTTCCTTTAGTATTATCAGTAGAGTTTCCCCAATCACTATGCCTTCCATTTAAATCTCCAGCCAATAGGTAGTAATTGTTACCATTTTGTAAGTCTAAAGAATGAAAAAGATTATATAATTCAGAAGAAAAATCTGCATCGTTATTTCCAGAAGGATAATAAGCAGATATAATAAACAAATTTTTATTTCCGGCCATATGAATACGCACAATGCAAGTTTCCAAAAAGTGAAAGGAATTAACAGTTTTATTAGAGAATATATTATATTTAAGATTACTTCTAATTAAAATGGCAGTACCCCCACCTCTTACCTCACCCGTTCTATCTTTCCTAATCATGGTGTAATTATTAAAGTTAAGTTTATATCTCGAGTTGAGTTTTGTTTCATTCAAAAGCACAATATCCGGATTGTGTTTATCCAGAAATTGTTGAAGATCCAACCTCCTACTTATCAGTATTAGTGAATTTACATTAATATGTGTGATACTAAGATTTTTTGATATGAAACTTCTGTAATTATTAGCCATTTTTACACACCTACCATGGAAAAAATAGCATCGACACGCGATGCTTGTAAATTTAGTTGCTTTTGAAGGCTTGCTATTTGGTTATTTAGATTTATCATCATATTTTTTAATTCTAACATAAAAGGGTTATTATCGTAGTTCAAATTTGTGTTCGTGTCATTATTAGATTTTAGCACATTAGCAAAGCTTGTTTCTGGGTTAAAAGAGTAATTTACAATATTATTTACATTCCTTCTATTTTCTAGTACTAATTTCTTCTTAGATTTAAGTCTTTGTTGAAGTTGTTTGTATTTTTCACAACCTTTATACGAAGCTGGATGACCGAATTTGTTGCATAGAACGCAGTACAATCTATCCTTTTCGTTTTCTGCCACGTTTGTTAATTTACATTCTCCTCTTTCGTGATCATTATTGCATTTAACACATTTTGTTGGTAAGTAGCAGTGGAAAAAACCTTGGCAGTTTCGGCATTGGGGAATCTCCGCTCGTTTTACTTGTTCCCATTTAATCATTCGATAAAAAAGTGTTTTTATATTTTTTAACTGACTTACGTTACTTTCTGGACCCACTTGTACTAGAAAAAATGGTAAATCATATCTGCGCTTGATGGAATTTTTTGTTGCAAATTGGGTGACTTTTATAAACTTTAAGTCCTCACTCTGAAACTGGCATAGCTCGTTCAAAATATCTTCTGCTTTTATGTTTAAGTCTAGACCTTTTAACAAATATGTTTTAGTTTTCAACGCTTTTGGTGTAAAGGTGAAAAAATTAGAGTTTGTTTTAATTAGATAAGTCTTGACTTTTATAAAATCCTCTAACGAATTCATAAATAGCGTTTTTTTATTTCTAAATTCTTTAATTTTAAAGTCTTTTATTTTTAAAGCATTTTTTATAAATTCTATCAATTCTTTTGTGTCTATATCAATTATGTTTATTGGAGGTATTTTTTTTGTTTTTATTTATTTCAGTATTCACTACTATATTTTTATTATTTATTGATTCTGATACATTTTTTTCATTTGTTTTTTGCATTCTGTTCATTGCTGCAATATCTGAATTTAGTTGTGTTTTCTTCTTGTTATTTTTAACATGGTTTTCAAATTTTTCATACAAATCTTGATCACACTGAATATCACTGTCAGTATCAAGCACTGCATAATAATTGTTTTTATATTGTTTGGATGCTGATTGATCCATTTTTTCGTTTTTCCTTTTTCTCACATTGTTATTGTCTTTTATATTTATATTAGTATTGTTTAATGAGTTTGGAGCATTACGCTCACTCATTGTACAATAGCTTTAAAACTTTTAAATTATTATTTTTTATTTCGCACTATTGCAAAAACAAAACAAAAGTTTATAAGATTGACTTTACAAATAAGTATTAAATAAGCTGCCGTTTATGTTTATCGAGTCGTTTTTTTTTTTATTTAATTTATTATTTTTCAAAAAAAAATACATCTATACTTGACAACAAACTCAAACGCTCTCATGAAAATTGTTTTGTAATAAATATTTTGTGAGAATATCACTTAATATTTATTTGAAAAGGAATCAAACACGAATAAAATTGCTGCTTATATTGATAATGATTCCGAATAATTATAAATTACTTATTAGTTAAAAATAGAAAACAACTAATTTTAAATTGTTAAATCATAAAGTACACAGGTTATGGGCATGAGGATATAAAATAATATAAAAATAAAAGGCTTTGCCGGCTTAAATCCAACATCTTTTCGAACTTGCCCTCAGTGCCTCCTTTTATGTCAGGTTGGTAGTATATCCCACTGACTCCAGAAATTTGATGAGCCAAGGCTTTACTGTGTCCACACCACATATGTTTTTTACTGCTTCTAGACCACTCTAAAGCATTTGACACGGTGGATCATAATAATAATAATAATAACTTTAGTTCTCTTTTGGAAAATATGTCATGGCCAAGATGATCTGTATACATTTGAAAGTGTTAAGGCTAATAATCATGAAGATATTAAGGCAGTTGTATAGTTTTCAATATATTATGTTGCAATCACTCTACTATAAGCTTGTAAAGGTCCAACTATAATATGCTTATGCAGGCTTAAGCCAACTTAAACAACTGTGCAAATACCTACTAATCATATGTGGCGAATTATAATATACTTTACAAAACTTTTCGTCAAGTTTCGTCAAATGTCAATTGCTTATGCAAAGTACGAAACTGATCGCACATTCAGTACGGAAACAGCTGATTTTGCAATAAGCATTATTTTATAGATACCATAGTTAACAAATTGCGATGGAGGACGCAAGTGAAAAAATATTTTATTTTAATAGAAAGATAGAACAAAAAAGTGTTTATATGATAAAGGCCGTGTCAGATAAAACTTTTGCTTTGCTTTGCGTCAGAGTTTCGCTTTGACATTTGAGTTAAAATGTACGCAAAAATATATGAAAGTTGCCACATAAAGCACTTTTGACGCAGCGCAAAGCGAAAAGTTAACCAACATTCAAATTTCTGCGCGCTTTGACAAACACCTGGCTTTTATTATTTGTGTTTGTGTGTGGGCGTAAACAAAAAATTCATGAGTGTTGTCAAAGTTTACTGTGACATACACCACTTGATTTACGCTTTTGCTTTAAAGTTTCAAATGTCACGCAAAGCAACAAAGTTTTATCTGACACGGCCTTAAAAGAGACGCGTTTTATTATAAACGCAATTTAAAAGAATGATCATGGAAAGAAGTAGCAGCAGAATGCAGTTAAAGTAGTAAGTAATACCTGGAAGAATTTTGTTTGCGGTTTTTATTTTCATATGAATTACATAAAGTCACGGAATGCAAACACAGGTGGAAATTACTTCGCGAACGTTTCTGCAAGGAAATGAAGAGAATGGAAACTTCTTCAGGCAGTGGAATGGGCTACATTGAGGAATGGGCACTACTGCAGCCTATGATGTTTTTAAAAAAATTTCTCGCGCCCCGCCGTTATAAGCGTTTACATTAAATATTTTTTTACTTTTTTATAATGTCAAACTTTATTTCGTAGCACTCGTGATAACGTTGAAGAAATAGACTCAACCTTGGAGCAAGTTATGTCCAGTGGAAACAGTTTGCAGGAATATTCCTTTCAACTCCTCAAAAGAAGTCAAAAATAACGCTCGATAACCTTTACCAAAAATTTGGTGAGACTATAGAAAGCATTGAAAGGAGCTTGGCATCAACGACCGAAGAAAACTCTACTGATGAGAGCTTCATGAAGACAGCCGTTAGCTTGATGAAGGGCCTGTCAGTGGCAGTAAAAGGCGATTTTCAAGCAAACATGGTACAGGAGCTTTATAAACTACGTAGAAATTATAGAAGTGTTCAAAGTTTGTAGTAGTGATCCTGTATTGTTTTTAATTTTTTTTTTTTAATATTTCATATTTTTTTACTTATTTAGGGCCTGATTTTCTAAAATGCTAAGCTAAAATTTATATATTTTTAATAAATATCTTTTATTCTTTTTAACGGTCTTTTTTAATTAATTTAACAATATACATATATTTTTTTCAATATTTTGCTACTGAAAAAATTTTTTCAATTTGTTAGTAATTTTTTTTAATTTGTTAATAATTGTTGTTATTAAAATTAATTTTCCTGAAGAAGCTTTCCATAGGAAAGCGAAATATTGAAAAAAATATATATTGTTAAATTAATTAAAAAAGACCCTTAAAGGGAATAAAAGATATTTATTTAAGATATAAAAAGGTCGTTTAAAAAAATATATTTCCAATAAAAATTTTGGCTTTGCGTTTTAAAAAATGGGCGTTTATCTGACAAGCAAAATGTGCAAAATTAGTTTTTTAAGAGCCAACGGAGGCATCATTTTATTTATCTTTTAATAATAAGCTAAACTTTTTTTATAGTCATTGAAGACAATTCTTGGTTGAACTTTTAACTCCAGAATTTAAGTTGATAAATTTGGAACAAAATGTGATATTAATCGTAGTCATTGAAGAAAAATTTTTATTTGTTTTATTTTTAATAATAGACTTTATGTTAGCAATCGGCTAGAATAATATGTGATATCTGAGTCAATGAATATATATATGTAAATACCAACTTAATAATAAAAGAAATGAATTTTTGTGAAATTATTTTATTCTTTTCATTTACATTATAAGATTAAACCATAGAAAATATAATTAAAAAGGGTATAAAACAGTGATGGGCGAACTTTTTGGGTGGCGGGCCAATAAATTAAAAAAAATCTTGCGGCGGGCCATTAAAATAAAAAAAAAACATAGAGGGTCATTCATTAAAAAATTATGGGGTTGCTGTTCAATTAAAAGTTCGGTTTAAGCTATATATTTATTAGTTATATTACGTAATATTTTAAAACAACATACAAATTTTATAAGAAAACGCTTATTATGATTTTAAGATTTTCCAGATGTATGGGAAGCATGGATATGTTTCTGACTTGACATAATTTCCTCAAAATCTGGTTCCAGCTGGGAGGATGCGACTTTTAATAAATTAAATAGACTCTCGTCTGACAATCAGATTCTTATTAAATTTTTTCTGCATTTCATTACTGAAAAGGCCTGTTCACATAAATATGAGGAAGTAAACGTTGCCATAATTTTCTGCGCATAATTAATTAGCTTTGGAAATTTACCTTTTGGTAAGGATTTATAGAAATTAAGCTTATCTGTATTTAAAAATAGCTGTTTTAAATTATTATTACATTGCAATTCTATAATTTCCAATTGTAGATTAGATGGAACATTCTCAGGATTATCATTAAAAGGCATTGAAAAAATATATAAAAATGGTTGGATTTTTTTATAGTCAGCAAATCTGGCCTCAAATTCTGAATACAGTTTTAATAAAAATTGTGAAAAGACTTTTAACTTCTCTACACTCACAGGCCTCAAGGAATTAAGTCTTGGAAAATGAGTCAAATCATTTTTTCCGAAACATTTAGAAAATATAAACAATTGAGTTTTAAAAGACCTCAAACTGCCTCAAGTTTCATCTAGAAATTGATTTCTTCCCTGTTACTTCTTGTTCAGTTTATTATAGTGCTCGAGTAAATCCGTGAAAGAAGCAAACTCGATGCACCAATTCTAATCCTCCAATATTTCCCACTCATCCCAAATTTCAGTTTTGGTTTTTAGAAAAACTAGAAGACTCCAAACTCTCGAGAAGGCATGCCCACAACTCAGCCACCTAATCTTTGTGTAATAAAGTACATCTGAAAATTCTGCATCAACTTCCGATAAAAACTCTTAAAATTGTCGATGTAACAAACCACGGGCTTGAATGCAATTAATTAATTTTAAAATAATATTAAGTACGTGGTTAATATCTAAGACAGCCTTGGAAATAACATTTTGGTGAATTATGCAATGTAAAAAAATTGTTTCGCTTTCAGGATTCTGACTTTTATAAACTCCTGCAAACCCCGTATTTTTTTCCACTATGTTAGGTGCTCCATCAGTTGTTTAATTAATTAATTTGAAAGTTAGGGCATTAAGAGATTCCATCCCCTCTCTAAATTCATCATAAATTATTTTTCCTGTCGTCTTTCCTTTCAAAGATCTCAAACAAGAGAGTTCTTCGGTTATTACAAAGTTTTCATCGACTACTCTGATAAAAATTAGAAGTTGGGCTGTACCACTCCTGTCAACACTCTCGTCCATAGTGACTGAAAAATACTTAAACTTTTTAAGACGTCCATCGAGTTGATTGGTTCAATTAGAAGAAATCGCTTCAATACTTTTTGTGACCGTTCTACGTGACAGCCCTATAAATTCAAAATCTTTTACCTTTTCTGGGCATAATACTTTTCCAATGCTAATTAACACATCCATAATAAATTCTCCTTCAGAAAACGGTTTGTTACTTTTTGCTATTTTATAGGCAACAATGTGACCAGCTAACGTGGAGGATCGCTGGACACTTCTTTGATTTGCAAAACTATTTGCTGACTAGATATTTTTCCTTTCAGTTCCTCTGAATGAACTTTCTTGTCTTCATCTGTCATTTTATAGTACTTCGACCCAAGATGTTTTGAATTAAAGTGCCTAGCGAAATTATAATCTTTTAGTACAGCTACCGGTTCCTGGCAGATAAGACAAATAGGTTTTTGGTTATATTCCATAAAGAAGTACTTCCATGTCCACTCTTCTTGAAATACTCGACATTCCGAATCAATTTTTCTCTTTCTATTTTCGATTGACATTTATGGGGGTATTTACAATACGCTTTATTATTTTAATTACACAAATAAAACTGTACGTTGGCTACTTTATAATTTTACTTCCCAATTTATTCTTTACGTCACGAGATTTACACTTTTACTGATTGCTGATTAATCCATCGCTGGCCCTTTTATATTTGTTTCGCATGTTGTCTCGAATATTCAAGAATCTTCTAGATCTCACATATAATAGTTGTTGTTATGTTATACGTTCAGTTTTCTATATTAGTTGTTAGTGTTTTATGATGTTTATGTTTCTTCTGGGAATATTGCATCAGAAAGTTGTTGTTCTCTTGTGTGTACAATATTTCCTAGAAAACTACGCAGTTTGGACACAATACAATAGGTCTATATTAGTTGTTTTTGTTTCATGCTTTTTAAGTTTCTTCTTGGAATGTTGTATAAGAAAGTTGTTGTTGTTGTCTTGTGTGTACAATATTTCCCAGAAAACTACGCAGTTTGTACACAATATAATATGAAAACATTGCATTTTGTTGCTAAAATTATCAATTTATATCTTTTTTAAAACATAATGTAAATTTATTTTTTGGGCATAATTTTTTAATAGGTGAATAATTTTTTTTTTTTAAAAACGCCCGGCGGGCCGGATTGAAACCTCTCGCGGGCCGGATGTGGCCCGCGGGCTGTAGTTCGCCCATCACTGGTTTAAACTAAAAGTAATAAAGAAAGTGTGAGCATAGAAATTTAAAAAGATGGAACAGCAATTATTGACTACATAGTATTAAGTATACAAAATATGATTATGAATATGAATGGCCTTTTTGTTAATAAATTTCATTTATTTAGAAAAAAACTATTATTGTTTTGCAAAAGTACGAATAAAACATATTAGCAAGTCTACATAATAATTTCTATATTCATGTAAGTACAATATAGCCACGTAGGTGTCTTCTATGATTCGCTTTAGCATTTGACAGACTTTTCGTTCAATTTTTGACATTAGATTAAGCCAGCTTATGCATTAAAGGCCCAACTATAATATTTCATTTTCATGTATCCTTCATTTCTTTAAAGACCAGAGAAATTTTAATTATGTCCACAATCAAGAGTATATTAGGAACACAAAGCTGTAGTAGTAGACTTATTTGATATCTAGTAGACATGTCTGGTTTATGATGTTTAGTAATTTAGCAAAGCTTAATGTTTTTTTTCAAGGAGTCAAAGTTTATTAAAAATGTTTCTGATATAAAAATATAAAAATATATCATACATTATTGGGCAACGCTACATTCTGTATAAATACTCGTCTTAATTAAAAAAAAAAACAGTTCAGTCTATCATGGCAATATGTGCACGAAAAAAAAGCGTGGTGGTAAGGTAAAGAAAATTATGATTTCCATACTAATGGAAGCTTGACTTGATTTGATTATTGACTTATTGCAGATCAGTTAAAAGTTCTAATGAAATGCACAGCATAACTCATTGTATTCAAAATAACTAATTGCTTTAATATCGGATATTATTCAAAAGCGTGGATTTCAGGCTTGTCGCAACTATAGTAAAACGCAATTAAGATCCTGGTTCATGTGAAAGCTATAGGTTCATTTCCCTGCTATTTGCCTTTGCAGAATTGTATTAATTCTTTTTCGTAAAGGAAAATAGGGAAATATATTCATTCACATTATAGGCCTTACGTACCTTGTTTAGCTACCAGATGAAAACTAATATAGACTTCGGAAAGGTTTAAATTGCTTGGTGTCACATTTCAAGAGAGTTATTGCTACATTGACAATATTTGCAAGAAAAGCAAACGAATTTACTTCGCATATTAAGCGTAGAGAGGATTTTGCCTGGCTTCCGGCTTCGGTCGGAAATCCTTCTCGGCATAAGGCTTAAGACATGGAAAAGATTAGTTTTGGTTGCCTATCGTTATGTAAGGTCTTATGTAGAAACGAATGGCAAATTTTGCAGTCCATCATGTATATGGATCTGCAACGCAATCGATTTTTCATGGATAGATTTTTGCATGGTTGAAATAGCTGTGACACATTTGATGAGTTCTAATGATGCTAAAATAAAAGAGGACATTTTAAAAACTTCCAATAAAATATCTCTTTAGTGTTTACTGAACCAAGGAGTTTGCATGACTGGTTTATACATTTTTTTTAAAGAGAAGTAGCACTTCACGCAACAATGCCTATTTAGTCAAGTACCGTGCTACCGGGATAGACAATAGATGAAACAGGTGGTGAAAGTAGAAGGACAGTCGGAAATCAACTGCCGTATATAAGACAGCACAGCGACCACTGACTATGCTTTCATGGCTGAGCAGCCCCACCGACAGTCAAATTTTATTTTTGTAGTGAAAAAAACCAAGGTCTTCGTTGGGAATCGAACCCACAACCTCCATACTGACAAGCTAGTACACTACTTATTAGCCTACAGGGGCACCTGTAATAATAATAAATATAAGGCGGAGTAGTACGGAAATAAATTTAATCAAATTATAGGCCTTACATATCTTGTTTGACTAGAGACCAGAAATCGTTAAATGGCTTGGTGTCACCTTTCAGTGTTATTCCGAGTTTGACGATCTTCTTGAGGAAAACAAGAAAATTTACTGCGCATATCAAAGGGGCTTTTAGGCGTAGTAAGGATTTTGCCCGGCTTCCGGCTTCGCTCGGAATTTCTTCTCACCATATGGTAAGGCCTCAGATATGGAAAAATTATTTTTGGTTGCCTGTCGTGGGTTAAGGTCTTATATAGGAATGAATAACATTTGATTTTGCATAAGTAGATTTCTGCATGGTTGAAATGGCTATGACATATTGGGAGGGCGTACAATCCAAGAGAACTCACTCATGAGTGAGTCCTTCTATACGTCACAGACTCTGGAGACTGTTCAAAGGTTAAGATATCTTTTTCCAGTAGATTTGTCTACTGGCAAGAATACTCGGCTTCTTTTATTTCAAAAAGGAACTAAAGAACCTTTTGAAAGGATGAGCTGTATCTTAAAATTTTTTCATATGTTTTTCATTTTCAACCAATTAGGAATAAAATATGCCTGTAGGTTTTGGAGTGACACTCACTGTATATAAAATCTTAAGATTAATAAACATTTTTTTATTTAAAACTTAAACTAAACAATATCCAGCTGTTTTCCAGCAGAATGTTTTCCACATTTGACATGACAATGAAAACAAAGTTAACGCAACAACAAATAAATGCTTCTGCAAGACAGTCTACATTGTTTCGAATTTAGTTTTATATTGATAAAACTAAACAAGACCGCAGAATAAAACTACTATATGTTGCATCATAGTTTGCCATAAACCAAAGAAATTTAAAGATAAACCTTTTACAATAGTGTTTGTTGGCACGTGTCAGTCAGTCAGTGTCTTATCAATATAAGCATTTTCTTTGTCATATCACTGATGTCGTTGATTTATGGAATAACTGTCACTTGAATGTATAATTTATAATTTTCCCTTGCGCTGTTGGTTTGATTAGACAGTTGAGCAATAATAGCATTTATAAAACTGAAAGAAGTTGTCATTAAATGACATGACAGCAGTTTTTAATATGAAATTCAAATTGTCCATGTAAATAAGGAAATATAATTTATTTATGCTAAATCCACCACAAATAAATTTGTTTTATAAACACTCATTTTAAATATAGTTTTTAAAAATGATCACACCATATATATGAGCAGTATTGAAATGGCCATTTGGATAAGCTTTTCCCCGCAGTAATACATTTCAAATATATTTTTTTAATATGAGAATATCATAAAATATTATATAAAGGAATCAAACGCAAACTAACGTAGGTCTTTTACAATTATTATTAATTTTGATTTTTCTTCAAAGTTGCTGGTAGAAACTTAACAACTGTCTTCTTCTATCTCCAACAAAGAAAGTAAATAATACAGAACAAAACTTTTGTAAAAACTTTAACCAGAACATTTTATTTTAATTTGCAAAGTTTCACTCAATATTTCCAAAAATTTGTTTAGGATATGATATGTGGCACACCATTGTAAATACGAAATTAAAAATTATAAAAGTTATTGCTAATGAAACACTTATTTATACATAAGATATAGGGTGTTTTTATGAATGTATAGAACCTTAAGATGGCAACACTATTTGATCTGGGGGCCATTTTGTCAGTTGTCAATGTAAATATTGGTTAGGCATTTTAACATAAATAGTCTGACTGTTGCCTGAACAACCCTTCCAAATTGTGCAAAGTAGCCCAAAACAAGATTGCGTTTGATCCCAATTTTCATAAGCGAATTTTGGTTAGCGATGAATAAACAACACTATTACATTTGGAGTAGTGATAATCTTTAAGTGAATGCTGGGATACAGTCAGTCACACCAAAAAAAACTGACTGTTTTGTCACTTTACGTACTGGTGGAATCATTGGTCTGCACTTCCCTAAGTACAATGCTGGTCAGAACGCTGCAGTCAATGGTCATAATTACTGAGCTTTTTGCTCTCCAATTGACCAACCATGATGTGCAGAACCTGTGGTTTCGTCGGCGCAACATTTCACACAGCTCATGCCAGAATTGATTTAATGAAGCAAACGTTTAATAACGTAAATTGGTCTCCAGGATTGTGGGACTTACAGTCGATAGACTATATTCTGTGAAAATATGTGGTCGCTAGTCTATGGCGATAAGCTCAAAACGATTCAGCAATTGGAGGAAAACATTTGCCGCATTATAGCCGATATGCGGGCACAAATGTTGGAATGTTTCGATAAATTCGTCAAAGGAAACACAAGAAATTTCTTTTGATTTATTAAATTTTGTATTATAAAAAAAAATGAATAATTTTCCGTTGCACGTAGTGCCTTGTTAAACTTTCATAAAACAATTAACTTTTCTTTTTTCATATAAATGGCCGACAACATCTAAACCCGTTAGCGGTTTGCTCGTTGAAAAAAAAAGATTTCCAACAAGGGTGTCAAAAAAGGTTTAAAAAATGAGTATAAACACTCTTGAAAATAATTACAAATCACAATTAAATTAACAATGTTTAAACATTGCCGACCACCTTGCAACTATGAAGTGTTGCAAACAAATGAGACCTAAATAATATATATGAGCCAGTATGGACTCCTGTTAAACATATATGTAATCATACTGGTGAGCCATTAAGGACTCCTGTGGACTGTATGCTTAAATAATTTAATTCCTGTTGCGGTCAATGACCGATGAGATATAAATTTTAATACGGAGAAATACCCGAGATAACCCAACCAAAAATAGTGTACTGGGCAAGAGGAAGTCTTGGAGTGGTGAATTGTGCCCTTCATCACAAGTAGCATTACTTCAGGTCCCAACACCAAAGCAACATTGCCCGAATGATGAAAATTTGGGTCAGCCAATTTTAGGACCTGAATGGTTCTAAAATGGAATCAGCCACCGATATTGATGGGGTTCTAATCCCATTCATCTTATGGAACCGAGCAGTGACCGGGAATTCCCTGCGATGCATCATGAACGGATTGCAGATTAATCCGGCAATATTGCTCATTCTCAACCCTAAATGTAGGGATTTTCAGGGATTTGGCAAATTTATAACATATATAGTTATAATATTGCTATTTTCGGTCCTAAATGGCTGCTTTGTAGCCGAAGGCGAGCACTTTCGGTGCGAATGCATCATTCTCAAGCCGCGTTGTAGTTTGTACTTGAATCGTTACTACAATGGTAAGTACTCTAATCAAATTACGGAACTTGTTCCTGATACTCGCACGTTTTCACTTTTAACTTTTTAATATTTGTGGTAGATTGGCCAGTGAATCGCACAACGCATTACAGGGAAAATTCGTTTTTCTGCAGAACAGTCCGTATGTGGAATAAAATCCCTCCGGAGGTCTTTCCTTTCACTTTCAATCGGAGAAAGTTCAAATCGAATGTCCACAGATACTACTCCCTCTTTCCTCCTTCCTGTAACCTAATTTCCTAGTTCTAGCACAATGCATTGCATGTGTAGGGATCATTCCCTGTGTGTTGGTCCAAAAAAAAAATGTAGGGAAAAGTCATCGAAAATTGCATTAAATTAGATTATGTCCGAGCCAGCCGTCGTGGTTATCTTTAAGTTTTAATTTCTATGATTTCTTTAATATTTGACGTTATGCAATAAAGCCGGCTAAACACAATTGTGTATTAAGTGAACCGTTAAATTCAGGTTTGAAATATGTGATGCACCTTGGGAATTCCCCATTGTAGCAAATGATGTGTCAGAACTGTAAAGCAACAATCAAGAAGAGGTAAATGCTCTATCAGAGATACCATCCGATGTAAGTCAAACTGACAATCGTCGTGATATTTTGAAAAGAAAACCATTTTAAACTCAGTTAAATAGCAGCTCTTGTGTAACTGAGGACACAAATATTTCCATAGAGACCCCTTTTCTTTATTTTTCCGTTTATTTTAAGGATGAGTTTTTAAAAAAGTTATGGAGTACACAAACAAGTACCATGTTGCCGAGAAGAGCAAAGCGCTGGGAACATCAAGAGGTGAAATAAAAAATATTTTCGGCATCGTGATTGTGATGGGCTGCATTCGTTATGCAAGGCTATGCATGTACGGAGAGACTCTCTATTGTAGCTAATACCATGAGTCGTAATCGATTCTTTTCCTTACGCATATGTCTATATGTGGTGGACAATAATGAAGTAACGGTTTCAGAGAAGCAATCAAACGTATTTTGAAAAATAAGTCCGTTACTTGAACGTGTAAGATCTGCTTGTAGAGATATTCCAAGAAAATGTTATGATAATTACTCATAAAAAACGAGCCAATGAGACCATTTAGTGGTCAGTTACACGAAGCCTTCCAAATAAGTCTAAAGGAATGGGATTGAAAAACAAAGTTTTAACAACCTCTGAGGGGCTGGTCCTTGATTTTGAAATCTATCAAGGCAAGACTATACTACTTCCATGCTCAAATGTAGGCTTTGTTTGACGTTTAAATGAAACTCTTACTGCAAATTCCAAACTGTTTTTTGAGCATTATATTCTTTGCTACTGCAACAATATTGAGGAACAGAATAAAACGCGTAAATTGCTCGAATAAGAAGCGCATGAAGAGGGGTGATATGGAGGAATCCCGTCATAATGAAGACAATAATGTCATTGTGCAGTGCAAAAATTCAAAGCCTGTAATTTTTGCATCCTCAGCTTGCGGATATGGCTAAGTCGAACACGTGAAAGGAGGAGAAAAAAGCAGAAAAAATGTGTTGAGGTTCCACCATTCAAGTTTATAGCCTGAAAGCATATATGTCATGTTTTGAACTTAATTTACAATATGATTATTATTTTATATCTATGGTCATTTCGATGATTACAAAACTCAAATCATTGGGGAACGTTTAACCATATTTTTAGAAAATCTAAAACTGTTTAAAATATTTAAACTTTTTTTGACAAAAAAATCAAAAAAAGCAAATGTCAAAACTTAAAAAAAATTCTAATAATCAATATTGATAAGTAATTTATAATTATTCGGAATCATTTTTAATATAAGCAATTTATTATATATTTATTTATTTAAATTGCTTATATCAAAAATGATTCCGAATAATTATAAATTACTTATTTCCATTGCATGTGCCCGTTGCTTTTTAGAATTTTGTAAAATTATTTACAAATATTTTTTATTTTCTGGAATTTTTACATTACATATAAATGGTTTCTAATGGAAACCCTTATGTAGAAGTGATTGAAAATTAACAATGTTTTTTTGTTGTTTTGAAATGTTTTGTAGTGTTTGTATGGAAGTGTCTTTAAGTCTTGCTGTCTATGCTATGTTGATTTTATGAAAAAATTCTCATAGAATCGGTTTGGCTTTGGATATAAGACTCTTAGGTTTTTCTATACAATATTGGGGTAAAATTCACTGATGAGCTACTTGAGCAATAGTGAAAATGCAATATGGATGTGCTCTCCCCACATATCAAATATTTTTATTTTTATTTGAATAAATGTTTTATGAGAATATCATAAGATGTTTATTTTTAATAAAAAATTTTTGTAATAAATATTTTATGAGAATATCATGAAATATTTATTTAAAGGAATCAAGCACGAAATAAAATTGCTTATATTTATAATGATTCCGAATAATTATAAATAACTTAATAAAAAATTTTTATAATATATATTTTGTGAGAATATCATGAAATATTTATTTAAAGGAATCAAGCACGGAAAAATAAATTGCTTAAATCAATATTGATTTTATTTTTACTTACATTTCGTAATGACTTTAAATTTTTAGCAAAGCAAATTATGTTAACTTGTATTGAAATTACAATTTTTTTTTGCACAACAATGTTCTTTTTTAAGCCGTCCAACAAAAAGTTATATTTTTATTTTTATTTTTTATAAATTTTTACGAATTGTCAGTTTATTTCTGTGTTAACTGTCAACACTGCTGAAAGTTGTACAAAGACTGAAGTTTTTATATATAAATGTAACATCGTAACTTTATTTACGGTCATTAAATCTAAATCAATTTATACTTTTCAATTGCTTGCGAATTGAGTAATTGAAATTCATTTAACACCGTTTTTACTTTCACAGTTCGTTGTTTTATTTTTTATATAGACGGCAGCTGTAAAATTAATCTATTTTTTATATTTCAATACACATCCTTTAAAATAGGATGTAAACGAAATGAAAATGTATTTTTTTATTAAATATTTTGATAAATTTTAAAACTAAAAAAAGAGTATAAATTAAAATGTCATTTGCCATTCAATTGGACATCAGCTTCTTCTGCTTACGACTAAATCTATTAATAATACTAATTTTAAATATAAGTAAATAAAGCTGTTAATCTACAAGTCAATAACAGCACACAAGTATTATATATGTATAATATTTAAAACAATCTAGCACAAATTAACGCAGGTTAACCTAAAAACGATAAAATTGTTTCTTTTCATTTTACGTGCACGTTGCATTTTTGTATCATTTTTTACAAATATTTTTTAATTTCTTTATTTTACAAATTACATATGAAAACTCTTATGTAGACAAAATGAAAAATTAGTTTCGAAATGTTTACTGTGTTTTTTTAAGAAGTAGATGCATTGGCAATTGTTACAATGAATTCAATTTCGCACGAAAATCGCTTTAAAATATTTAAAATCTACTATGGAAATGGTGGTTCTGTTATAGGTACATTTCAAAAACTTTGTGATATTTTCGGGCAACATATACGTGCTTCTGAGACCGCTATTAAAAATTTGATAGTTAAATTTGGATAGACAACTCGATACAAAATGTGCGAACATCAACGCATGTTCGCCCGAGTCGCTAAACTGAAAAGATCGCAGCCGTGACCACATTATTGAAACAGATCTAAATCTTAATTTGTCAATTCCTCGACGTACTCAACAATTAGGGTTATTCAAAACCAGCACATGGCGAATTTTGGGTAAGGATTTGACTTTGAAACCAACTGGTGCATGAATTGAAGGCGATCAACTATTCACATCGTAAATCGCATTAAAATAACCCAAGCCCAAGAAAGAAGTGGATAAAGATGCGACGAAAATATCACAACACATTGACCATCAGGAACGTGCTGCGAAGAAGAAAACGAAAGATATTACGGCAAAGAATTGGTCAAAAACTATATCACTTATTTCTTCATCCGATAATCTAGATACTGTAGTGTCACTGATTACAAAAAAATTATTTTTAGCAAAATGGAATAACAAAAGCATTGGAAGCATTCCCTTTAACTGTCAGGGAAGGATACCAATAACAAAAGTAAATAGGATTGGTGTTATCAGTAAAAAGATAACCAAAATTCAAGTCGATTTCACAGCACTTCTAAAAATGTATGATAAGTTTATGGGTGGCTTAGATCTCTTTGATCAGAATATTGATTCCATGGGAGTAGTTTTATGTGGGAAAAAAATGTTTGCCAAAGCCCCTGACGAATCAAACGAAAATGCGATAACAAAATGAATTTTTCACGATAATGGTGCAGCCAACTAAACACAATAATTGTGGCTTTCTCATTGCGTTGAGAATTTCAAATAAAACCATATTGGAAGGTGTATTCAGAGGAAGGGAGGTATTGTTGTTATGAGGACCACACTAAAAAAATCTGTGCTAAATATAACTCTGCTATAAATTTCACAACAAATAATAAATGTAAATGTAATGTTATAAATATAGAATACTTAGCACTTAAGAATTAATGCCCAGTATCATACAGGTAGGAATAATATTTTAATTCTAAACGTTTTTATATTATTGCCGGCCTAACCAAAAAAATCCTTTCCGAGTATCGTTCCTTGCATATTTTGGTCACCAAATAATTTAAGTAGTAAAATAGTTTTCCAAAACAAAAACAATTAAGTTTGTACTGTTGTCATTCCCTTTGATGTAAACCGTCATTGTTAGCTGCTTGTATGTTATGACCGGCGAGCGCTTTCGATGAGATGACATGATTATCAAGGTGCTATGTCGAAGATGAGGTTGGTCAATAGATCACGCTATCGCGAGATGCTAGCAACTCAATTTTGGCCTATTATCGATGACGCGGATATCACTGACATGTCAATTGAAAAGGACGATGCCACATGTAACATAGTCAATGAAACGATCAATTTATTGCAATCTAAATTTCTCCACCGGATAATTTTGCAACTAGATCGCCAGATCGTGTGATTTAACACCACTGGATTATTTTTTGTGGGGCTATGTTAAGAACAGAGTCTATACGGAGGCAATCGAATAGATTTCAGACTAAAAATTCAAAATCCGTGATGTGATTAACGAAACAGGACCACCATTTTGCCAAAAAGTAATTAAAAACTTTGATGAAAGAATCGACATCAGCGTGGTCGTGGGGACATCATATCATATCATTTTTCATTCATAATTGCCGAACTTTTCTCTTTGTAATACAATAAATATATGAATCATCTTAATCTAAATTTTTTATTTTATTTCGTTTATGTAATTTTACGAAAGCCTTAGTTGCTAGTTCCTTTTCCTTTGCTACTTTCTATAATTGTATTATTGTAATTAATTAATAAATAATAATGTTTAAGGAATCTAGCACAAATTAAATTTAAATCTATTTATTTTAAAGGATAAGCCATTGCAGTTCCTTTAAATATGAGGTGTCCGCCGGAAGGGAATACTAATTTGTTTTGCCGCCATTTTGGTAAAAATTACTTTATAGAGTTTATATTTGTCAGTCGTGATGTAAACACGTGGCAAAACGTGTTTTAGTTGTTAAAATATTTTATCAAAATCAATCATCATAGGTGCCCCTGTAGGCTAGTAGCTAGTGTACTAGCTTGTCAGAGTAGGGGTTGTGGGTTCGATTCCCAACGAAGGCCTTGTTTTTTTTTCACTACAAAAATTAAAATTTGCTGTCGGTGCTGCTCTGTACGCCTTCATCACTGAGCAGTCCCACCGGCAGTCACTGGTCGCAGTGCTGTCTTATACGGCAGTTAATTTTCGACTATCCTACTTCTACACCACCTGTTTCATCTCTTATCTATCCCTTTCCTAAAGAATGTAGCACGGTACTTGACTAAATAGGCATTGTTGCCTGAAGTGCCACTTCTCTTTAAAAAAAAAACAAAAATCATTGATTACTGTGACGATGAGAAAGTTACGTTAAATTCTTGGAAGAAACAACGTGCTAACAAAACACACTATTAATCGTGATAGGCTTAAGCATAAACCTCAATGTACTACAATATTGGTATTCAAAAAGTGTTCAAAACAATCCATCAACCTAAATTCGACGCCGTGCTCAGGAGCTTGGTCTTCAAATAAAAACTTTGGCCACAATTTTAAGCAAGAATTTGCATTTGTTTCCATATAAGATTCAGTTGACACACGAGCTTCTTCGGCAAGACCATTTACGCCGCCAAACATATGCCAATAGGATATTACAGCTCTCCCACGACAACCCCGATTATCATGAAAATATCATAATGAGTGGCGAGGCACATTTTTATTTAAATGGATATGTGAATAAACAGAATAGTCGATTCTGGGGAATGGGTCTGGTGTACAATTTGGTCAGGAGGAATCATTGGACTTTACTTCTTTGAAAATGAAAACGGCGTAACGGCGAATGGGGAGATATATCGTGATGATTAAAACTATTTAACGCCACAACTGTATGCTTTAGGCTTGATTAACATATGGTATCAACAATACGGTGCCACATCGCATACAGACAGGATCACAATGGAATTACTGCGAGACTTCTTTCCACGAGAAATTGTCATATTGATTGGCCTGATTTGACCGCTTCGGACTTCTTTTTGTGGGGATATCTGAAAAGCAAGTTTTATGCAAACAAACCAGAAACGCTTGAGCAACTCACAGAAAATATTCCTGATGAAATTAATTAAATACCGCCTGAAATGCATTTGTGAGGCTAACAGAGGTGTACATTTATATGATATTGTATTCCATACATAATTACCGACATTAAAAAAAACATTTATCAATATAAGATCCATTCTCTTTAATTAAATCAAAAATTATAAACAAACAGATTAGTATACCTTCTCGGCGGACATCATCAATAAATCATCAATAATAAAATAGCTCCATTATGACAACCAGATTTGTTTCTATTGAATTCTTCGATTGTACTTAGCAGGGCGCTGCAAAAAACCATTGAGACCTTTTAAAACCAAGAGCATTTGGCAAATACTTTTATGCAGCAAAAACAAGAGAAACAATTAAAGATAAATATTGTAGATGTGGAAACAAAGAAAATAATACTTTGCGATATACATAAATGAAGCATACAAGACAACGCACACTGGGGATTTCGCGGAAAAAAGTCAAATTTTCAACATACTCTTCATGCAACGATATTTTGAAATAATAGACTAAATGGTACAATCAAATCAAAAAGGACTACTCCGATCTGACTGCTAGTTTTTTTTTATAGTCGTCTCAAGCTGAACCAACTTAATTTAAACCTAAGAATTTCAAAACGAATATTATTTTATTCATTTTCTTTTTATTTTTTATTTAAAGTAGGATATTTCAGTATACTAAAATTGAAAAAATAAACTCTGCAGAGCTTTTTTTTGTTTGTTTATTTTTATGAACATATAAAAAAATCCCTTTTTTTCTCCAAACATTTAGACCTGCAATTTTAGCCATACTTTCCCACAGTTGGAAGTCACTACTAATACATTGTCTCATATCTGTTTTTACATTTTTGATCAATTTCAAGTGCGTTACACAGTGCAACATTTTTCAGCTGATTGGTTCGCGACTCAATTCTGATAAGGCCCTTTTTTTTGACATAACTCAAGAACCACTTGTCGGATTTTACTTAAACAAATTTAGAAAAATCAAGAATTATAAGTACTTTCATCTGTTTATATAACGTATCGCTACATAAGCAACAGTTTCGAAGTTATAAATAAATTTATGAAGAAAAAAAATATTTTTTGCCTAAATAGTTAATTTTTTTTTTTAATTCATAAAAAATCCAAAACGGTAAAAAATGTGTCAAGTCCTATTACTTTCACGTAAAGTCGTATAAGCTATGAACAAAATGAGACAATTAAGTAAAGGTATGAATTTAAAAAATTTGCTCGAGATATGCATGTCTTTGAGTGTATTTTGCATGTAGCTTATTATATTGAAATTAAATGTAGGAGAGTCGACTCAAATACTCATCCGATAAAAGAAGCCCGAAAATGTTTGATAAAGCGTTAACTTAAAGAGAAAATAGGAACACAGGTTGATACTGTTAAGCAAGGCTCTGGTACCACAATTTCAGGAAATACGTGATTTTTGTTTGGAGACGTCAAAAGAGATGGCAAAAAGTGTATTTTTTCTGTAGGCCTACTATCCGAAGAGGCTCAGGAATGTTATTACAAAGACTATAAAAAATATCGCCTTAGACACTCCAAAAAATGCAGTCGAATTGCCACGAACGAAGATATTATGATGGTAACATCAGATCTCATGATTTCACATTTGACGCCTTCATTTAGCCAGAAAAAGCATAGCGTTATAAGCGAAGGCTCTTTTAGAATAATAAACTAAACATAGATTAAATATAAAAAATAAATTAAAAATTTTAAAAAATCATTTAAATTTTTTACATTGCAGGTAACGATCGACATTTCTCTAACTTTATTTTGATTACTTTTGTTTTTTACTATATAAATAAAACTAAATTATATTTTTTATATTATATTATATTATATTATATTATATTATATTATATTATATTATATTTTTTGACAAATATATTTTATTTTCCTCACCTCCACACAAAAATCTCCAGTGTGCGGCGCGAAAGAATTTGTTTTCTCTACCAACTTTGCTAGCATATAATATAATTTTTTAAATTAACTTGAAATTTACTTTATTTTGTACTACAACCTTTCTCCAAAAACTCCCTTTTTTCTTTTCTAATTAATTTCAATAAATCGAAATAAATAAAATAAATCTAAATTTCAATAAATCTAATATCCATGAAGTATTGATTAACTTTAACATAAAATAAAACAGGTATTAAAAATATTATTCACACGTATTGTAAATACACGTTTTCTTGGTAGCTGAGGTATGCTCAGCGGCGTCCAGGGTCGTGTTGTGTCGATTCCAAAAAAAAAGACAAAGCCTTACTCACAATGTTGCTCTTTATTCAGGAAAGGGGTTGCCCTATTCCTAGTTCGCAACTTGACTGCAGCTCGGGCTCAAATCTTGTGAACTGGTGTGTATGCAGGCAGCTCCAGTAAACATCTTCTACTTTATGCGGTCCGTATTCGGCGAACGTCACTGGCTAAGTCGACTGCGGGCACAAACTCGGCTGGGTATTACCATGGCTCTGTTTGTGGTCGCTCCGTCGAAATAGGTCGGTACGCCGCAAGCGACAGGGCACTGTAGGCTGGGCTGGGTATTACCACGGCGCAACCGTTCACTGCCTGGTCACCGTCGGTGGCGACTGCGGACACAAACTCGGCTGGGTATTACCACGGCTCTGTTTGCGGTCGCTACGTCTGTACTGTCTCAGGGTATAGCTTCGGCTGGGTATTACCACGGCCTTGTCTATACCCTGACTACCAGTCCAAGAAATAAATAAAAAAGTAGAAGAAGATATTTACCTTTGCTCCTGTTGCCGGTCGCACACCAATTGATTTATTCTGATTGATGTTTGCGCTTTTATACTCTTTTTCCTACCACACACCAATGCACAAACACACTTACATTACTTCGGTAGTAAGTACACCACAGCCGACGGCTGTTTTCACCACCGAGCTGCAGCCAGTTTTACAATATGAATATTACTAATACATTAATTATTATGCCTTCGTGGCTAATTACAATAATACTAGAACTAAATCTTACGTCAACATAAATACTCATAACTACATGCGTATATAAGTAAATACATGAATTCATATTTTTAGTAAATGATTCTATAACTAAATAAATACATTGGAGAAAATATGGAGATTTAGACATAAATTCATTATTCTAGTAAATACGTTTAAAATAAAAGATCGGGATTGACCCGTGACTGTTGTCACACAGCTCTATGTGTGACCAAAAACGACTCCGGACTTTTGGTCGTTACAGTATGTAAATATATACCAGTTGGAAATAAATCATCAGAAAGTTTGATAGACTTTTGATTTTGAAATAAGACTAATTGAACTGCCCGATAAGACATGTAACATTAAAATAATTAGCATATTTCTTTCTTAAGGGAATAAAAATTCCACACTCACCTCTAATATTAATATTGACAATTTATTCTGGAAGAGCAAATGCTAAAACAATATGACGCTTAGGAGAGTTTTTATGGAAGAACGAAGTAGTTTTGGGCATGAGTTTTTCATGTGACCAAACTGACAAATTGAAGCGAATTGAACCATTTTTTTTGTAAAATTTACAATTATTTGTTTGTTTGTGTTTCTCAACGCAAGCAATTGAATCTTCGACTGAAGTGAAACAATGTCAAAAAGAAATATTATTGAAATCATCTTGCATACAATGACGTCAATCAATTCATGACCTTTTATATTGTTTGGATTGAAATTATGTAGCTAATAAAAGATTCAGAAGCTTTTAAAGTCCGTGTACGTAGCTTTCGATACACTTTCTCATAAGTGAAAAGTCTTCTTTTAAATTTTTATACGTCCACTCATTAGAATTTAACATAAATTTTGCTGTTTCTCGACACAACTATTTAAGACACAATAACTTTTCTCGATCTTTTAATGAAAAGTATATTTTTCAAACTAGTTAAACCACTTTACATCTTTCCATCGAATGTTGTAACAACTTTGTCTAATTCATTGTAATTTATTTTATTAAAATTGCCAACTGTACTCAATTCCAAACTGCTAAGCTGCTGTTGAAGATGTACCATCTTACAGATTTTAAGGTTGCTTTCAAGCTCTAGTTTCAGAAGCAAAAGTAGTAGTAATCGGTGGGACACTTGCTGAAAAATTAGAAAAAAACTGAAGTACATATATAGGAAGGGCGTAAGTGACCGCTAAGTCACTTACGAGGGTTAAGTTCGGACAACATAACAAAAATGACAAAGAAGACTAGGACAAGGACTTAAAGAAAAGCAGTTGAAGCGTAGAGTTTGACGCGTACAGTCAAAAAAACAAACCCAGATTAATTTGAATAATTAATGATAATTTTACTGTACTTTAAAAATAAATAAAATCCTTTAAAAGAATATAAATTGTTAATGTTTGCAAAATAAATTTAAAGAAAAAACAAATCGAAAAGTGTATTGGAAATCGTAAAAATTATTAACTTGATGTGTCAGTTTATCAAATTAAATGAAAGTGTTCATTGGAATTATAACAGATGCTAAATAAAACATATTTAAATAGTGATTTACAAAGGAAAACAAAAGAGTCTTATTGGTGAAGCCACACATATATGTGCCTCAGAGTTTACATTGAATGCTGATAAAGTTATTGCAGCTGAAGATGTTGAATTATCGCCTGAGGTTATTGCAGAAGCTTGTTCGAAAGTTTCATAAGTGAATGAAACGGAGGTGGCAGCGGAAGTTGGTGAAATAAAGACATCAGTAGTTAGTATATAATTTCGATATGTTACCATACAACATTTGAAACGGAAGGAAAATTCAGAAATTCCGTAGAGGTAATCACAACATCAGAAGAAATCTTCACAGGTTTTTATTCATTTTTATTAAAAATATTTTTGTCTTTGACGCCACACCTGAATTGTAGTACTGCCTTTCTCCAAAAACTCCTTTTTTTCAATAAATCTAAAATCCACAAAACATTTATTAACTCTAGCATAAAATAAAACAAGTGTTGAAAATAGTATACCCACACTTATACACATTACAATTTCAAAGATAATTTTACAGGATGACTCTGCTAGAAAACTAAACGTCTTATGCAACTATATTATTAGATGTGTTTACGGATTAAGAAGACATAATAATGTTTCCCAATTTGCTTCGAAGCTATATGGAGTTTTATTCAACAACCTCCTTAATATCCGAGTCTTTCTATTTCTTCATAAAATCATTCAGAAATGCCGCAATGTCTTATTGATAAAATCAGGTTAGCCATATTATTTCGTAGGAAAAAGGATTATAGCTCCTTTATGCCGCTCTCTTGTTCTCTTGAATGGGAGTTTTTCATACCTATATCGCGTCTCTGAAATGTCCTTCCTAAATCACATCACCTTAATGGCAATGCAAAAACTGTTTTTATTTAATTTTTATTTTCAATAATAAATTATAAAAACTTGTACTATTATATAATTAAATTATAATAAATCTTGTCTGTCAGGTGCCCCTGTAGGCTAGTAGGTAGTGTACTAGCTTGTAAATATGGAGGTTGTGGGTTCGATTCCCAACGAAGACCTTGGTTTTTTTCACTACAAAAATAAACATTTACTGTTGGTGGGGCTGCTCAGCGATGAAGGCATAGTCACTGGTTTCTGTGCTGTTATATTATACGGCAGTTTATTTCCGACTATCCTTCTACTTTCACCACCTGTTTCATCTATTCTCTATCCCTAAAGAATGTAGCACGGTACTTGACTAAATAGGCATTGTTGCCTGAAGTGCAACTTCTCTTTAAAAAAAAAAAATTTTGTCTGAATATAGTCAGTGTAATTGCTGTCTTAACTTAATTTATCAATAGCACTTTCCTGTACTCTAAATATAAGTATTTTTCTTGCTGTGCAGTATTTGAACATAAATAATTAATTCTCCACTTTATTTATTTCTTTTCTATTTCCAAAAATTTTACAAAAAAAAATAAACTTTTAAAGTCACAAACAACATCATAAAAATATTGTTTGCATTACCAAGTATTTTTTTAAACTTTCCCTATTGACGTAATAATATAAAATTTTAGTACTTTAAAATTTTGTTGTGATTATTTACAACACAAAAAAGCCAGTGTCTATGATGAAATTTCAGCACCCTAACAATAGATTTATCATATACTCTGCTTTTATTTATTTAATATATTGTGGTCGATAATATATTTCTGCCGTTACCTGTAACATGTTTATAATCTTGAATAAATACATCTAGATAATATATTGTGTACAAATAAATCAGTATATTATAGAAATGTGTATTTTGCTTTCCCTCTTACTTTACTTTTTCATTTCTCCCTCTTGGTTTAAACTTAATTGGGCGTAATTTAATGCCATTTTGTTTATATGGGCTTATAGTTACATCTGTTATATGCATGGCTGTGCATAAAACCGTAACTGTTTTATTTTAAATAATTGTCACTTGAGTGTAAACACATATTGTGTCTTCGATTCTTGTTATATCTTGAATATTTAACAGCAATTTCTTTCTTTTACACATGATGATACTGATACGACGCAGACTTTTTTTAAAGAAACTAAGTTTAGTTATAAAAATAAAAAATCCTGTTAAATAAGTAATACACCTACAAGTTACATTAACCCAGTTTTATGATATAATAGAATAGAAGTTCCATTTTTTATTTTTCTAATTTTTCTTCATTAAAATAAATAAAACTAAGAAAAGGGAACTTTAATTTTAGTCTATATTGTTAAGTTTATTCCTTTAATAAACGTTATTTTATTGAGTTCTTTTATCTATCTTCTTCTTATATATATAAAAATGAAATGGTCCACGTATGTAATGAGTTGGCGTGAGAACTGCTGGAGCGATTTGGCTGATTTTTGTTTTATTCGATTCGAAATTTTCAGGAGATGGTTTGTATGAAAAAAAATTATAAAATTTTCCGGAAAACTTAAAAATTCATTTATTAATTTTCTTATGTTGTTGTTGTAAACACAAATAAGTTATTCACGACTCGACATGTTCGTTCGAACTGGTTTGATGAAGCTTATGGTTGTTTGTATGCTCATGAGTTTGTATACGTGCAAACACACGTATGCATTATCATCATACGCTAAAAAACCCCGTTTATCAAATTAAAAAAAAAAACACAAAACAAAAAGAAAACAAAATAAAAGACCAAATAAAGAGATGCAACATTTTCAACATCGGCGAAACCAAACATTGTTCTAACATGTCAGCAGTCAAAAATGTATTCTGATGGCAATAACTTAGCAATAATAATTATAGGAAAGTTTGTAGGTGCAGAGCTGCTTACTCCAAGGACACTTATCATACCAAGTGATTTACTATTTAAGTTTAAACATCTCCAATTTCCCGTTCGCCTTGCATTCGCAATGACGATTAATAAATCCCAAAGATAATCGCTAAAAGTGTGTGGATTAAACCTAGAATCCTAATGTTTTTCCCATGAGCAATTGTATGTTGCATGCTCAAGAGTTGGGATTCCGTCAGCACTGTTTATTTTCTCTCCCAACAAAAAAATATTGTTTACTATCAAGCTTTAAAATAAACTATATGCTTACATTTTTTGTTTGTTTATTTTTTAATGAACTACTTTAAGAATTATTAAAACAATAAATTGAAAAAAATTTGTGTCGTTTCTTCTTTGTACTGAAAAATTTTTTTTTAAATCCATATGAAATATTAATCATTAGCAAATAGTTGCCGAGCGAAGCCGGGTCGTACAGCTAGTTACAAAATAATTTTCGGACAACATAATCGTCATTTCGAGACCGCTATTAAAATTTTTGTCGTTAAATTTGTTAGAACTTTATTAGAACAAATGTTTATTTGCTGAAGGCTTTCTTAAGACTAAAAGACATTTTACAAAAATAAGTTTCATTATGAGGGGAACACATACTTAAAATTACAATGCTGTGCAGAGAAGGCGAAAAAGGGTATTGAAATATTTTATTGTGTTGCCATATTTTTAACACTCCTTCTCAACACAATAACAAATTTAATATAAATTGTTAATATACTTTTAAATCATTATCTTAAAATAAAGTTATTTCAATTTGCAAGTTTTTCAAAACTTATTTTAAGATTACAAAAACAAAAAATCAATTTCAAAAATTAAAATAAAAATTAATTCAACACATAGGAGTTAATAGAGGTTCATACATTTCAAAATTTTAAAAATTTTAGAGTTAATATTAAATAACATTTTTTACAAAACAAAAATTTAAAGTTTAATATAAACCCATAGATTTCGTGAAATATGCATGTTTGACCTTGCACAAGTTTTTAGTAAGGACGTCAGACATCATTTCATTTGTTGAGATATAATTGACCTTTATTTCTCCTTTTGAGAACATATCTCTTACGTGATGGTACCTGATCGCAATATGTTTACTTCGTGAATGATATGTTGGGTTTTTAACCAGACATTGAGCGCTCTGATTATCGTTAAAAATTATCATTGGACCTTTCTGTGGAAACTTTAATTCACTTAGAAGTTTTCGAACGTAAACGGCTTCAGTGGCTGCAGCTGATATTGCAATATATTCCGCTTCAGTACTGCTGAGGGCAACCACACTTTGTTTCTTGGCTCCCCACGAAAAAATTGAATTAGCAGCAGTAAATACAAATCCAGAAAATGATTTGCGATCACTGCAATCACCTGCCCAATCAGCATCCACATAGCACTCAATTTCCTTACCAGTTTTTTCGTAATGAAGCTTCAAATCCATTGTTTTCTTCAAATACCTAAAGATGTGTTTAATTGCTTGTTCATGCTCAGAATGAGGGTCACAAGTTCTCTGAGCTAATTTTGTGACTGACAAGAGAATATCAGGGCGCGTTGATAATGCCAAGTACATCAAAACGCCAATAGCAGACTGATACTTCTCTATATCCACCTTTCTGCAGTTTTCATTTGAACAGGCTATTTGAAAACCAGGCTCCAACGGTGTAGCGACTTCTTTACATTCTTCCATACCAAAGCGTTTCAAAGATTCTAGAATGTACTGCCTTTGAGAAATAGTGATGCCACCCAAAGGACCGCTTCGATTGAACTCCATACCAAGGAAATGAGATAACTGCCCACCATCAACAACTTCAAATTCTGCTGCCAGCTTTAATTTGATGTTTGCTACAGCAGCTTCCGATGTGCTTCCAACAATCAAATCATCGACGTAAACAGCTATAACACTATAAACAGTGTTTTGAAATTTCGTGTAGATACATGGGTCACTTATGCATGGTTTAAACCCAAGTTTGTGTAAAACGCTGTTCAGTTTTAAGTTCCATTCACGGCCACTTTGTTTCAAGCCATACAATGACTTTTTTAGAAGCAAAACTTGATTTGGATGTTCTTTATCTTCAAATAGAGGAGGTTGCTTCATATAAACAGTCTCGCGCAACTCACCATTTAAATAAGCTGATGACACATCCATTTGATGAAGATAAATATCATGCTCCACAGCCAAAGCAACCAGAAGTCGTATATTTGCATACCGTACGACAGGTGAGAACGTTTCATCATAATTAAGCCCATATTTTTGACTGCATCCTTTAGCTACTAGCCGAGATTTAAGCTTGTAAATACCACCATCTTTATTTTTCTTCACTGAATAAACCCATTTACATCCAATTGGAACACTGCCATGAGGTAAGTCCACAACCTCCCACGTCTCATTTTTAATAAGAGAATCATACTCTGCCTGCATCGATTTTTTCCATTCATCAGCAAATGGGCTACTCACAGCTTCGTTATGGTCTTGAGGAGTCTCCATTGCAGGCGTACCAATTGAATTCAGAATATTAAATTGTTTTCGTGGGCGACCTCTTAATTTATTGCGTATTAAACGAGGTCTACCGCGACCAATTTTCATTCGTGGTTTCGAAGCTACTCCTTCTTGCTGAGGTTCCATTTCATCACTCTGCTGTTCAACGCCAACTTCAATGCTTGATGCTTGCTCTTCAGATATAGGCTCCTTATTTACGTCATCCAGGGCAAAAGTAAAAGTTTCACATTCTTCTGCTACGTTTTCGAATGTGCTTTCCAAGAAAATTACATCTCTGCTAACTATTATTTTTGACGCTTTTGGATCGTATAAGCGATATGCCTTGCTTTGCTCGCTATAGCCTACCATGATGCATTCGACTCCTTTTGCAGCAAATTTTTTGGTTGTTGTTTTGTTTAATGCAATGGCTTTGGCACCAAATACTTTCAAATGACTTACGGATGGCCTGTAGCCATTCCAAACTTCATATGGCGTCTTGTCACGAATAATATTTGTAACAGTACGATTTCTTAAATAAGCTGCTGTTCTTACCGCCTCAGCCCAATAGTATTCAGCTAACCTCGAATGGATCATCATAGTTCTAGCCATTTCAACTAATGTTCTGTTTGCTCTTTCTGCTACTCCATTCTGCTGCGGTGTATAAGGAACCGTTAACTGTCTCTTTATGCCATGTTGTTTTAGAAATTGATCAAAGTCATTCGATAAATATTCGCGACCGTTGTCTGTTCTTAGACACTTAATTTTCTTGCCGGTTTGTTTTTCGACTTCACGTTTATAGTCTTTAAATACGGTGAATACTTCATTTTTAGCTTTTAAAAAGTATACCGAAATGTATCGCGAATAGTCGTCTATAAACGTAACGAAATAGCGTGATCCTCCGAACGAGTTTTTATTAACCGGACCGCACACATCGCTATGGATTAATTCTAAAAGTTCTTTTGATTTTGTTTCCGAAATTTGAGGGAACGGTTTCACACAGATTTTCCCTTTGGCACACGAAACACATCCAACATTATTTAAATTGTCCTTTATTTTTATGCCGCGAACTGTCTTTTTATTAATCATTTCTTTTAAACATTTAAAATTAATATGTCCATACCGATTGTGCCAATTTAACATTTCGTCTTTTTTTGTCATTGCCATGTTGCATTTACCGTTTTCATTCTTTTGTTTTTCGTTTTCAAATAGAAACAACCCGTTATAACTAAATGCTTTAAGAATGCACATTTTTTCTTTGTTCTTTATTTCGACACAGTTATTTTTAAATATTACGCACATTCCTGCTTCAATTGCTTTGCTTACAGAAATGAAGTTATGTTCAATGTGTGGGACATGCAAAACATTCTTTAATGTTATTGTTGTTCCTTTTAAATTAACGTCACCACGGCCAACAGCATCGACACTCATTTTGTTAGGTAGCAAAATTTTCTCTTCATATTTTTCGTATGAAACAAACTGTATTTTGTCTTTTGCCATATGTGACGTCGCGCCGCTGTCGACACACCATAACTGCACATTCAAATCTTCGCTGCTATTTTGAGTGTACGATCGTGTCATAAAACATGAATTCTTTTCATCCCTTTTTTGCTGTTTGCACTTAGCAGCGAAATGCCCTGCCTGACCACAATTATAACATTTTCTATTGTTGTTATTGTACTTATGGAAATTTTTGTTATGATTTCTTTCAAAAAACTTTCCGTTGGGTTTTTTCTGTGTTGTTGCTTTTGCCTGCATCAAAATTTCCGTATTGTTACTACCTGCTGTATTTTCTGTTTCGGTTTGTCTGGCTCCTTCTTCCATCAGCTTAATTTTAAGGGCAGTAAATGAAGGCAAAGTGTCTCTTGCTTCAATAGCAACAACAAAATTTTCATAACTTTTAGGCAAGCTAGACAACAGCAAAATAACGAGCATTTCTTCAGGCAGCACTACATCAATTTCTGACAAGTTTTCTACGATGGCTATAAAATCATTTATGAACTCACATATTTTTGCACCTTCACTCATTGACATTTGCAATAATTTTTTAAATAGCATAATCTTTCTAGCCGGCCCTTTAGGTTGATGTATTTCTTTTAATTTATTCCATGCTTCGGCAGCCGTTTTGCAAATTTTTATGTGATTTAACTGATTTGATTTTACACACAGTAAAATTGAAGCCAAAGCCTTTTCGTCTTTTGTCTCAAATGACTTGAATTCAGCACTTCCTGGTTCTGGCTTAACTTCCTTGCTACTGGTAACGGCCCATAAATCTCCATGCACTAAGACACTACGCATTTGAATGCTCCAGGTCACATAATTGGAATCATCCAATTTCTCAATTTGCATTAGAGCGTTCATATTTTATTTTTATTTTTTCACAAAGCTGTATATTTTTTCTTTTCTTCACTAAGAAGCTGTATCTATTTTTTTTCTTGAGTCTAACACACAGTTTTTAGTTTTTTTTTTTTTATTGAGTCTTACACACAGTTACACAAAGTTTTTTTTTAATTTTGTTTTTCACACACAAATTTACCGACGCGCCTGGGCCCATAACCTCTGTTAGAACTTTATTAGAACAAATGTTTATTTGCTGAAGGCTTTCTTAAGACTAAAAGACATTTTACAAAAATAAGTTTCATTATGAGGGGAACACATACTTAAAATTACAATGCTGTGCAGAGAAGGCGAAAAAGGGTATTGAAATATTTTATTGTGTTGCCATATTTTTAACAAAATTTAAGTCGACAGGCTGGATACAAATTGTGCGAACACCAGCGCGTGTTCGATCGGGTCACTCAACTAAAAACACCGCAACTAAGTCATTGAGTATTGTTCATTGAATGCTTGTGAGCATTCCTAGCTTTATTTACATATGTATGTTGGCCAGTGCACATCCACACTTGCAATATAACACCCTGAATGTTCGGTTGGTTTGCAACAAATACATAATTAGTGATCGCTGCAAGCGTGAATTATTTCTAGAGACATATAATGCTCATAAACAATTTAATTAATGATTGCATAGGCATGTTCACAAACCGAATTTGACGAGGGTCGACGGAAAACCATACCCAAATAAGAGATTGCATAGGCAATCCCAACAATCAACTCACAATAAACTGTACCGGGTCAAGTGACCATGTATGCACGCTACAGAATCTATACGGAGCCAATCAAATCGATTTCAGCCTTTAAACTCAAAACCCGTGATGTAATTAATCTAAATTTTTTGTTTTAGAAATTAAGCTTCTTGTTGAAAAACTCTTTATATCAAAATCAATAAATAAGAACATGTTATTTTTACATTTAAAATTGTTTGAATAATAAAAAATAAATAAAAATATTTTTGTCACGATTTATAACTTTTCCGTTTAATTATATTTAGGAAATTAACAAAATATAGTTTTTAAAACTGTTTATTTTGTGAAAAAGTAAAGAAATAATAAATTTTAAAAGTTATACTATTTAACTAAAAAAACATACGAATATAATAACAGCATACATTTTGTTCTAAAAAAGTATTTGCATATAAATTAATTATAATTTTCCTAGCAAAAATAATTAAATTTAATAATTAAATAGTTGTGATTTTTAAATTATGCATTTGATATAATTTTAGTAAATTAAGTTTTATATTAATTTTTTTCCCTTTTTTTATTATTTTAAATTGGCTTAAAAATTTGCTGTTATTCAAATCAAATACTTTTTGACATATTTAATCTAAAGTTAGGAGATAAAATTTTATTAAAACTCAAAACTAACCCACCTTTTTACCAATTTTAAGGAGCACTAATCTATTTACCTTTCTCTTGGCATTACGGTCGTTTTCCCTCAGTTCATCTCTCCTACACCATTTCCATGTACTATTTGCAGTACCCTCTTACGCATACTCTCCCTTATCTATATCAAGCACCAGGGTTTGAAACGACGTGTCATTGCTCTGGTTTTAAGAGGGCCTACTAGAAATGTGTTTTTCAATTGTGGCAACACCAACAACGCGATAATTTTGACATTTAGTTTTTTGACGTATTCGTGTTAGATGGCATTGGCAATTGTCACAATGAATTCAATTTCGCACGAAAATCGCATTAAAATAATTGTATGGACCAAGGCGTTTAATGGTCGAAATTATTATTTTAAACTAAATGTGAGAATAATAAAATTAGGCTGTGTTAACCGAATAAAATTAAAAAAAAAAGACAACCACTTTCGTCAACGTTCAAATTCACACTTCTTTATTAATGCACAAAATAAAAAGATTATGCAAATGCAAAGAATTTGGCAATTACAACAACAATACACAATATTATTTGTTTTATATTATATGTAAGCTAAGAACCGGTTTGGGGATTAATATTGCAAATAAATATGAAGGGAAAAATACAAATGAAAAAAATGTAATAAAGCAGAAAAATTATACTGGGTGACAAAACAATAATTAAAAACCACTATGGTTTGTTAAAGCTACATTTCGTAAAATTCGTGATATTTTTGGACAACATAATCGTCCTTCTGAGACCGCTAATATGAATTTGGTCGTTAAATTTAAGTTGCCAGGCTCGATACAAAATATGCGAACACCAACGCGTTGTTCAATTGAAAACATCGCAGCCGTGAGCCACAATGTTGAAGCACATCCACATTTATCAATTCGTAGACGTTCTTAACAGTTGGGTCTACCCAAAACCAGCACATGGCGAATGTTGCATAAGGATTTGACTTTGAAACTTTACAAGATTCAACTGATGCAGGAATTGACATCAACCGACCATTTACGACACCCTAGATTCGCTCAATTCATTCAAGAACAACCAGAAGAATTTTCTGAAGAAATCATTTTCACGTGTGAGTGTATGTCAACAAGGAAAATTGCAGCATTTCGGCTTCTGAAAATCCTACAGCGATTATTGAAAAGCCTTTTTATGCTCAACGTATCACCGTTAGGAGCGCTATGTAGTCTGGAGGCCATTTTTTTTCGAAGACAATACTGGAAATGCGGCAACGGTCGAAGGCTCACGCTAACACGAGTTGTTTTCAACTCAATATTGGCCAATTATTGACGACTTAGATATCAGTTACATGTCGTTACAACAGGACGGTACCACATACAACATAGTCAATGAAACGGTCAATTTATTGCAAATCAAATTTCCCATTCATATAATTTCACGATAATCAGCTGTTAAGTGGCCAGCCAGATATTTGGATTTAACACCATTTGACTATTTTTTGATGCGCTATGTTAAGGACAGAGTCTTTACGGAGCCAATCAAATCGATTTCAGCTTTAAAACTGAAAATCTGTGATTTGATTAACGAAATAGGAGCGCCATTTTGTGAAAAAGTGATCAAAAACTTGGATGAAAGAATCGACATTTGTCAGCGTGGTCATAGTGGTTATATGCCCGATATCATTTTTCATTCATAACTGCCGAAGTGTTCTCTTCGTAATGCAAAAAAATTTTAATCATTTCAATCTAAAATGTTTGTTTAATTTTGTTATAGAACTTTAATCAATTTTTGAAAAAGCCCTTTAATATATATTTCCCAATATTATGTACTTTTTTTTAATTAAGTATATCATAAAATTGTTGTTGTTAGAAAATGAAAATCTAAAAATTAAGATTAAAATTTAATAATATTTTGTAGAATGGGAACAAACAACCTGAACGTAAACTGAACTGCTAAATGTTTCATTATAATCCCAACACTTTAAACATCGTAAGCCTACCCTCATACGAATAAATGCTGTTACACTAACCATAATTACAAATAAATTTCAGTTATCTTACTGTGAGTACATTTGTGGTTATTGTAAATAAAGATGTTACAATCAGATTAACTGTATTTACCATAACAACAAAATACCAGCACTCAATTTACTGGGAAGGACTTTATATGTCAGAGCTTGCAAATATTTGCTTTTGCAATAAAATTCATTGTACTATTACTTGACCAAATGAATTAGAAGTTTCATCTATTTTTTCCTGAAGAAGCTTTCCAAAGGAAAGCGAAATATTGAAAAGAAAAAGTATATAAAAAAAGATCTAAAAAAATAAAAAAAGAAAAAAGATTTATTAAAGATAAAAAAGATCGTTTAAAAAACTATAAAAAAACTTTCCAAAAGAGGTTAACTTTGCAACGTGTCAAAGGCTACACAAAAAAATTTCAATTCCAGTCGCACTAGTAATATCAGGCAGATCTAAAGTTTGTTCTAAGCATGGAACCGAAATGATTTTCTACTTTACCCGTAATTGTATCCCAATGTATTGTCAATGGCTGATTTGTGGCAACCTTGTTCACGGATGACAAAAAATACAACACACTATCATTTTATTATCAACGTTTTTTTTTACAGACAGATGAATTGACACGTGTTTCTTTGAAAGAGATTACAAATGAAAAATATATATTAGAATTGAAACAAAACTACTGTTGTTTGAATTATAGGAAGTAAATATAGATTATTTGCACTGAACTTTTCTAAAATTTTTTTACTCTGTATTTTTCTTAACTGTGCTCTTTGATGACTTCTAGATGATCGCTTTAAAATATAAGTGTATATCTCGATGTGCGCCCAGAAAGCGTTGTCCGATTTGGTTAAAATTTTTATAACTATTTTTTTACACTTAGTCTCACAATATCGTGGCCAGCACACTTTGAAATTAAATATTAAAAAGTTGTTTGTCACCCTAATAAACAATTTAGTTTATATTTGTTTGTTATACAGCCATTAACTTTTTTTCATTGTTGTTGTGTTGATAGAAAAATATTGCTTTTGAATATTGTAATGTGTATCACGTACTCTGCCACCCTTTCAACACATTATTCGAAAAGCAAATGTTGTTTTGTGTGTTTTCTAAATATCTACTCCCCCTTCTATGAATTGAAAAACAATATTTGATATTGACAACAGAAACATTATGGTTCGTTGGTCGTTAAAAATTATTGCCAAAAGTTTGAAGGTTCTTACCTTAATTAGGGATAGAAGCGATTAGTGTCATTTTTGTTTTTTTTTTTCTTAATAAAAGGAAGATACGATTGTCGTAAACAGAAATAATAAATTATATTTAGAAATCATTCAAATTATATTCTAAGATTTATTTAATATTCAAACTTTGAAGATATAGTTTACATGAAATGCAAAAGTTAACTATTAATATAAAGTCAAATTAAAATTTAGTTAAAATGTTGGATTAATTTCAAACAGCAAGTTTAGTTTATGTTACTTTTATTGAGAATTTTTATAGAGGTATAAGACTTTAAGTTTGTGTGAAGTCTGCAAGTGTTTTCAAGAAGTTTTAAAACTATTTACTAAAATAATAAAAGCATGTAACAGCAACTGTATGAAACAATGTTTCGTTAACCCTTTAAGTTTGGTGGGTAAATTTCACTTTGTTACTCAAAAATCTTATGCGGGTCAAAACTACCAAAAACATGGAAGGTATACAAAGCAAAGATAAGATAAGGAAGATATACTCTCTCGCAGATAACAGCACTAAATTTTTCAATTCCTCAAGATTCTCAAAGCTACCACACGGCGAATTTTGTGTGAAGATTTCACTTTAGGGCCTTACCAGATTCAACTGGTGCAGGAGTTGAAGCCGACCGACCATTTACCCAGCTGTAGATTCGCTCAATTCATTGAGGAACAACCGCCTAGTTTTTTGAAAAAATCATTTTTTCACTTGTCAGCGTATGTCAGCAAGTAAAATTGGCGCATTTGGGCTTCTGAAAATGTTAGAGCTATTATGGATATGCCTTTACATGCTCAACGTGTCACTGTATGGTGCGCTTTGTGGTCTGGAGGCATGATTGGGCCGTTTTTCTTTTTTTTTCGAAGATGAGGTCAGAAATGCAGTAACGGTCAGTGGATCACGCTATCGCGAGATGCTAACAAGTCAATTTTGACAAACTATTGACGACGCGGATACCACTGGCATGTGGTTTCAACTAGATGATACCACACATCACACACTCAATGAAATGATCAATTCATTGCATATCAAATTTCCCGATCGCATACTTTCGCAACAATTAGCAGTTGAGTAGCCAGCCAGATCGTTTGATTTAACACCACTAGATTATTTTTTGTGGGGCTACGTTAAGGGCAGAGTCTACACGGGCCAATCACATCGATTGCAGCCTTAAAATTCAAAATCTGTGATGTGATGTGATTAACGAAATAGGACCGCCATTTTGCCAAAAAGTGGACTTTAATGAGAGAATCGAGATCTGTCAGTGTGGACGTAATGGCCTTTTGCCAGCGATCATTCTCATTCATAATTGCTGAACTTTTCTCTTCGTAATACAACACAAATTTTAATCATCTTAGTTAAAATTTGCTGTTTTATTTTGTCTTAGAAAACAAACTTCTTGTTGAAAAATCCATTATATTGCTACGGATCTGTCTTGCTTTAAGTTCTAAAATAAAATAATTTAGCAATAAAACGAACTACTAGGTATATTGTTTACGAAAGAAACTTATGGTACAACAACAAAATGTGCAGTTACAAACTGCGTAAAATTTTGTGTACGTGAACAACAAAAGTTGATATGTGTTTACTAACTGCGTGGCCTGCAAGCCAAAAACAAATTTCTTTTTACTAACCATACGCGCAAGAGAACAACAAACATGTATGCTGTTTACTATCTGCGTAGTTTTCTAAGAAAACTTATCTACACGAGACAAAAACAAATATTTTGAAATAAATCCCAAGCAGAAACCTTATCACCATAAAAACAAAAATACACACAGACATACTATAGAGTGAATAAACAACAAAATGTGATACAAAAGGAGTAGTAGATACCTAAATTTTCTAGACTTTTAATGAACAAATATAAAAGGGCATCGTCTGAGTGGATAGTCAGTCAGTGTAAAATTAAATCTGGTAAAGTAAAGACGTGCATCTTAAGTAAATTGTTTGGAGTATCAACTTTGTGTAGTTAAAGTAAGTAAACTTGTTAATAATTTAAAAAGATTGGTATTATTTAGTTTGCAATAAAGAACTTACAACAAAACGTTTATAAAAGGTATAAACGTAACAATATTGACAGACTTCAATTCAACCATTTTTAATTTCGCAATGATAATTAGGAGTGACCTTTACTCTTATAATTTTTAAAATTTGATCGCTTTCGGTTTTAAATAGTGCTTGATTATTTCAATGTTAAAATTAATGCCTCTTATTTTTTTTATAATATGTTGTCCATGCTGCTAAGCAGAATATGCTGCTTGATGTACAACAAATCTAAGGTTATATTAATAAATATCAGATACCAGATGGTGCATGCCTAATTTATGTAATAAGGTTAACGTCAGCACATGGTGGTGTTAATCTGACTGTGATTTTATTACTAGGTATAGGAAAACGCGTCCACCCGAGCTCTAAGACGCATACACGCCCTAGTCGCAATTTTTGAGTGCACTCCACTCCTTGCTGAAGAGTTGGAGACTATCTAACTCTTTGTCTTGCTGCATGCCCAAGCTATTGGATTTTATTTATTGTGTAATACAAAAAGCCTTTCCCTTTGGCCAAAATACATTTTACAATTCTGAGTAAAGTAAGATTATAAATTTAAAAAAATCACTTAAAACTAATGTTTGTTTTGCTTGCAGCCTCAATCTATAACACTAATTACTTTGAATTAAAAGACAGAGAATAAAAAAACCTGAGTAGTTGTCTATCATCAGTATTAGATAAATGAAACTGTTAATGCAAGTTGTCGTTATAATATTTGATGATCTTTTTGCGATATGTAGGCAAGGAAGAGGAAAATGTTTTCAGATCATTATGTAAATAATATTATAAATATTAATATTATAAAATTTCAAAAGACATCTTATGGTCAAAAATTGAGTAAAGGAACATTTCAAAAATCTTCCGACATAAGGCGATATGTGGTCATAGTGGCCATTTTCATGTCTTCTTTGTCTTATAGCAAACACAAACCTTACAACTTTATTAACCACAAGTTTTATTTTATTAAGGTACATATTAAGGCAGTATAATCTTCGAAGGGTAAAACAGATCATCGAATATAAATTGTCGATATGATACGAATAATCAAGTCTCCAAACTATAATTATACCCAAAATTTTCAGTTTATCCACAGATTCTAGCTCACTTTGTCCTATGTGAATTCTTATATCGGTAGAATTTGTAGAGCCAAAGCACATAACTTTAGATTTCGAGGTATTCAAGATTAGTGAATTTGACCTTAACCAGCATTCAACTCGTCGTAAATAGTCATTAATTACTGTCTGAAATAAGCTCGTTGAGGCAGCACTATGCAATAATAATTGAATGTCGTCTGCAAAAGCATATACTGAGCATGTCTCTGACTCAGCTATACTGAACAAGTTATTTATTGGCATAGAAAAAAAAAATAGACCAAGAACAGATCATTGGGCCACCCCAGCTTTCAGATATTAGATGTTAAACCTACATTAAGATCTCTTGGAAAGCTTTTAAAGCGCGATTAAGTTAACAGCCACCACAATAGCCAAAAGCCTAGTCCTGTGGGCAACTGGCTACAATGGTACCAGTATATGTCTAAGTTCACTGGTCGGACTTCGAAAGTCCTGTGTCTTCCAGTATAGGGCTCCTGCTAGCATAGGCGACTGCTGTCGCCTTTTGCCCCTCAAAGTACATGTCAAGATGGGGAAGAAATCCATTAAAACTGCTTGCCCCTGGAGGTCCATGCCTAATAGTAACCATACTTCTATAATATCCTGTTTTTAGTATATTTAAAAGATGTTTTTTGGCAGGCAGGCTTCTTTATATATTTACCACGCTGACTTCCTGCCATCTCTAAGGATAGATTGTGTTACTACGCTTTCACAGTGCGCCAACTTTATAGGTGTTTAGAAATTATTTTTTACTTTTTATGAAAAATATCGCGCTACGAAATATTTTAATAAAGTGTCACTCTCACTCACACTGATGTTGATTATGGCAGCACTCAGACTCAATTATTTCTATTGCAAACATTTTCCACGCGATAGTTGTGCCACTTCCAAATAAATTCTACTTATTTGTAATAAATATGTGCGAAAGTTTCGCACTTAAACGTTTCCATAATTAATGCATATGCCATCTAGTATCTGCAGTTATTAAATAGCCAGGCAATATTTCCATAATTGCCTTAGACATTAATCATTGTCACAACTGTGGTATGAAATTTAATACAAAACAAAAAACACCCCTGACGTTATGCATAAATGTGAAACTATTTCACTATTTTTTTCAATTTGATGTTTATTTAAGTTTTTTATAAAGAGTGCGTTGTGAAGAGGTACAGACTTTAAATTAGCAGCTCTTTTTTTAACTAGTGTCCATTTTTCAGCGGTCAAGTGTTTTATGATTATTTGGTTTGGCCTGAACAACGCTTCCGAATTGTACAAATCGGATAATTGAAGCTCACTATTACTTGAATTGATACGTGAATGAACAAATCTACCGTGGAGTGTTGATAATTTTCCAGTAATGTTTATGCAGATACGTGATAAGATTAACATCAGCGCTTGTCCGCATGGCCCTTATCTGATGGTGGGCTTACCACTGGCGCTGTAGCAGGGCCGTGTCCCCACTTCTTGCTGAAGAGTTGGAAACTATGAACTCCTAGTTGTATTGCATGTACAAGCTAGGACATTGGATGTTAACTTGCTTTAATATCTCTTCGGGACTTTTTTTAAAGCCCGATTAAACCACAGCCATCACGTTGCCCCCGAGGGGCTTCACCAATAACCAGAATTGGACCGTTGCCAGTTTACTAGTTTGTGTTTTTACAGTTCACTGGTCGGACTTTGACAGCCCTTCCTGGTAGAGCAGGCGATTAGTGCCGCATTTTACCCCCGAAAGCACATGTCCCGATGGGGAAGAAATCTATCCAGACTGTATTTCCCAGGGGGCATATGATACCCACACTTCCTGAAAAGCTGACTATTTGGTGTGCTTCGACCTTAAAAAACGGTGTTGGTCAGAATGTTGTAACGAAGTAAACTTTCGTTACATACTGCCACACGAATCTTTTTTTGAATAGTTTTATATAGAGTATTATTATAATTTTGATCAATATTATTATTATTAATTATCATACTGAATTGAGAAGTTTTGTGAATTAAAGTATTATTAACATTTTTTTATCGATATTATTATTAGTAATTATCATTATTATTATGTTCCTGAATCGATGATGACGTATTAATAATAGTCTTTTATCTTTCGAATGAGTTATTATAATTAGTCGAATTTAAGAGAAAAGAGTATAAGAGAATCAGCCACAATAAGAAAGAGGCTAAACTGGCGAGGTATTGGTGAGATTGTTTGATGTCAATGCTTTAGTGGTAATGATTGGTTGATGGTGGGTGTGATGATCACGACAACTTCAGTTATGCTTGCGCCGTCTTGGTGAACGGACACTAACGCAGGTTATTACAGCCTCGATAGTGGAAGGCCACCAAGACATGCAGGTCAACAACAAGTAGTGGTAGAGGGTTTCTACTGGTTTTTACAGCCATAGTCCCCAGACCAAGTAGTAGTGGTAGAGGGTTTCTATTGGTTATTACAGCCATAGTCCCCAGACCAAAAAGTTGTAGTGAAGAGGGACACTACTGGTTATTACAGCCATAGGTCCTAGTCGTGGTGAGATACTAACACACTAACAATCAAGCAAGAAAATTAAGAAGTAAACACTGGGCAAGGGCATTAAGTATCCTACCTCACGAGTACAAGCACGCGATACGGGAGATCTAAATCGGTCGGGTTCAGGGCATAAAATGCAAAATCTTGCACGGTCTGGTTGGTTGGTTTATGTTCGAGTGTTAAAAATAAAAACTCCAAATTGTAAACCTAAAGATAAGAATAAAAGTGATTAAGAAAGTTGTTTGGGTTTTTTTATTTTGTGTTTTTTTTTAGCAATAAAAAAAGATTAACAATAAGTATTACTAGCACCACTGGGCATGCTCTGAGAACTACCCCAGCAAAAATACATTATAATGTTATAGTAAATCTGCTATAGAGCACTATAGCTGGTTTTTTCTTCCATCAGTTAAACAACCATAATGTACAGAAGCTACAACAATACGGCGCAATATTTTACAAAGCTCCTACAACAATTGATTTATTGAAGGAAACTTTTGTTAATCGTAATTTGCCTCCAAAATTGTGCGATTTAACGAAGCTAGACTATTTTCTGTGGAGATATGGAAAGGACAACATTCGCCACGTTATTGACAATATACGGCCACAAATATTGGTAAAACTCATAATAAATTGGCCCTCCTGATTAGAATAAGTTCGAGAGCTACCTGGTGGTCATATGCCAGAATTATAATGACGGAATATTAACTTTCGAATAAAGTAATTTTCGTGTCAATTTAAAATATTCATTTATCTTTTATTCCATTTCAAATTTTAATACCTCTATAAACAAACCCTTTATTTCCTTGCATATTTCGTTATTATTTTACAAAGCCTAATTATTACTGTTAACAATTCCCTGGCCTGCTCTTTAATTATCTACTATCTGTAGAAATGGATATTATCGTTTTTATTGCTAATGTTATTGGTATTTGGTGCATTGCTTAAGCCACAAATTGTTGCCAATATAAACACTAAAGTCAGGTAAGTTAAGCGGGTATAAAAAATGAATGAAATAATTAACTAGACCATTACAATTTACACAAAGGCTTAAGTCATGTACTTCACACGAACATTTAATTCCTTATCGATATAATTATCATAATGTAATGCAGTTTTTTAACAGGACTATTATTCAGAGGATGATACCTCATTATGTTTTTGAATCTTTTAGCATTGAAATTAACAGTGAAGTTTGAAACCTGCATAAAAATAAATAATTTTCATTTAGAATATAGAAAAGTACTATTTATAAATTAAGTTAAGGCGGCATATACACAGACTATATACATTTAGACAAAATTAGCTGTAAATTAATTATATTGTTAAGAGTATTTATTATTTATTATTGGTAAGAAAAATTCAATAAAAACTGTTTAAATCTTTTTGCGTTGCTATTAAGTTGTTGTGCTTGAGGAAGGACATTCCACAGACGCGATGCATGTATGAAAAGCTGTCATTCAGATATAAGAGAACGGTTTAAGTCAACCGTGATTTGCACTTCTGAAAAAATGATTTTATGACGAAATAAAAGCACACAGATATTAAGGAACTTGTTGAATGAAACTCCACATAGCTTCGAAGAAAATTGGGAACATGATCTTCCCAATCCATTAACATATCTAATGATATTGTTGTATAAGACGTTTCTTTTACCAGTAGAGTCACATCCTGCAACAAGTATTTAAGCGTAAATTAACCCTTAGGGCAATTGAGTGATTAGGTGCCCCTGTAGGCTAGTAGGTAGTGTTCTAGATTGGGTTCGATTCCCAACAAAGACCATGGCAATTTTTACTACAAAAAAATAAAAACTGACTGTCGGTGGGGCTGTTCAGTGATGAAGGCATAGTCACTGATCGCTGTGCTGTCTTATACAACAGTTAATTTCCGATAACATGGGCCTTCTAGAAATGAAAGCTGTCGCGGTAGGGTAGTAGATAGTGTACTTAGCCTACCAATTTAGGGGTGGTTGCTTTCACTACAAAAATAAGAGCTTGAAGGCTATATAACTATCCTTCTACTTTCACTACCTGTCTTATCTCTTCTCTATCCTAGGCCTAAAGAATGTAGCACGGTTGTGACTAAGTGCTATTTCTCTTTAGAAAAAAAACCCCAGGAACAAGAAGTTGCCTTATATTAAAACGTGTATAGCGATGTTACCAAAGCTTAAGGTAAGTCCGACCCACAAGTGAGTTAGCATGGTGTATTGAGTCTATCGGCTCAAATTAAACGACAAAATTCTTAATAGCGTTCTCAGTAGGATGACTATGTTGTCCAAAAATATCAGGAATTTTAGAAAATGGTGTTTCTATTAACCACCATTTTCATAGTGGATTTTAAATATTTTAATGCGATTTTCGTGCGAAATTGAATTCATTATAACAATTGCCAATACATCTACTATGAATACGTCAAAAAAATAAATGTCAAAACTATGACGTTGTTGATGTTGCTACAATTGAAAAACAAACTTCTTGTTGATATTTATTTTGATTAGTACTCGTATTTCACTTATATGGTAACAATTGTAGTTAGGCTCTCATGCACAAATGTACATCGAAAGGCTTTAAATTTAAATAAAAAATATGGCTACCTGGCGTTAATGATACATACACTTTGCTTTACTAAGTAATACGTAAATTAATGTGATATGTTTGTAAAAAGTAGTTGTAGACTTCTATGTATAACATTATCGTTTTGTGTCCAAAGTCTTTTATAACACCTGCTTATTTTATTTATCATATATATTATTCATTGTAAAGAGTTTATTTATCTTAATTTTTCATTTTTATATAAGAGAACTCACATTTACACATTTGTACATATTGTTATTACCCATAATATATGCAAACATTTCATTAAGTTCGTTTAGAATAAGAGCAACCTAAAGCAGGGAAAATGCATGCTTCTTGCTAAACAAATGGCTGTTGTATCATTTATATTTTTTAGTAATGTGTGCGAAGAATATGGAATATGGGCCTCATGTACTGTCTGCTGACTTTGCAAATTAAGATGACCTTATTTTTCCCCTTAATGTTGAGATAGACACATATCAATGTATATAAGAGTCTTTAAATATGCCTACTAATTGGATATTAATTAATAGAACGAAAGCTTAGCTTTCTCCTTGTTAAAGCAGTAACTTATATCGTAACAATTATAGTTAAACCCTCGCTCATATATACCCAAAGAAAGGGAATACATTTATTATAAATGAAATCTAAAGCAGAGCAAATTAGTGTTTATGTTTTACGAAACAAATGACTGCTTAATCATCATTTATATACAAGTAAAGTGGGCGTTTGTCCTTAGAATAAGAACAAAGAATATTAATCCACATGAAAGGTTTACCAAAATTTCCAAACTAATATTAGCCGCAATCTTGATAATGAAATAGACACATAAATATATAAAGAGTATTTTTTCTAGAGGTTTTCAAACTTTGAAATGGCTTAATATAAAAACTGAATTTTTTAAATTCACATGAAATTTATTTTACTCGGAAAATAATCTTTGGCATTATAATTAAAATATGATGTTGATGTGACCGCCACGGCTGACTCAGACGTCTAGAGGTTTAATTTTCAATGACTTTTTCCAACATTTGTGGCCGTCATTTTACAATATTAGGCGTAATCTAGCAATTTCCCATATCCCCACAGAAATCCCCCCAGGGGCATATAAATATGGTCCTTATAGAATATTCCACTATCTAGACTCAGTGCAACTGGGGTATAAAGGGAGCCCAGTCCCCTGAAGACAGGCAGGTGGTCAACTGGAAACTCCACTTTATTTCCACGGGGATCAGTGAGCTCGCAGATTTCATTATTTGTCTCTTTAGACTTATAATAGTTCTCTGGCTGATCATTGGTGTTGGCCCCTATATGGAAGCATCGTGGTGGTTGTGGTTTTGCGGACCCATATCCTATGGTTTTCTATGGTGGCCAGGATCAATTCGCTGATAATGACACGCATGGTGAATGATCCAGTCCAGTGAGCATGCTTGACATGTGTTCTGGACAAGGAGTTAGAAAGTCTCCCACTCTTTAGCAAGGTGTGATAGTTTGCAGACCTGCCCTAGAATTATTCAAGTTGGTATCTGTTGCTTAGAGTTATGTCTTCGGCTATCTAGGACGTTTGTATAACGTTCCAAATTATACAAAGTGGTTTGTCCACCATCTGATTAAGACTATATAGTCAGGCGTGGATGTAAAACAAATCACACTCTCCCCACAGAAATCCTCCGGGGGCAGCAGGGATCCAACTGGAAGCTCCACGTTATTTCCCAGGGAATCAGTTCCGTCAATTGTCTCTTTAGCCTTTTAGCTGTTTCCCTGACTGATTATTGAGGTTGACTCTTCAGGAGTATCGTGGTGGCTGTGTGTTTCGCGGCCCCTCATGAATTTAATTAGGGGGCCAGGACCATCTCACCTTTAAAGTAAGCATGCTAGTCATGTGTTCTGGACCAGAAGTTCGGTAGTCTCCAACTCTTCATCAAGGAGTAGTGGTTTGCGACCCTGCTTCAGAACCGCTGAAATTGCTACTAGGAAAGACCTGTTGCTACAGTTAGTCTTCGGCTTCCTAGGGCGAGAATGATGTTGCTTTTCATTCTACAGTGGTTTAACCACCATCTAATTAAGGCTTACAGCCAGGTGCAGATGTAAATCTTATCACGCATCCCCACAGAAATTTGTCAAACGCTTTATAATATACTGTGCGTCACGGTTGTTTTATCGATAAGCGAAAAAGCCAGTTATCATGGCTCTGTAGCGATATATACGGAGTGAGTTTTTCTGGATGCAAGTGTGTCTCAACATACGCTTATCGTACGAACTATCACAATCAGTATCAAGTAAAATCATTCAAATTATATTCTAAGATTTATTTAACATTCAAACTTTGAAGATATAGCTTACATGAAACGCAAAAATTAACCATTGATATAAAGTCAAATTAAAATTTAGTTAAAATGTTAGATTAATTTCAAACAGCAAGTTTATTTTATGTTACTTTTATTGAGAATTTTTATGGAGGTATAAGATTTTAAGTTTGTGTGAAGTCTGCAAGTGTTTTCAAGAAATTTTAAAACTATTTTCTGAAATAATAAAATCACGTAACAGCAACTGCAGAAAACAATGTTTTGTTAACCCTTTTAGTTTAGTGGAAAAATTTCACTTTGTTACTCAAAAATCTTATGCGGGTCCAAACTACCAAAAACGTGGAAGGTATATAAAGCAAAGATAAGATAAGGAAGATATACTCTTTCGCAGATAACAGCACCATTCATTCAGTAACACACCGAACCAATTCGAAATGAGTTCCAAAATTAAAATATAAATTATACGCTCAATCGCGAACTCGCAACAATATCCAAATGGGATCGTGTGAAAAGAGACGTTGTTAATGCCTGCCAGACTCAATGTTGCATGCTTATGCATAAATGTGTGTTTGAAAACAATGATGTTATTATAAGTGATATAAATACTAACGGCTCTTGCCGTTCATGGCATGAAAATACAGCTTGATGTTCGATGGACTAAGGACATTTTTCAAGTTTCTACAGAAGCTTTCAAGTACCTCGGTTTTCTAAAAGATACTTTACTGCATTCGATGTTCGTGTTATTTGTACTACTTATATCCGTCCAAAAAATTGAAAACAACTCTCATATATGGGCTACTTTGAAATTGCTCGATCGCCTACAATAAACGCATTGAGGAGAGTAGGCTATCTAATTCTCTTAATTATCTAGAGCATTGACGCAATGTGGGTTGCATTTCACTGTTTTATCATTACTGCAATGGTAAATACTCTAAGTGCGTTTAACACATTTTCTTCGAGGACCGATTCATTTGTAGCTGATTGGCCGTTGGTTCACTCTACGCGTTACAGAGAAAATTCGTTTTTTAGTTGCCCCTGTTGGCTAGTAGGTAGTGTACTAGCTTGTCAGTATGGGAGTTGTGGGTTTGATTCCCAACGAAGACCATGTTTTTTTTCCCTACAAAACTAAAAATTGACTGTCGGTGGAGCTGCTCAGCGATGAAGGCATACTCACTGGTCGCTGTCTTTATACGTCAGTTAATTTCCAACTATCTTTCTACTTTCACCATCTGTCTCATCTCTTCTCTATCCTTTTTCTAAAGAATGTAGCACGGTACTTGACTGACAAATAGGCACTGTTGCCTATTAAAAAAACTAAACTGAACATAAATAATTTTTTAACAGCTAACTAAAATGGCTACAAGTTAAGAAAGTATTGTCAATTTAAGGTTTTATACCCATAGAAAAAACACCCCTCTTAAATAAAGTGACCGTTTGTTCTAAGAATACGAATAACTTCAAAACTAATATAACAATAGTTTTTAGCCTTGATAATGATGCATATATCTGTATATTCTCCATAAGCATTTGTATACTGATTGGCTATTATTGAATAAAATCACACCACTGACAAGTTTAATATAAAGGGATTTTAAACAAGAAGTTTGCTTTTCAAAACAACATGATAGTTTTGACATTTAACTTTTTGACGTGTTCGTAGTAGATACGTTGGCACTTGTTACAACGAAATCAATTTTACACGAAAAGCACATTAAAATAAATAAAAGCCACTGTGATAGTGGTTCTGTTAAAGTTACATTTTGTAAAATCGTCTTTATGAGTCGATAGGCTCGATACAAAATGTGCGAAGACCAACGCGTGTTCAACCAGGTCGTTCAACTGAAAATATAGCAGCCGTGAGCCATAGTGTAGAAGCAGATTAAAATTTGTCAATTCTTTGACGTTCTCAACAATTCGGGTTATCCAAAACCACCACACGGCGAATTTTGCGTAAGGTTTTGACTTTGAAGCCTTACAAGGTTTAACTCGTGCAGGAATTGAAACCGACCGACCATTTGCAATGCCGTAGATTCGCTCAATTCATTCACGAACAACCGGCTCGATTTTCATTTTTCAGACGAAGCCCATTTTCACTTGTCAGAGAATGTCAACAAGCAAAATTGTCGCGTTTGGGCTTCTGAAAATCCTAGAGTGATTGTTGAGAAACCTTTGCATGCTCAACGTGTCACTGTATGGTGCGCTATGTGGTCTGGACGCGTGATTGGGTTGGAAATGCGTTAATGGTCAATGGATCTTACTATTGCAAGATGCTAACAATTAAATTTTGGCCTATTGTTGACGACGTGGTTATCACTGACGTGTGACTTCAGCAGGACGGGGTCACATATCACACAATCAATTTATTGCAAACCAAATATCTTGATAGCATAATTTCACGGCAATCATAAGTTAAGTGCACAGACAGATCATGGGATTTAACATCACTGGATTATTTTTTGTAGGGCTATGTTAAGGTAGACTCTGTCCAAAGGGGGCTATGTTAAGGAGCCAACCGAACCGATTTCAGCCTTAAAACTCAAAAACCGTGACGTGATTAACTAAATAGAACCGCCATTTTCCCAAAAAGTGATTAAAAACCTTAATGAAAGAATCGACAACTCTCAGCGTGTTCGTGGCGGACATTTCCCAGATATCATTTTTCATTCACAATTGCCGAACTTTTCTTTTCGCAAGACAACAAAAATTTGAATTATCTTAGTCTAAATTTTTTGTTTCATTTTGTTTTAGAAAACAAAATTCTTGGGGAAAAACCCTTTACTAATTTCTGATACAGCATTTCAGTATTGTAATAGAAAATCACATGCCTATGTAGGTACATACGTAATTGCTATTGTTGTTATACTCTTTTATCTATAAGACTGTGTTGTTATAAAGAATCATGCCGGGTTACAAGCAAGGAGTTTGTTTGGTAAATTATAACATTATAATAGCTGTGATTGGTTGATATTATGCACATTCTACTAATTTTTTATTCTTAATTAAATTTACTATTATAAACAACCACAGCTGACTTTAATGAAATTTTAAACACGACTAGATATGTGTCTGGAGAGCGCAATAGATCACATATTTTTGAACCGGGAATTAGGTAGTAAAAAATAATGAACATTGGCACTAGTATGCGTCCAAGCCGCGTTAAAACATATTTGCGGCTACGACGTTTTCAATTAATTTCAAAGCATAGAAAAGCTTTAATATGGTACGTCTAAATCCAAAGCTAGAATCTAGATGACAGAAAAAAGAAGAAAACGGGAATGTTTTAATTTTTATAATATTTAAAACATAATTAAATATTATTGCAGAAGTTTAAATATAAGTATGAAGCATTAGGGGGAGAGCAAATAAAGGTCCGCCAAATAACTTTTTTTTGTTTTAAATGCTATAAACAAAACTACTGAATATTTTCTCAAATTTCTTTTTTTATTTAAAAGTACAATCCTTCCAGTTAATAATGGAAAATAATTTCTGACTGCCTCGGTTGGCCATGTAGTAGCCTACACGGTCGGTCCAATTTTTAAGCACATTATCGATTGAATGCAACTGTATTTCACCAATGACTTCACGAGTATTATCCTTTAAAGCGTCAATTGTCCCTGGCTTGTCGGCGTAATACTTAACTTTGACGGCACCCCACAAATAATAGTCCAACGGTGTTAAATCGCAGCTCTGAGGTAGCCAAACGACATCAGCTCTGCGGCTGCGGGCGCAAAACATCGAGTGTAGCTTTGGCTGTGGGGCACGTAGCGCCGTCCTGTTGAAACCAAATGTTGCCAATATCCTCCTCTTCAATTTTTGTCAACAAAAATTCGCTCAACATGGCCCGATAACGATCGGCAATGACTGTAACGGCCACTCCTTGCTCATTTTCGAAGAAAAATGGCCCAGTTATGCCTCTGGACCAAAATCCGCACCAAACAGTGACTTGTTTTGGGTGCGTCGGCTTTTCAATGTATGCGTGCGGATTTTCTGTGCCCCAAATGCGACAATTTTGTTTGTTTACATACCCGCCAAGATCAAAATGAGCTTCTTCTGAAAAAATGATTTTTTTTTTTGCAAAATCGGCATCTTCTGTAAGTCGATCGCAGGCCCACTTAGCGTCGAGGAAACGCATTGGATGGTCACTTGGCTTCAACTTCTGAACCAATTGAACTTTGTATGGCGTCATACCAAGGTCTGTATGCAAAATTCGTCTCAAAAATGTTCAATTGTTGAGAACGACGGTGAATTGATGTTAATGACACTTCACGCACACTTTCTGCCCCAGCAGCAATATTCTCGGATGTACGCACTGTTTTTCGCTTTTCACGCTTTTGTTTATCGACGAGGATGCCAGTTTCTTTCACTTTTTTCACAAGATAACGAACATACGGAGCTGACGGTGCTTCTCTTCTTCCAAAATCCGTACGCAATTTTCGCACATATTCTGCAACGTTATCATGATTTTCAAAGTAATGTCGCAATATTTCCCAGCATTGTTCAAGCGTATACACAACCATATTCGTGCAGCGGAAGGATAAAACTAATTATCTGTCAAATCAGACATGAGCTGAGTATTACCATTCACGAAATAAGCACTAGTTGAAAAAAAAAAGTTAGATGCAACTGAAAATCTGATTTTTTTAAATATTAAAGTATGGAGATTATAATGTTAGAATGTGCAGTTAAGCAAATTTATCTTAGCAATACTTAATGTTAAATTGCTCATTGAAAATGAATTAAAGGTTATTCAAAAATTAATAGGGACAGTAAACTTAAAAGGGCCGAAAGGACGGCAAAACAGAAATACGCAAGGATTCCAATTTTGCCATCCCAACAGCTTTTTAAGGTATGACCATTCTACTTAGTAGTGGACGAATTGGACGTTATCAGTTTTAACAAATCATCTTCCTAACAACATGTAACAATGAAGTATATTATATCCTAGTTCTTTTTTATATTATATTGTCTTCATTTTACAGCCACAAAATAAGACTTAAAATACATATGCACGTCCAATTTTGTTTATGATCAAGCTAATAAAATTCCTAAAACTGTTCAGGTAGTATTTGTGGGCAAATCAATGAGTTCCTTTAAAGGATTTTTATTTTTATGTTACTTCCTCTAACAATGTTGTTTTTAGGGGCAGTGTCCGCCATAAGTGTGTTTAGATTTGTATTAAAAATACGAAATTCTTTAAAAAGGAAAATTGCTTTTGTGTTCATGCTCACCCTAGGCCTAACTAAAGCATAAAAAAATTACTATTAATTTAAATTTTTACAGCTTAATTAGATATATTAATTCAGTTTATAATTTTAATCAAAATTATTTTTTCGAATTTAAAAATAGATTTTTAAGACAAAGGATTAGTTACTTCAAAGGATGAACAAACAATAATTAATAAGCTAAAATATTTCTTCAAGGAACCTCACTTTTAACGAAATTTAGGCGACAATTTAGAAAGAGTATAACTAGTACTGTATGTTACCTTAAAGGATTTTTAGTAATTCTACTATAATTTTCTTATAACATACAAATATAAATTCAGGAAATATTTATGTTAAGAAAGAAATGGGTGGTAAGATTTACGTCAGTACATAGCGTTTGTATGCCATACCTCGACGGTGGTCGAACCATTAGGGCGATATGATGCATGCGCCCGCGCCCTAGGATGTCGAAGACTAATTTCTAACAACAGGTCATTCCCAGTTATAATTTCGGGCAGGGCCACCAACCTGGTCCAGAACACATGACAAGCATGCTCACTGGTTTCGAATCATTCACCCTTTGTTCTTGGTAAAGGTGAGATAACTCTAGCCCCTTAATCAAATTCATGACGGCCGCGAAACCATAAGCACCACAATACTCCCGAAGGGCCAACCTCAATAATCAGACAAAGAACAACTAAAAGGCTAAAAAGGCTTCCGTTTTTCCCTCGGTGACACATGTAATGATGGTGAGATTCCATCAAAACATATCAAAGTACCCCCCGTGGGTGTTAAGAAAGAAATATTCTGAACAAATGAAATTTGATTATCTTGACAAAATAAATAAGAAAACTCTTGTTAAGTTGAAGAGATAAAGAGTTCTTCAACAAGAAATTTGTTTTCTAAAACAAATAAAAAACAACAAATTTAGATTAAGATGATTTAAATGTGTATTATATTACAAAGTACAACAATTATGAATCTGGCAAAGATATCTGGCAAATGTCCACCACGACCATCCTGAGAGATATCGATTCTTTCATCATAGTTTCTAATCACTTTTTGGCAAAATGGCGGTTCTGTTTCGTTAATCACTTTACGGATTTTGAGTTTTAAGGCTAAAAGCGATTGGATTGGCTCCGTATAGGCTCTGTCCTTAACATAGTCCCAGAAAAAATAATCCAGTGGTGTTAAATCTAGCTGGCCACTTAACTGCTGATTGTCGGAAAATTTGGTTTACAATAAATTGATCATTTCGGCTTACAATACAAACGTAAAGTGAAGCGAAAGTGAGTGATTAGTTCGCTATGGGGAACAGGCTCTAGGTATATAAGTTCAAAAGTTTGAAAAATAGTAATTTTTATAACCAGCAACAGTTTTATTTACAAGAAGTAAAAGGAATACTTGCTGAAATTTTGATTATGTGTAAAAGGTTCAAGTATATTTGTGCAGATAACCATTCTTGTTGGAACATATTGCATATGGGTTTCACATAGCTACTTTTGCTAACTTCTAAACTAATAAAGATACCATTAAACGGTTTGGTAGGCAGAAGTGTAAGTACCAAGAGGTCATGTCACATGACAAAATGTAATATTTAATAATAAATATTTATAAAATAATTAACAATTTATAATAATTTTTCTTTAATAAGATGTCATTGGCCTCTTACGAAACGAGACAACGATATGCAGCAGGTGTTACTTTTTTACATAACTGTACTTCACTGTTTCTGTAAAATTTCAAAGCACACATAAGAATAATAGTGCAAATAAGAAATGCATGCAAATCGAAGTTTTAGATCGTTTAAACCCTAAATTGGATACAAAAATTGTAAAAAAGAAAATAAGTGAAAAGAAAATGTAGTAAATTTAGATTGCAATTTTCACTTTTATATTGTCATATTGTTTCTTTTTTCATTACTATCTTCAATTTTCTTTTTTAACTTTGTTGCTATATATGCATTTTGTTTCTGTTTTTGGGCTACCTTACATTCTACCTTTCAAACAACATTATAGTGAATATAGAACAGCCAACGCATGCATATGTAAGCATAACAACCAAATAAACATGTCATAAGAGACGTTGCAACTTTTTGTAATACAAACAAACACTTACCTATATATGTAAGTATATCGACATATGAGCTAAAATAACATTTTCAAAAGGAAACCTGTAAGGCAGACAGATGGTGTTTCTCTTCTCTCTAAATGGCCGACACATGCAACTTAAATATTTCGCAAAATGACTCTCAAGTTTCAGATTAAATACAGTTAATCTGCAGTTATGTAATGCACAGAACAATGGATGGTAAACCAAAAATAATTTTGTAAATTTAAAAAAATTTATTATGGGATATTTAAGAAGAATTCACCGCCTTTTTTTAGTAGATACACTGACCACTTTCTAGAGATATTATAGAGTTTTTCAACAAGATGTATGTTTTTCAATTGTGGCAACACTAACATGATAGTTTTGACATTTACTTTTTTGGCGTATTCATAGTAGATACATTGGCAATTGTTACAATAAAATCAAATTCGCATGAAAATCACGTTAAAGTAATGAACATCCACTATAAAAATTGTGTTTCTATTAATGTTACATTTTGTAATATTCGTGATATTCTCGGACAACATAATCGTCCTTTTGAGACCACTATTAAGAATTTGCTCATTAAATTTGAGTCGACAGGCTCGATACAAAATGTACAAATACCAACGTGTTCAACCCGGTCGTTCAACTGAAAACATCGCAGTCGTGAGCCACAGTGTTAAAGCAAATCAAAATTTGTCAATTTTTCGACGTTCTCAACAATTGGCGTTATCCAAAATCACCACATGGCAAATTTTGCGTAAGGATTGGAAGCCTTACAAGTTTAAACTGGTGCAGGAATTGAAGCCGACCGACCATTCACTTTTATTGTTTCAAAAATTTTAAATAAACGACCACGACAAAGGAAAAGAAAAACAACCAAACTGTAGCTGCGATTTTGTTTTAGCGGTGATGGCACAACGGCCCGCTTCAGCGAAGAAAAACATCAGATCAGGGCTTTTATAACTTTCTTTTTTTATTGAAATTAAATTTTGCTTTACTGTTGTCATTGTTTTAACCATTGCTGAAGGCCTGGCACTGGTCGCTAAATAGTTCGATAAGCGAAAGTTATTGTACTGGTTACAGTATAGCAAAATAGGCGATCAGATTTTACTTTCTTGTCTGTTGTGACAGAACGATTAAAAATTGACTTCTGCAATATGTGTAGGCTGAGGCGAATTTTTTTTCTGTATATGCTGACAATTGTCTCCATCGGCCGGATATTTTAGCCTTATGTGAGACTCAGGTGTGAAAATGCTGATCCACAGGGTTTTCACTTACCTAAACACCACCTATTATCGCTTTTCAATTTCCTTCGGGGCCAGCAACCATTGGGCACATATGACTCCGAATTTAGCTGCATGTGGGTAAAATTCAGGATAAGGGCACATCTCTTGCATTTCGGATTTCTTTACAGAAGTCCAAACGCGGGAGGGGATAAAACCCTATCTGGCTTCGATTCTCTTTCCGACTCCATATGGAAGATTCTCGAAAGTTGTCCGAACAAAAAAATTGTTGTTACTTTGTTATTTCTAAGGCTCGTTGCGATGAGTTCAACGTTTTTTTTTAGGCAATTCAGTTAGAAACTTTGTTTTTTGGACAATAATTTCGATGCCGTATTGTCACAGTTCTGGTTTAATCAGGCAAAAATGTAGTCAAATCAAAAGAGGTAGCATTTGGTATCTGGCGTAGAAACAAAAACGCAGATACCGATTCGCTACGCAAAGGGGCAAGATCTTCGTGTGTCAATGTACTAAGGCGCGAAAAAATTCTGTGTGAAGAGCGCCTTCGGTCTAAAGTTCTCGCTACTCCTATGCTGGCCGGGTTGATAAAGCTAACTTTTGGCTGGTATATTTGCAAATAAAAAAATAATTCTTATTTGCTGGAGAGCAATCAATCACCGCCCGAGTTCGGCAGAGTATCCCCTACTATGCCGAAGATATTTTTTCGAGCTCGTGCGGCTAAAAAGGTTTTATCAGATCTAAAAATCAACAAGTCTCCTGAGCCGGATAGGATTTCAGCACTGGTCTTGAAACAGTACTATTCGACGCTAGCGCGTTCGTTAGCAGCCCTCTTCAGCACGTTGTATCATGCTAGCGAATTTCCAAAGTGTTAGAAGGTTGTTAATGTAATGCCGATCCCCAAAAAGGGTGAGGCTAACAACCCTGAAAATTACCGCCCAATTGCAATTTGTTTTGCACTTTCTAAAGTAATGGAAAGTGTGATTAATTTTCATCTTGTGAGGTACCTGGAGTTTACTTAGTGATCGACAGTATGTATTCCTTAGAGGGCTCTCTAGGGTGACAAAGGTGCAACTCCATCATTTCGGTTTTAGATATATCCAAGGCGTTTGATGATGCACTTCTGTCAAAACTTGTTGCATTTGGTGTCGGTGATAATTTCTCCAGATTTATATTGAGTTTTCTCAGGAATCGCACTTTACGAATTGTTATAGATGGAATTTTATCAGAAGATTTCAAGATTAATTCGGGGTACCGCAAGGCTCCGTTCTTTCTCCGACCCTATTTCTTATTTTTTTAAATGACCTTCTTTGCAAAACTTTCAGCCCTATAAACTCTTTCGCAGATGACAGCACCATTAGTCATTCGTATTCATTTGATAATAGAGCGGACCATTTGTTGGTGGTGGATTTCACAAGGTGAAACATGAATGATACGCTCAATTATGATCTTGAGATTTTAATGCCCGTAAGACGCAATGTTGCATGCTTACGCATAGATCTGTGTTCGAAAATGGTGCTGCATATGTTACTATGGGTGATATAAGTATTACGGAATCGGAAGCTCTTGATGTTTTTGGCATGAAAATTCAGTGTTATGTTCAATGGACTAAACACATTTTTCAGGTTTCTAAATAAGCTTTCAAGTGCCTCGGTTTTCTAACACAGTGTAAGAGATACTTCACTCCATCCGATCTCCGTACTATTTATACCATCTATATCCGTCTAAAGATGGAATACAACTCTCATGTATTGTCCGATGGTCCAAAGTCTATTTTGGAGTTGCTCGACCGCGTACAGAAAAGGGCCAAAAAGCTCATTGACGACAGTAGGATATCCAACTCTATTAATTCTCTGGACCATCGACGCAATATGGGTTGTACTTCACTGTTTTATCGCTACTAAAATGGTGAGTGCTCTAACGAAATTAGGGAATTTGTTCCCGAAACCGGCAAGTTTTTGCGTTTAACTCGATTTTCGTTGAGAGCACATCCATTTGTGGTTGATTGGCCAGTAAATCTCACTGCGCATTACAAGGAAATTCGTTTTTTAGCAGAACAGTCCGTATGTGGAGATCCGTCTAGAGATCTTTTCTGTCACTTTCAATGTAGGAAAGTTCAAATTGAATTTCCACAAACACTACTCCCTCTTTTCTCCTCCCAATAATATGATTTCCTAGTTCTAGCATAATGCAATGCATTTTTAGGGGTAATCTTCTGATAACAATTTTTTCTGACGAAGCATATTTTCACTTGTCAGGGTATGTCAACAAGCAAAATTGCTGCATTTGGGCTTTTGAAAATCCTGGAGTGATTATTAAAAAGCCTTTGCATACTCAGCGTGTCACTCTATGGTGCCCTATGAGTTAGAGGCGTGACTGGTTCGTTTTTCTGGAAAGATGAGGCTTTGAAATACGGTAAAGGTCAATAGATCACGCTAACGCGATATATTCACAACTAAATTTTGTCCTATTATTGACCACGTGGATATCACTTACGTGTCACTTCTGCAGGACGGTACCACATGTCACACAGCCAATGAAATGATCAATTTATTGCAAACTCCACTGGATTATTTTTGTGGGACTATGTTAAGGATAGAGTCTATAGGGAGCCAATCGAATCAATTTCAGCTTTGAAATTCAAAATCAGTGATTTGATTTTGTTTTGCAAAACAATTTTCGTGTTCAAAAACTCATTACAACACCTTTGCAGCAAGATATTATGCTACATCCTGGAAGAACGTAATTACCAAGAAGTTAATTTAGGTTTATTCAATTTAGTATTATCAAAAAAGTAGGATTTATTCGATAAGTCAATACAATTGAATTTAATTATGAATCTTAGATCATTAGAATCGCCTGACCGTGATGAAATATCCAATATTTTTATAAAAAAGGCCCTAAAGCTGTTATTACTAGTATACAACAACTGTGTGAAACTGAACTATTTTCCAAAGCACTTTAAACAGGCAAAAGTAATTGCAATTTCTAAACCAATTAAACCTAAAAAGAGTCCTGAAAGTTATTTAGCTTTTTAAGTAACCTTGGCAAATTATAGGAAAATATTATTAAAAAATGCCTATGGGATATTATAGAAATACATCCATAATAACATCAAATAAATCGAATTACAAATTAGATTTGATAATTAAGTCTAACAAACGATGTGTAAAAAGCATTTGGCACGGTCAAAGTAATATACTTAATATTAGAGTTCCTTAAAGATAAAATATCAATAATACCTTTCGTCTCCAAAACAAGAGAATAAGTATTATCACCATTGCTTTATTCCATATATACATCTGATTTCTCTACTCCCTCGTACATAATAGTTGCATATTATACCAATGATATCGCTCTCATAACGTCAAGAACTAAAGCACTGACTGCTAAAATGGAAAAAGGAGTTTCTGCTTGCAACAGGCACTTTTATAAGTGGAAAATAAAAGTAAAGCCCACAAAAACCTTAGCCATTATATATCCCTACAATAAGTCTCCCACATGGTTACCAAGCCGACAATAAAACTTTAAAAAAGAGGGCTAATCAATCAGAAATGGGGTTAAATAACTTTGAGTTTGTCTTAATAAAAAACTAAATTATGCCAAACATATTGTTACGTTTTTTCCTCTTAGTAAACGTTTGAGTTCTTTTATTGTAAGCTAATAACACAGCACTTTAGAGTTTTAAATTAAACTTAACGATTTATTTACTTTCAATACACACAAAATAAACATGATGGTAAATTTATTATCTTTTCTCAACGATGACTCAACTTGAATGGATTCATTTACCCAGGTGAGTGATGCTTCAAGCTATTCTCGCATATACAAAAATATTCTACTTTAATATCACCCCCCCCCCCCCCCCCATTGTTGTTGTTATTGTCATTCAGCTAAGGCGCCTGCTTGGCTATATATTTTGTTTTTGTTCTGTGTTAGTTGTTTTTGTTTTTTGTTGTTTAGCTTCTTTCCTGAAATTTTTAATAAGCGTATTGTTGTTGTCTTGTGCGTATAAGATTTCTTAGATTTCATTTACTTTACTTTTTTACTGATAATTATTTTTTTTGAAAACCTAACAAATCAATTTCGTAACAATATAGTTCCCTTTTTACATCTGAGTGTTCCAGAGGTATGCATTTTCCAAATACTCGTATGTAGAAACTTATGCTCTTTCTGAGATTTTCAAAGGCTGACGATCGCTACAAAATTTTTGCATATAAAAATTTTTATTTATTTATTTATTTTTTCATCTATTATAACTAAAATTATAATAAATCTTAATAACTAAAGCACTAGTAACTAAGACTATCGACTGTTGCACTAAGCTTAAAGAAGACTGAGTAAGTGTGATGCATTCACAAAGAAAAATGACGTAATTAGTCCGATGCCAATAACGGAACAAACAAAAGTTCAAGGGTGCTATATGCACTGCATCGGTCTCATGATTCTTTCGAAATCATACATTTCTTCATACAAACACATGCCAGTCATTTTGGCTGGTACTGGTATATATGTCAATAAAGAAAATATATTTGTTATATAATGTATAAAGGGTCTGCCATCTAACGTTTTTTTTCAACTAGTGCTTATTTCGTGAATGGTAACACTTAGCTCATGTTTGATTTGGCAGAAAATTAGTTTTATCCTTCCGCTGAGCGAATATGGTTGTGTGTACGCTTGAACAACGCTGGGAAATATTGCGATATTACTTTTACATTCTGGTCATGTTGCAGAATGTGTGCGAAAATTGCGTACGGATTTTGGAAGAAGAGAAGCACCGCCAGCTCCGTATGTTCGTTATCTTGTGAAAAAAATGAAAGAAACTGGCATCCTCATCGATAAACCAAAGCGTGAAAAGCCAAAAACAGTGCGTACACCCGAGAATATTGCTGCTGTGGTAGAAAGTGTGCGTGAAGCGCCATTAAAATCAATTGACCGTCGTTCTCAACATTAGAACATTTCAGAGACATCATTAAGACGAATTTTGCATAAAGATCTTGGTATGACGCCATACAAAGTCCAATTGATTCAGGAGTTAAAGCCAAGTGACCAAGCGACCTGCGACCGACTTACAGAAGATGCCGATTTTGCAAAAAAAAACCATATTTTCAGATGAAGTTTTTTTTGATCTTGGCGGGTATGTAAACAAGCAAAAATTTTTGCATTTGGGGCACAGAAATTCCGCACGCATACATTGAAAACCGACGCACCCAAAACAAGTCACTGTTTGGTGCGGATTTTGGTCCAGAGGCATAATTGGACCATTTTTCTTCGAAAATGAGCAAGGAGTGCTCGTTACAGTCAATGGCGATCGTTACTGAGCCATGTTGAATTTTTGCTCAAAAAAATTGAAGAGGAGGTTATTGGCAACATTTGGTTTCAAAAGGATGGCGCTACGTGCCATATAGCCGAAGCTACACTCGATGTTTTGAGCTCTATTTTTGAAGATCGCGTTAACAGCCGCAGAGCTGATGTCGTTTGGTCACCTCGAGGCTGCAATTTGACAAGGTTGGACTATTATTTGTGGGGTGCCGTCAAAGATAAGTGTTACGCCGACAAGCCAGAGAAAATTGACGCTTTAAAGGACAATATTCGTGAAGCTATTGGTGCACAGCTGCACACAATCTATAATGTGCTTAAAAATTATAACTATCGTGTAGGCTACTGCATGGCTAACCGAGGCAGCCATTTGAATGAAATTATTTTCCATTTGTAATCGGAAGAATTGTACTTTCAAATAAAAAAAGAAATTTGAGAAAGTTTTCAGGAGTTTTGTTTATAGCATTTAACACAAAAAAATTTATTTGGCGAACCCTTTATAAAATAACATACTTGTTTATTAACCTTAAATAACTTAACTTAATATCCTGCAAAGCCGCAAATTTTCTACATCCAGCAGCTCTTTTTGATGATTTGTGTACTTATCAGCACTTGTGAACTATTGCTTTTGATTTAAAAGGCGATATTTTAGCTGATAATTCATAACGTTTGCGATATACATATGTGATACATATTTAACAAAATCAACAAAAACGAACCACATAAAAAAATAAATCTAATAAAAAAAATCATTTTTCATGTCTACTTAGCTACGGTCGCATCAAAAGTAAGTTTATTTTTTAGCTAGTTTAGTTACCGAAAATAGCGACAAATTTGTTATTCGATTTTAATTTAGTGTAAAAAACTTCAATTATGTATAAGTGACTTGATGTGAAATAATCTTTGTGTCGTTTTAATTTTAGTTAATTTATAGATTAAAAGATATTGCAAATGAATATATCTTATGTAACTTCTACATGTTAATGTTTGATATGTCCTTAATAGCAAAGTTATCAATAAGATACTAGCTTCGGTTTTTTAATTAGTTTCTTTGAAAGCATCCTTTTTTGTAAAAGTGTTTAGTGAAAAACAAAATGGATCTAGTTTAGTAAAAAAAATATTTACTGTTTTTCTGGTAGGGATAATGAGAATACATAGTTATTTTGCAGATAGAAAAATTTATTACTCTATTCTTACTTCTTCTTGTTGTTCTATACTCGTTTACTTCTACAAAATTTAAATCGACACTTCTAACAAGCACAAAGCAACATACGATTACACTAAGTTTTAATAATGAAATGATGACATGAGCTGCATTTCATTCTTGCGACCCTTCGCAATATTCACTTTCACACTGATGTTAATCTTGTCACAGAAAGAAAATCTCACAATGAATAAGAAAAAAATTAATAGATAAAAATTTCAAAGTGTTTCCACAAAAGCCCCACACCAAAAGCATTTGTGAAGCCAACGACATAATAAACATCTCATTAACGATGATTGTCTACTGCAGAGCTATGTTTCAAGTGTAAAATCACAGCTTTCTTACCAGCACTTTTGCCATCGCAGGGACATGGGATGTTTTTTTTTTTATATGCCAGACAAAAAACAGTTCATAAGACAACCAAAGAATTATCTGGTTTTTTAACAAGAAATTTGCTTTTCCAACCAATCAACAACACGATGGTTTTGACATTTACTTTTTTTGACGTATTCGTAGTAGATGCATTGGCAATTGTTACAATGAATTCAATTCCGCACGAAAATCGCATAAAAATATTTAAAACCACTATGAAATGATGGTTCTGTTAAAGTAACATTTCGTAAAATTTGCTATATTTTCGGATAACATAAAGCATCGCAGCCGTGAGTCACATTGTTGAAGCAGATCCAAATTTTTCAATTCCTTGACGTTCTCAACAATTGGAGTTATCCAGAATCACCACATGGCGAATTTTGCATAAGGATGAAACTTTGTAGCCTTACAAGGTTCAATTGATGCAGGAATTGAACCATTCATATCGCGCTAGATTCGCTCAATGCATTAAGGAGCAACCGGCTTGTTTTTCTAAATAAATCATTTTTTCAGACGAAGCCCATTTTCACTTGTCAGGGTATGTCAACAAGTATTTGGGCTTCTAAAAATTCTAGAGCGATTATTGAGAAGTCCTTGCATGCTAAACGTGTCACTGTATGGTGCGCTATGGGCCGTTGGGCCGATTTTTTCAAAGATGAGTCTTGAAAAATGGTAACGGTCAATTGATCACGCCGCACACTGGGGATTTCGCGGAAAAAAGTCAAATTGTCAACATACTCTTCATGCAATATTCAATGATATTTTGAAATTTTAGACTAAATGGTACAATCAAATCCAAAAGAATTACTCCGATCTGACTGCTAGTTTTTTCATAGTCGTCTCAAGCTCAGTACTTGTATGTTTTACTGAACCATCTTAATTTAAAACGAATATAATTTTATTATGTGAACTAACATTTTTCTTTTTACTTTTATTTGGGTACGGTTTTCCGTCGACCCTCGTCAAATTTGGTTTGTGAACAAACCAGTTTCGGCTGTTTGCCATCTTCAGTGTTCTTTTCTTTTTATTTTCTATTTAAAGTATGATATTTCAGCATACTAAAATTGAAAAAATAATCTCTGCAGAGACTTGAGTTTTTTTTGTTTGCTTATTTTTATGAACATATAAAAAAATACCTTTTTTCTCCAAACATTTGGACCTGCAATTTTAGCTTTACTTTCCTACAGTTGGAAATCACTACTAATACATTGTCTCACATCTGTTTTTACATTTTTAATCAATTTCAACTGCCACCAGATGCCACCTCTCAATTTGTTGCACTACACAGTACAACATTTTTCAGCTGATTGCTTTACGACTCAATTCTGATAAGGCCCTTATGTTTAACATAACTCAAGAACCACTAGTCGGATTTTACTTAAACAAATTTAGAAAAATCAGGAATTACAAGTACTTTCATCTGTTTATATAATGTTTCGCTACATAAGCAACAGTTTCGAAGTTATAAATAAATGTATGAAGAAAAAAAAATATTTTTTACCTAAGAAGTTAATTTTTTTTTAATTCATAAAAAATCCAAAAAGGGTAAAAAAGTGTCAAGTCTTATTACTTTCACGTAAAGTCGTATAACCTATTAACAAAATGAGACATAACTTATGAAAATCGATGAACACGTTTCGCTTTTATGCACAATTAAGTAAACGTATGAATTTAAAAAATGTGCTCGAGATATGCACAAAAAAACATTGATTATTTTTTTATGATTCTTATACCATACAAAGAACTCACGAAAGAAAACCCTAATAGTTATCAGCAAGGAATTTTTATTACTGAAAGTTCAGGCAGTGTACCTCTGCAAAATCTGTTGAATTATACTGCTTAAAGTATCCTAGAGACCGAGTCAGCAAAGGAAATAAATAAAATTGAAAGCGGAAATCTAATAATGTTCTATAAGTGGGAATATGATGGGGCATCTAGTCAAAGCGAATACCAACAAAGGTTTTCAGATGATCAAATTTCTAACTCTCATTTATATATGGCATCAGCTGTACCACTTAAATTATCATTAAGTGATGACATAAATAAATTAGTATGGAACAACAATAAACCTTCTTCCACACAGTATTGTAGAACAGTACAGTTTGCATACCTTAACGAGATACCTCAAGTTATACAAGAAGAAAAGAGACGAATCGATGAGGAGATATCTCAGATATCTGAGTTAACAGTAAATAATCGTAATTTTAAGGTAAAACATGAATTATATTTTCTAATGATTGACGGCAAGACAGCAAAATCAGCAACAGCAACACCAGCAGCATTTTCTTGTTTTATTTGTGGAGCCACAACATCTAAGATGAATAAAATCGAAGAAGTTCAAGCTATGTCTGTAAATGAACAAGCACTGCAATTTGGTATGTGACCACTTCATGCGCGTATTAAGCTGATGGAGTGTCTTTTGCATGTAGCTTCTAAATACTCGTCCGATAAAAGAAGCCCGAAAATGTTTGATAAAGCGTGAACTTAAAGAGAACATTGGAATACAGGTTGATACTGTTAAGAAAGGCTATGGAACGCTAAATTCAGGAAAAATGTCACGAAGATCCTTTGCTAATCCTGCTTTGATTTCCGAAATCACGGGTCTAGATGAAAACATAATCAAGAGATTTTCGATAATTCTCGAAACTATAACAATCACCGAGGTAGTAGATCCAAAAAAATTTGGTGATTATTGTTTGGAGACGACAAAAGAGTTTGTTGCACTGTACGAGTGGTACAATATGCCACCTACACTTGACAAAATTCTGATTCATGGAAAAGATATAATTGAAAAGTGAAATTTTCCTGTAGGCCTACTATCCGAAGAGGCTTAGGAAAGTCGTAACAAAGACTATAAAAAATATCGCCTTAGACACTCCAGAAAATGCAGTCGAATTGCCACGAACTAAGATATTATGCAGAGAACGATGGTAATATCAGATCCCATGATTTCACATTTGACGCCTTTATTTAGCCAGAAAAAGCATAGTGTTAAAAGCGACGAAGTTAAGGCTCTTTTAGAATAATAAATTAAAAATTAAAAAAAATCATTTATTTTTTTTTTTGTTAGTTATGGCTTTTTACATTGTAGGTAGCGATCGACATTTCTCTAACTTTCTTTATTTTGATTATTTTGTGTGTTACTATATAAATAAAACTAAATTTGTTATGAAATCACATTTTTTGAAAAATATATTTTTTTCCTCACCTCCATACAAAAATCTCCAATGTGCGCCGTTGTGAGATGCTAACACCTCAAATTTTGTCTGTTATTGAGGACGTGGATATCACTGACATGTGATTCCAACAGGACGGTGCAACATGTCACACAGCCAGTGAAACGGCCAATTTATTGCAAACCAAATTTCCCGATCACATAATTTAACGACATCATCAATCAGCTGTTAAGTGGCCAGTCAGGTCATGTGATTTAACGTCGCTGGGGCTATGCTAAGGACAGACTCTAAAGTTGGTATGATTATTGAAATATGACTGCCATTTTGCCAAAAGTGATTAAAAGTGATGAAAGAATTGACATCTGTCAGCGTGGTCATGGTCGACATTGTTTTTCATTTATAATTGCCGAACTTCTGTCTTCGTATCATCTTAATCTACTTTTTTTTTTGTTTTATTTTGAAAACAAACTTCTTGTTGGAAACCCCTTTATATCTCATGGCGCTGCATTTTCTTTACAAAATATGCATATACTGAAGTCAGAGAGATGTGTGTGTGTTATTGTGTGTATGTATGGCAGGATAGAGCCAAAGGTTTAATGCTGCAATATAAAAACAGATAACTCTAGGAAATAGAGTCAATAGCAAAGGATAGTGTATTTTGAGGCTGAACAAAAAAAAGCCAGATTTATTCTAGCTTCGAATTTTTTGCTCTTCCCGTCCTTTATTGAAAATAAAAATATTCGCATATTTTTCACTTAAAAACGAATCTGTTTTCTCTTTAACATATGGTTCTTATAAATACATATAATAAAAGTTCATAAAATTAAATCTGTTAGAATTTGGCATTATTTTAACAACTTACATCTTGTAAATAAATAAAACAACAAAAATTCTTTTTTCAACGTAAAGCTTTTGAAAAACCTCAAACATGTACAGAACTAACGTGGAAACCAAAACACCTAACTTGAAATTCATTCAACAAATTGGGGAAACCAATATACACGAACATTCTTAAAGTTGCAAATTCAAAAGTTTTAGTTGTTGTTGGTAACAAAAAAATATGGTTTTTGAATGTTTTTTTTTTTTTTTTTTGTAAGTCACCAACAACCAACATTCATTCTCACTTCATAGAAGAAAACTATGGTAATTATTAATAATAATTTTCAAATCCCTATTGAATTTCGTTTAGGATTTAGTCAACACAAAAATGTGAGAAGGTGACGAAACGTCATAAGAAGCTTTTAAAATAAAATAAAAGCTTGACATCTCTAAAACAAATAAGAAATAATTAAATAGAAATTCGCAACTGGATTATTTACAAAGGATTTTAATGTAAAAACCTTAACAGAGCTGCTATTTTCAAAAGCATGATAACTTCATCTGAAAGTTAAACAAGGAACGATACTGGATACTGAAAGTATTTGCCAATCATCAGAATGAATTTGCGAATCATTTATGCATTGAATTCGCAAATTATTTATTAATTCTTTTTATAGAAAAAATGAACTAATTGCAACTTGAGTCAATTCATATGAATTTGATAAAAATGAATTGCAATTCATTTTGAATTTAAATGAATTTATCTAATGAATTGAAATTCGTTTCCAATTGAAATGAATTTATAGAATGAATTGAAATTCGTTTAAAATTCAAATGAATTTATTGAGATGAATTGCAATTCATTTCCAATTCATTTGAATTGAATTGATTTGAAATGAATGTAAAAGAATCAGGGAAAATAATTAGCAATTCACTACCAACTCATTTAAATTTATTTGTTAGAAATTTCTTCTTGAAGAAAAAAAATCCAAATACCAAGTTTTCTTTGATCAGGTGCGGTTCCAGAACAAGGTTTGTCAATTTTTGTACTGAATATTTTATTTTTTTGTAAGAAAAATTTGATTTTTTATTTGATTCATTTAAATTGCAATAATTCATTGTTTTAATTCATTTGAATGAACTCAAAATAAATTTAATTCAAATGAGTGTGAAATTAATTGCTCACTCACTTTAACAAATTCATTTGAATTGGAAATAAATTAAAATTCATTGCTGCCTAATTCAACTTAATTCAAAATTTCATTCAATTCTTTTTTGTTGTAAAAATAATTAATTCAAAACCTAACGAATCAAGAGAGAATGAGTCATTTGTTGCACTATAAACCAACAACACGACATAAGTACGGCGCACAGTGGACCATTTTACGAGAAGGTGGCCAAAAGTCCTTTTTTTATGGTCCCCAATTGTAAAATTTTAAAGTTCATTCGAAAGTAGATAATAGTGTACTTTGAGAGCCAAAAAATTAAAACTTTATTTTAACTATATCACACTGAGCAGGGTGATTCAAAATGGGCATTTTCAGTAATTTGCCAAAATGAGAAATTTCTTAGTAAATTTTTGATTTTTAAGCATCTATAACTTTTTCGCTGTACAGGATTTTTAAACGAGACAAACTTTGTATAATAGCGTAATTTGTTAGCTATTAGTATAAGAAAACTGAATTGTTTTCGATTGATTTTTGATTTTTAGAAATTATTCTTTTAGAGGTGCAAATTGTTTCTAAATTCTCTTACTTAATAGAGCATAACTTCTAAAGTTCGTTAGGGAATGTAAAAGCATTAGCACTGTATCATAGTCCTTAATGTATCCTACACACCTATACCCCGTTATATACCCGGCACGATCCGACCGTGAGCACCAGAACAATTTTTCTGACACAAGGTCGAACATTTTTTGCAAAATGGGATTAGAAAATGGAATTAAAAATTTTTTTTTGTTTTGCTATTTTGTAAGCATTTAATTTATTTTTTAAATCGCCTTTACAAGAGACCTTGTTTAGATGAATATGCGTATTTTTAGAAAGAAAACAAAAATTTTTAGTTAATTTCAAAGTCATGCACCGTTGGTCACAAAAATATTTTGCCTACTTAAAATAACGTAAATTGATATGATTTAGGTCGCCAAAATACTTTGCTTTTTAAATTGATTTGCACTGATTGTAAAATCGTTTTTTTTTTTCAAATTGTTAAATTGCTTGGAGCATATTCTTAAATTTGGTTATGATTTGGATTTTGGCCCGTTAGGCGAAACAGTGAGAAAGAGTAAGGAAAATGATAAAAAAAGAAACCAAAAAAAAGAAAACAAATTCAAAAAAAATATTTAGAAAAAGGCCTAATTATCGATCACCCAAAGCAAGGGGGAGGGAACACAAATAATGGAAATACTGCAAGAAGATTTTTTTCAGTATTATTTTACAAGTTCTAGCATGCAGCAGAAAGACAAATGCAAAAAAAATTTGGAGAGTACGCCAAAAATACAGCTTACTTTACAACAAAAAAATATTCTTGGAGATATATGCCATCTACAGTTCATAAAGTTTTGTACCATGTGGAACAAATAATTCAAATATTGGTAGTATAATAGGAGATTTATCTGAAGAAGCGCAAGAATAACGAAACAAAAATGAGCTAATTTTTAACTCAAATTGTTTCAAAAAACCAACCTTTGGTCTTCGTACTAACAATTTCACGGGAGCCCTATCTGACTAAATTTAAGTTTTTAATAAGTCTAAGTTCTAAACGTGAATCAAAATATAAGACTTTATGTAAAACAAACTCTTTGAACAAGTTGTAATACTTTACTTTCGTACCAAAAATCAGCTAAAATTTAGAATGCATCTTTAAACCCATCACAATTATTTTTCTAATCAGTCGATTATAAATTTTTATACCTTAAACAAAAGCCTATGATCTCACCTAGTAGACAAGAAAAACCGCGTATCAAAATTACGATCCGTTCAAAAGTTATATATTTTTGGCCGCCTTCTCGTAAATTGGTCCACTGTGCGGCGGCCAAGTTTTACATATTCGTGATCTATTTTTAAATAAAATATTAAAACTTGCTCTCATATGTTTTATTAGAGCAGCAATGGCTACTTATAAATTATATAGACATTATAAACATTAAGCTTAGCGCTATACCTAAACTTTTAGAGAAAATTTGTAGTAATCACTTTTCCCAACAAGTATTATCTATTTTGGATCCTGCTCAACATAGTTTTAGAAGGGGATATTCAACTATTTTACTAATCTTTTGGAATTAACAACGGAAGTAAAGCCTTTGATAAGGCCGACTATAAACGTCTAATAAAGAAACTTGACCTTAAGGGACTTCCAAACAATTGCCTTATATGGATTATTGCATATCTATCAAACGGAACACAAAACGTTTGTTTTAGTATGTTTACTTCCAAAGCAATTTTTGTTTCATCTGGTATATCGTAGAAAACTATCTGGCCCCTTTATAATTTTCCTTATTCAGTAATGATTTATCCAAAGCCATTAAATATTTAAACTTTCTATTAAATGCATAAGATCTTGGAATTTTACTGGATGCTAAATTAAATGTTATACAGCATATCGCGTTAACCCCTAAGAAAGCACATGCAGTTTTTAGATTTAAAAAACGCTGGGTGAAGGATTTAGATTTAAAAAAACGCTTGACAGACCTCCTCTGAAATACGACTTAATAATTTTGGGATCTAATTTATAAAGTCTATGGTACTAGCACTGAATCAGTATAAAAACAATTGTTGTTGTTTTGTATTCTAGGCTATCATTGTAGTGTACCACACTAAGTGTACTGCACTGTAATACACAAACACACCAGACAACCACTTACCAAAGTACAACATGTGTCGAGTCAAATGCATTCGATCTATGACACAAATGAGTGACACACTTTTAGGTGTCATATTCATTTGAGTATTTTTATTTTATCTTACATTTGATTCGTCACATGAACCAATGAATCAATAATGCATGTTATTGAAGTGAGACAAATATGTATTAGTAATAAGTTACAATAAGTTAGAAGGGCTAAGTACAAAATGTAAATTAGATATAAAAAGGGCTGCATGCCACTAATAAAACAAGATTTAAATTAGAAAACTCAAAACGGCAACAACTGCCTTTGTTATATATTTTAAAACTTCATATTGGGCTGTTTATTAAGACGCCTGTTTTTAAGCTGAACCCTTAACAGCTGCTTGAATATAAATATATGGGCTATAGGTCACTTTTCTGTTTTACGTTTTTGTCATAATTTATCCTGCCCCCATAACCTTAACATTACATGGCGATCCTTTACCCGTCGCATACCATCATATGACAATCCCGTAACATTACATGGCGATCCTGCCACAACATTACACCATCCTTCACTGGTAGACTTGCTCTAATAATTCTGCCAACTTCAAAAAGCCGAAGAATAATGTTAAATGTCACATTTATACACTTCTTATATGCCACCTGATATTTATTGGTATTCAACAATTTTTGATTTCTATATTCTTTCGAATAAGTTAAGATTTATATATTTTTAATTTTATTACATTTCTTATAACACTTCTTTTTATTATTGCGCAATCGAGGTTGAGTAATGTTACGCAATATGACGACAACTGATCCTAGTTTTAACTGCAAATTATGAGGTGATAGTCCAGGCAATTCCAGTGAACTTTGGAACTCCGTGGGATACTTAACTACACCATCCTGGTTTATAACGGTGTCATACGTGATAAGATTTACATCTGTATCTAGCTGTGTAAGCCAGAACCAGATGCAGGATCATACCACTGTGGATGAAACGAAGCGTTATCCTCGCCCTAGAAGGCCTTCAAATACGTATATCATACGGTCACTCCTAGCTGCAACTTCAAAAGCCCGAAGCAGGTCGCAGCCTTCACTGAAGAGTTCAAGACTATCCAACTTTCGGTCCAGAACGCATGAAGCTTAATATAATTTAAGAACACGACGGCATTCAAGCTCACGGACCTGGACCATTCATTGTATTCATTGTGAATGATCCGACCCACAAACTCAAACGAGGGACTCGAAACATACAACTATCACGATACTCCCGAAGGTCCTCAATAATCAGTCAGAGATCAATAATCAGTCAGAGAATAGCTAAAAGGCTAAAAATACAAATAGCTGAACTTTGGGGCGTTACTGATTCCCGTGCAAATATAGTGGATTGTCCAGTTGGCTAGCCTATTATGGGACTGGATTCCCTTTTACCCCAAAAGATACATGTGATGACGGTAGATTTCCGTCAAAACATATAAATGTGCCCCCGGTGGGATACAACGTTGTCAGCCGTTGTAAGGGAAAGGAAACAAACTGCTCCGAAAGTAATTCTGGGACCATCAACATCTTTATTTTTCGCCGCAAATATGCAAAAGCATTTAGTCCATCAGCAACAGTTGATGTGAGAATAAGAGGTCTGACGAAAATTATCTGACAACAGAATCCTGGCTCCACCAAAAATATTTTGCTTATCAGAAAGGTCTTTCAACATTCTATCCAGTGCCTCCCCCAGTGGCCTCTTCTGGGTCATTGTACATTCATCCCAAACAATCTATTTGGGTACCAATAGCCATTGCTCTATTTTTTGGCAATAATGCAAGTTGGTGTTTCGTTGATTTGCATGTTTAATGGTAATTTTAAGGCAGAATGTGCAGATCGACCACCTTTCAGCAGAGTCGTAACTATTCCAAATGAAGTCAACGCTAGATACATCATTTTTCAATCTGATCGTCGCCAAAAGCAATAAAAAATTGAGAACGTTTTTCTGATCTCTCCGGGAGCATTAAGGAAGTTAATTCAACCAGACCGACTCTTCACAGATTCTATTAAACTATTGTACGCAATCCCTTGTTGTTGACTTAATTGTTAAACATTTTGTGGAACTGTTTCAGCCAATAGTTCAGTGTCGTACTGTTGTTCTCTTTGCATTACGTGATTTAATGCATCATGCATATAACGTCTGGGTGCTGTCATTTCTAAACACGACAACAGTTTATTTGCCATCAATAAACACACATCATCATGATTAATGGCTCAATGCAAATTTCTACAGTCATTTGAAGGGAACAATATAAAATTTAACAACGCACACGTTCCAAAATATCCTCTGACATGCCATACTCATACATAACTCAAAAGTCTTCTAGGGTTGTAGGGGAAAGATGTCGCTATGATATTGAAAATACACGTTGACTGTGCTGCATTTAAAAATGGCTAAAACTTGAGCCTAAAAATTATTTTAAATTGTAACGCAGCGTCATCTATCGAATAAAAATAAGATTGAAGGACACTAAATTGCCAGCTCATCTCAAGTCTAAAGACATATAAATATTTGATAACCAAGAGGTGTGTGATTAGATTTACATCCACGCCTGGCCATGAAGCCTTCATCAGATGGTGGATCAAACCACTTTGGAACGTCATGCTCGTCCTAGGAAGCCGAAGCTATAATTTTATGCAACAGAACTTTCTAGTTGCAACTTCGATGATTCCTGAGCAGGGCTGCAAATCATCACTCCTTGCTGAAGAGTTGGAGACTATCTAACTCCTGTCCAGAACACATGTCTAGCATGCTCACTGGACTGGATCATTCACCTAGCGTGTCATTAACGGCGAAATGATCCTGGCCACCATATTAAACAAAAGATCTGATATGGGGTCGCGAAACCACAACCACCACGATACTCCCATATAGGGGCCAACCTCAATAATCAGTCAGAGAACAGTAAAATGTCTAAAGAGACAAATAACGAACTCTGCGGCTTACTGATTCCCGTGGAAATAAAGTGAAGTTTCCAATTGTACCCCTGCTGACTTCAGGGGACTGGGCTCCCTTTTTTCCCAGTTGCACAGGTCTAGATAGTCGAAGTTCTATAAAGACCATATATATGTGCCCTTGGGGGGAAACCAAGAGGTAATTTAAACAACAGATATCAAGTGCTTCACAGCTAGGTATTTCCATTGCTTATTATTTATATCTCTCATCGTTTAAGTCTATCCACCACAAAAACTCTAACAGATGTCGATTCTTTCATCAAAGTTTTTAATCACTTTTTGGCAAAACGGCGGTGCTATTTCATTAACCAAATCACAGATTTTGAGTTTTAATGGTGAAATCGATTCGATTGGTTCCGTATAGATTCTGTCTCTAACATAGCCCCACAAAAAAAATTCCAATGGTGTTAAATCACACGATCTGGCTGGCCACTTAACTGCTGATTGTCGTGAAATTATGCGATCGGGAAATTTGTGTGACATGAAACCACGAAACCACATGTCACTGATATCCACGTTGTCAAAATTGAGTTTAAGCATCTCGTTACCGGATTTCCAGCCTCATCTTAGAAAAAAACGGCCCAATCACGCCTCCAGACCACATAGCGCACCCTACAGTGATACGTTGAGCATGGAAAGGCTTCTCAATAATCGCTCTGGCATTTAAGAAGACTAAATGCGGCGATTTTGAATGTTGACATACCCTGACAAATGAAAATGGGCTTCGTCTGAAAAAATTATTTATTCAGAAAAACCAGCCGGTTGTTCCTGAATGAATTGAGCGAATCTACGGCGACGTAAATGCCTGGTCGGCTTCAATTACTGCACCAGTTGAACATTGTAAGGCTTTAAATTCAAATCCTTACACAAAATTCACCATGTGGTGGTTTGGGATAATCCCAATTGTTGAGAACGTCGAGCTGACGGCTGCGATGTTTTCAGTTGAACGACGCGGCCGAGCATGCGTTGGTTTACACGCATTTAGCAACGGGCCTATCGACATAAATTTAACGACCAAATTCTTAACAGCGGTCTCAGGAGGACGATTATGTTGCCCAAAAATCTTACGAATTTTGCGAAATGTAATTTTAACAGATTTTCGTGCGACATTAAATTCATTCTAAGCATTGGCAAAGCATTTAATACGAACACGTCAAAAACCTAATTGTCAAAATCAATATGTTGAGCGGTCTTAGAAGGACGATTATATTGCCCAAAAATCTTACGAATTTTACGAAATGTAACATTAACACAACCACCATTTTGGTAGTGGATTTTTATTAGTTTAATGCGATTTTCGTGCGACATTAAATTCATTGTAACAATTGTCAAAGCATCTGCTTAAAATACGTCAGAATATTGTTGGTGTTGTCGTATTTGAAAAATAAACTTCACGTTGAGATAATAATAACCCACAATTGTTGTTTACTCACGCCTTATAAAACTTCACCCAAAATGGATAAAATAACAGCTTTGATATTAAATTGATTTTTTAAATTTTAACAAAACTATTATAGTAAGAATTAGCAACACGATGTCTTATATCTGAATAGTGTGCTTGAGCTAAAACATTGCCCCACATCTTAGTTGATTTATTTATTTTAATCGCTTTTTACACTACATTCTCGTGCGTGTATAAAGAACTGCTGCAATAACTTTAATTTTATGTCGTGCAAAAATTGCCCACTTTATTTTACTACTGCAACATTAAGTTGTAAAATAACTATCGTTCTTCCTTATATTTCCCTCAACACTTGACAAAAATATAGCTGGTTCTTGCCGGAAAAAATTACAATCATACTTCACTTTAAAGAAAAACAGCTTCAGTAGATACGAAAGATAAAGTTAAAACTTAAAAGGGCGATAAATTGTGAAATTGACATTTATAACGAGAAAAGTGTAAGAAATAAAAACACTTGTCCCTTCACTTGTTTTTAATATACGACGAGTTTTCATTCCACTTTCCCAAGTACAGATGTGTTAATGTGCGCTGAGAAGGTATTTTCTGATGTTTGAGACACAAATACACACACTTAAGCACATTAACTGAAATACAATTACATGAATGTCATACAGTTTTTTATCAAGCGACATGGTTTTAATTTGGAATATGTTATATTTAAATGATGGAGGAAAATGTATGAGCGTGTGTAAATACTCCAAGCAAACAATTTAACTGATATATACACATTCAGGTAAATAATACCATTTTGCTATGAATAATTTACACAATTTTCCTATATGTTTCACGCTCACTCTCAAAATTAACTTTAGCGTAAATCGTCTATATGACAGATGAATCCAATTACGTTGAAAGTTTTAAAGTAAGAATTGGTAAATATACATCCTGACAATGAGGTAAATGTACATGAAGAAACTTATGCTTCTTGGGAATTTAGTTTTACTGGGTTTAAGCAGCAGCAATAAAAATCACGGAAATGTTGAATGCCATCAAATACATCTGACTTACTGTCATTGCTGTCATTTATTAGCGGTTGTGTGAATGGAAGTGAAATACTTATGAAGCTGTTTAAATATTTTTTCTAGGCGAAATAATTATAACAATTACTTTTAAAGGTTTTTTCTTAAGCATAAGAGCCAAGATTTTTTATTTAACTTATCTCAATTTAATTATCGCTATAATATCCAAATTATTTATCTAAATTACCTGTGCATGAAAATAGAAAAATTGCACTAATAAATTTTTATATTTAAATTAGAATTATAGCTAATAATGATTGTAGAGATCCAGAAAATGCTGTAGAAATGGCTTTTAAATGGCTACTGTATATACAATTTTATATACTGTTTCTTTTTTTATTTTTTAATTAAATTCAATTCTCATTTAATCATTCTAATTTGGATTATAATAATTTTAATTTTATAATATTGTTACAAAGATATATTATTATTATTATTATTCTTTATTCTTCAAACAACTAGCACAACAAGATGATAACATCTTATAAGTGACAGTGCTGTTGATCCTTACAATTTGAGTTAATATAAAACTAAAATCTAGAAACAGAGCATTAACAATACACAAAATGAAAATGTCAAGAATGATAAAGTTACAACAAATAAAGATATGACCAATCGAAAGAAATGTAATGTAAAAGTGTTAACATCAAATTTAAGTCAAGGTTGGGTAGAACTAAATTATTTATAAAGCTCCTTTTTAAATAAATTTGCGTTGCCTATTTTTTGTATAGAATTTGGCAAAGAGTTCCAAAGACTGGTTACATTTATGAAAAACTGGCGTTGAGATAACAGATTCTTGTATTTCTGCTGGATAATATTCCTACCACGAAGAGATCTTGCAAAAACTATCCTATCAAATAGATATGATGGTCGTTCCGAGATGATAATCCTGTGCAAGAAAATTAGACACTTATATTTTAGAAGATTATCGAAAGTCATTCCAAAAATTAAATTAGAGTATGATGAGATATGGTCACGGCGGTCTTTCTGAAATATATAACGGGCAATATTGTTATATACGACTTTCAAACGGTGTAGAGACCTTTAACGACCATAGGGTGCAAAGTTTACTGTAAACTCTGCCAACTACAAAGTTAATGTGATTAGTCCAGGTCATTCTATTATTGAAAACTACGGCCAAATTAGATGCCGATTCTACCGATTCGATCACATTCCCGTTAATTCCCACATTAATGTTGACCAGAGTGCATTAGACATGGTCCAGCGATTGATCATGTGCAAATCGTCATTTATCCCATTCACACACCTAGGAACGTCATTAATCCAGCAACTGTTATAGACCTGCACGTCATCAGCATACATGTGCATCTTGCTGCTTTTAGAAATGTCAGGTAGGTCATTTATGTAGAGACAGAAGAGAAGCGGACCCAATATAGAGCCCTGTGGTATTCCTCTACTAACTATAAGTGGATTAGATCTCTTATCATCAACACTTACTATTTGACATCTGTTAATCAAATAGAAGGATATTAGACTGCAGGCCGAGCTTGAGAAATAAAATAACTTACGCAGTTTTATTAGCAAGATAGAGTGATCTACCGCATCGAAGGCCTTACTATGATCCAGAAAAATCAAGAAACCCACTTATTGTTAAGGTTTAAAAGAACAACAATTATCAGTTAAAAAAAGTAAACAAAACGAAGTCAAGTTTTCTAAGAAATATTATACCCCAAGACAACAGCAACATGCTCATATGAAATTCTACGAAATAATATAAGCAGCAGAAGAAAAAAAAACAACTAACACCGAACAAAAACAAAACACACATCCAAGCAGGCGCCTAAACTGAATTATAAAGTGGAATATTCTTGTAAAAGATTTTTCAACAAGCAGATTGTTTTCTAAAACAAAATAAAATAAAAAATTTAGATTAAATGATTAAAATTTTTATTGTATTATAAAGAGAAAAGTACGGCAATTATGTATTAAAAATGAAATCTGATAAATGTCCACCACGACCACTCTGACAGATGTCGATTCTTTCATTAAAGTTCTTAATCACTTTTTGGTAAAGTGGCGTTAAACACATCACGGATTTTGAGTTCTAAGACTGAAATCGATTCGATAGCTCTACATACACTCTGTTCTTAACATAGCCTCACAAAATATAATCACACGATCTGCTTATTATCGTGAGATTATGCAATCAGGAAATTTGGTTTCTAATGCATTGATCGTTTCATAGGCTGTGGCACCGACATGCGGCACCGTTCTGATGAGCCTTATCTCAGTGATATCCACGTCGTCAATTATAGGCCAAAATGAGTTGTTAGACCGGTACCACTATTCCAGTGCCTCAACCTCGAGGCGCTATCACGTCCCCAAATCCATAACGCACTATACAGTGACCAAGCCCAAATGCCACATATTGCTTATTGACATACACTGACAAGTAATAATGGGCTTCGTATGAAAAAATGATTATGTCAGAAAAAGCAGCGGGTTGATCCTGATGAATAGAGCGAATCCACGGCGATGTGAATAGTCAATTGGCTACAATTCCTACACAAGTTGAACCTTGTAATGCATTAAAATCAAATCCTTATGCAAAATTCAACTTCGTGGAATTGATAAATTTGAATCTGCTTCAACACTGTGGCTCACGGCTGCGATGTTTTCAGTTGAACGACCCAGTCCAGCACGCCTTGTTGTTCGCACATTTTGTATCAAGTCTGTTAACTTAAATTTAACGACCAAATTTTTAATAGCGGTCTTAGAAGGACTATTATGTTAACCGAAAGTAACACGAATTTTACGAAATGTAACTTTAGCAGAGCCAGCATTTTCATAGTGAATTTTAATTGTTTTAATGCGATTTTCGTGCGAAATTTAATACATTGTAACAATTGCCAATGCATCAACTACGAATACTTCAAAACTCTAAATGTCAAATGTTGTTGGTATTGCAAAAATTTTAAAACAAACTTCTTGTTCAAAAACCCGATAAAATATTCTTGTTTATGCAAGAGCCGCTAGAAACAGATATATAAGCTCCACTTACTGGCAATAAGATTAAATTCAAGTTGAATCATCTTGAGTAAAAACAACAAAGTTACCATCGCGTTTATTTTGGGCCCATTGATAGCAAGTAAATCATTAATTCAGGGGTATTACAAAGCTCCATTCTTTCTTCTACCCTATTTCTTATTCTTCCAAGTGACTTTCTTTATCAAACTTTCAACTTTATATACTCCTTCACAGATGAGAGCACCAGTTGCCATTCGTATTCATTCAGTAATTGATCGAGCCAGCTGGAAGGTGGGTTGCAAAAGGTAAAATATGTATGATACGCTCAATCGCAATCTCGCAACAATCTCCAAATGGGGTCGTGTGAATAGAGTTGAATTCAATGCCCTTAAGACTCAATGTTGCTTCCTTAGGCATAGATGTGTGTTCGGAAATAATATTGTATCCTTGTAATAAGTATTAAGGAATCAGTAGCTTCTTCAATCTTCTTAGCATGAAAATACATTTCGATGGACTAAGCACATTTTTGAGGTTACTAAGGAAGCTTTCTCGTACCTCGGTTTTCTAAAACGGTGTTAAAGATACTTTACTCCCTCCGATCTTCGTACTATTTATATCACCCATTTCGGTCTAAAAATGAAATAAAACTCTCATGTATGGGTCGGCGCCACAAAGTCTATTCTGGGGTTGCTCGACCATGAACAAGAGAGGGCCAAGAGGCTCAATAAAGGAAAGTAGGGTATGAGTTGTATTTTACTGTTTTATCGTTTTTACAATGGTAAGTGCTCTAATGAAAATAAGAAACTTGTTCTATCACTTGCAGTTTTTTATATTTAACACGCTTTTCGTTGCACGCCCACCCATTTGTAGTTGACTCTCCGATATATCGCACTGCGCATTGCAGGGAAAATTTGTTCTTTAGCAGAACAATCCGTATGTGGAACAAACTCCTTCCGAATGTCCATAAACACTACTCCCTCTTTCCTCCTCCCCGTAACCTAATTTGCTAGTTCTAGCACAATGCATTGCAGTAGTAAAGATCATCCCATATATACTGGTCCGAAAAAAGAGAGTATAACGTTATGGGGAAAATTAATTTAATACAAATTAAAATCGAATAGATCAAAGAAAAAAGTCGATTATTCAAACCACTATTCTTTATATATATATATATATATATATATATATATATATGCAGGTACCTATTAACTTTAGTGAATTCACAAGTTAAAAATGGGAAAAATATTTATGTATTTGGCCTATTTAAAGTAAATTTTAATTTAAATTTTGTTAGCAGAGTTGCGTTCAAAATAAAATTTTGGCGCAAACATTTTTAGTCGGCTGTCATAAAGCTTATGACGATGACATGAGTTTCCTTGTTGGCTTTGGTTGGAAACGTTTTGAAAGGAAATGAAAAAATGAGAAAAACAAAACTTCACATTAAACAAGTCAGTGAACTTTGTAACAAAAAAATATGCAACTTTTATAAAAGAAAAGTCTATCTTTTAGGAACAGTTTCAAATGTGTATTTGTAAAAGAAAAAAACTGTTTAGTTATTTTTATGTAAAATTTGTCGGACAGGAAACAGTCATTTTATGTGCATATATAAATAATCTGATGATAAAAGGAGTTTGTGAAAAATTTTAAAATCATATTAAGTACCTTTAAAGTTATTGCCGTATCTTATTAAATCTGCATATTTCAAATTATGTTTTTAATTGCAAGATTTAATCACATCGCTTGACGAAGGAACAAGTTACTCAAATACTGCGGTCAATTTTTAAGACGTACGGTGTTTATGTCCATTTAAGTAACAACGACATAACAATGGAAAGAGTTCTGGGTTGTATGTGGACTTGTACAAAACTTAACTAAGCGATACGTAGAATACTGGTGTCTAATTGCTTCTATTTTCTTGAATAAGTTTGGCAACAGCCTCTTAAAAATTTTTGTTCTTCACATATTTTAGCAATTAAAATATAAAAATATTAAGCGGAATAATTTAACCGGTTTTTTCACAAACCAAATTTAACGAGGGTCGGTGGAAAACCTTACCCAAATAAAAGTAAATTAAATCCCGTTGGAAAAGTAGGGATTTGACATAGAAGCCTTACAAGTTTCTACTGGTGTAGAAATTGAAGTCGACCGATCATTTATATCGTCGTAGATTCATTCAGAAACAATCGGCTAGTTGGCCCATTTTCATTTGTCAGGGTATATTAAAACGTAATTGCCGTATTTGGGCAATTTCCGTATTTTTGAAAATCCTAGGGCGATCATTGAGCCACTGTGTGGTGCGACATAAAGTCTGGAGGCGTGATTGGGGTATTTTTTTCGAAGATGAAGCTAAAAACGCGGTAACGGTTGGTAGAACACGCTATTGCGAGATGCTAAGAACTCAATGTTGACCTATTATTGACGATGTGGATATCACTGACATATGGTTTCAACAGGACGGTGCCACATGTCACACAGCCAATAAAACAACCAATTTATTGCAAACCAAATTTCCCAATCGCATCACATCACGACAATCTGCGGTTAATTGACCAGCGAGATCGTAATATTTAACACCACTGGATCGTAATGCGATTAACGAAATAAGCCCGCCATTTTTCGAAAAAGTAATTAAAAACTTTGATGAAAAAATCGACATCTGTCAGCGTGGTCATAATGGACATTTGCCAGATATCATTTTTTATTCCTAATTGTCGAACTTTTCTCTCGTAATACAATAAAAATTTGAATTATCTTAATCTAAATTTTATTTTGTTTTAAAAAACAATCTTTTTTTGAAAAGCCCTTTATTTTTACTATTATGAAAATGTTGGGGTTTATAAACTTCAACTAGTATGTCTTCATAGCAACGAGTGCTTGGGTATTTTGGAACTATACTAGTAAAAATAAAGCTTTATAGCTTTTTTCGTAATAACTATTGAAACGTCTATTTTAAATATATAACAAGACACGAAGTTTGCGTAGCAATCGTAAGCTGCTAGAAATATCAATTCAAACATTTGAGTCCCAAAACTGATATAAAAGATTTTGAAGAGAAATAAATCGATGTACTTTAAGGCAAATGCTTGAAGCTTGAAAATAATCTTCATAAAAAATTGCAATTATAATAGAAAAGTTATCGTCAAGAATGTCAGTTCCAAGAAGTCAGTCTTTTGTCTTATATTATTGCATACATACTTCTCCTATCCTTTGTGCTCATGATGATATATGAAAATGACACTGCACTTGCTATTGCTAGTTAATTTTGCGGCACCGTCTATAAAGTAAACGTTGATTATGGCACCTAATATCATCTAATTATTAAAATAACACCACATGTACATATGAGTATCCTTTTAACTTTGTAGTTACACAAACATAATATATAAAACAAAAGAAAAACTACTCCAAATGCTGCAAATGCAAATGGAAAGGGCAATAAAGGTAAAGTAGCATCATAAATACTTCATATCACAGCAGTCCTATAACCAAGGATCTTTCTAGTTAAACAAAAAATTTACCAGCATTAGAAGAAAATACTCGTATGGTAGTGCAGATGTTGGCGATGGTGCTGATTATCATGTTAGACAATATTTTTGTGCTTGTAATGTTTTCTGTTTTTTATTTATTTAAATTTGCATAGCAGCTGCAAGTAAGGAGTTAGAGTGTGCATAAGTATATTTCTGTTTTTAATAATATTGTCAGCATAACAAGCATGAGCGCTAATACAGTACCCATAGTAATTATATCGGACAATGGTTAATATTAGTTGCATTAAACTATTCTACATAGAATATAACTGCCCTGGCATTTTTGTTATTAGTGGGAAATTATCCTGAGCCCCTTACTGGACGGGTCCAAAAGGCAGTATCTTGGATTCAGTTTTATATCTGATGCATAATTCGGACATGCCAACTAACAACAATATTCACACGCCAATATTCGCAGATATAGCTTTTCTAAGCTTTCAATAGTTGTTAGGAAGCTTTCCGACAGTTGCAACACCACATAACAAGGTTAAGAAGGTAGCTAAAGCAATATAATATGTAAATTAATGAAAGAAAATACTTTCATATTACTTCCTTATCATGCAAAGAATCATGCCCAAGAAACCAAGTGGTTTCTCAACAGACCGTAGTAAAATACCATCGTGTATATTTTGATCGGCATCTCACATTGAAGCCCCGTAAAGACGCAAATCTGATTCGATTGAATTTGAAAGTGGTTTAGATATACTGACAAACTGCTAGTAACTCTGCTGTTAAATTAACCTGCAAACTAATGGTATCGGGTTTTTCAACAAGAAGTTTGTTTATTTTTCAATTGTGGCAACACCAATAACATGATAATATTGGCATTTAGTTATTTGACGTTACAATGAATTCAATTCGTGATATTTTCGAAAAACATAATCATCCTTCTGAGATCGCCATTAAGAATTTGGTTGTTAAATTTTAGTCGACAGGCGCGATACAAAATGTGCGAACAACAACGCGTCTTCGGCTAAAAACATCGCAGTTGTGAGCCACAGTGTTATCAATTCCTCGACGTTTTCTGCAATTGGGGTTTTCCGAAACCACCGTATGGCAAATGTTGCGTAAGGATTTGACTTCAAAGCCTTACAATGTTCAACCGGTGCAGTAATTGAAGCCGACCAGCCATTTACATCGCCGTACATTCGCTCAATTCATTCAGAAAAAACCGGCTGGTTTTTCTGAAAAAAACATTTCTGCAGACGAAGCCCATTTCACTTGTTAGGGTATGTTAACAAGCAAAATAGCCATATTCGGTTTTTTGAAAATCCAAGAGCGATTTGCATGCTCGACGTGTCACTATATAGCGCGCTATGTGGTCTAGAGGCATAATTGGACTGTGGTTTTTTTTCGAAGATAAGGCTGGAAATACGGTAACGCTATCACGAGATGCTTACAACTCAAGTTCAGGCTATTATTGACGATGTGGATATCACGACATGTGGTTTTAACAGGACGATGCCACATGTCAGCCAACACACAGCCAATGAAACGATCAATTTATTGCAAACCAAATTTGGCATAATTTCACGACAATCAGCACTTAAGGAGCCAACGAGATCGTGTAATTTAACACCACTGGATACCCCCCGGGGGTACATATATGGTCTTTATGGAGAGATACTATGTAGACCTGTGCAACTGGGGGAAAAAGGGAGCCCAGTCCCCTGAAGTCAGCAGGTGTACAACTGGAAACTCCACTTTATTTCCACGGAAATCAGTAACCCGCAGAGTTCGTTATTTGTCTCTTTAGACATTTAACTGTTCTCTGACTGATTGTTAAGGTTGGCCCCTATATGGGAGTATCGTGGTGGTTGTGGTTTCGCGGCCCCATAACAGTCTATGGTTTTATGGTGGCCGGGTTCATTTCGCCTTTAATAACACCTACCTGGTGAAATGTTCCCAGATCCAGTGAGCATGCTAGACAGGAGTTGGATAGTCTCCAACACTTTAGCAAGGAGTGATGATTTGCAGCCCTGCTCTGAAATCATTAAAGTTGCAACTAGGAAAGACCTGTTGCATAGAATTATGGCTTCGGCCTTCTAGGACGAGCATGACGTCCCACATTATGCAGTAGTTGACCACCATCTGATTAAAACTACATAGTCAGGCGCAGATGTAAATCTAATCACACAGTTAACACCACTGGATTATTTTTTGTGAGGTTATGTTAAGGACAGGGTCTATACAGAGCCAATCTAATGAATTTTAGCCTTAAAGCTCAAAATCTGTGATGTGATTAACGAAATAAAAACTTTCTGTCAACCTGGTCGCGGTAGAAATTTGTTGCATATCATTTTTTATTCATAATTGCTGAACTTTTCTCTTCGTAATACAATAAAAATTTTAATCATCTTTTTAAAAAAATGTTTGTTTTATATTGCTTTAGAAAATAAACTTCTTTTTGAAAAACCTTTTATAATATAATAATAAATATAATAATATATAACTCTATCTTGAAACTTATATGGTATTATATAGTATTCAGCTTCGAACATCGATAAAATTCAGAAGCGCCAGAATAAAACTCTCCGCATGATTACAGCTGCTCTCTAATATGTGAAAAATTTACACATTCACAACGATCTACGAATGCCTATGGTAAACAATAGAGATTTTAAAACATGTAACGTCATAGATAAAAAAGCTAGAAATCCATCTATTCAAACTCCTTAGCCTGTAACATCCCAACTGATCGTGGTCAGGACGGCCTTATACAGTGGAAAATAAATTTTTGTGTAACATTGACTGGACTTAAAAGGAAATAATAATCAAATTTTTGATTTAAGATTTGAATACTTATTGTTAGTTCTTGTTTTAATATAGATCCCATGAATAAGCTGGCGCAAATAAAAATTAATAGGAATTTGGCAAAAGTGATTTTTCATATAGATATGATGTTACTTTAACCGAAATTTTTAGGGCATCAGTCTGTGTTTTATTATTTCCTTTAAACTCATTCAAATAGTAGAAATGAATATAAGGATACACTACCGAATCTACGTCGATTGAGAGCATATTTAGCAATATTATTATATGCTGCCTCATCTATGAAAACTACGCAGATGGTAAACAGCATACATGTTTGCTGATGTCTTGCGCTTTTAGTTAGTAAACAAAAATTTGTTTTCTACGCAGTTTGTAACTAGAAATTTTGTTGTTGTACCATAAGTTTTCTTTAGCAAGCCACGCAGATCGTAAACAACATACCCAGTAGTTCGCTTTATTGCTTAATTATTTTAGTTTAAAACTCAAGCAAGACACATCCGTAACAATATTAAAAAATGTACACTTTATCTTAATATTTAAAAAAAATAAGAAAAAATAAATAATTGTTGAATTTAATTATACCGCGTACTGTACAAATACAAAGTATTTGAATGATAGTAGAAAGTGTAGAAAACAACATTCACACACATCTGAATCTAAGTTGCAGAATCCCATGGAATTACAAAATATAACACTGCGTTTATGATTCTTATAAAGGCGAGAACACTTTAACATAATCAGCGTTTTGAACATTCAAATACCAGAAGATAATTTTGGGAACATTTTATAAATTGTTTGGCCAACTACGTAAATATTTTTAAGATTACAAGAAAAAAGAAAACAATGAAGGTATTTTAGAAACGTTTGCCTTTCCATTATTAAAATTTTTCACTTGAGTTAAAATTCAAAAGAATGTCAAAATGCCACAGAGATTTAAAAGGATTACGAAATACTACAATACGGTTATATAATTCCTTTCAATTTGTGCAGTTATATGCTATTATTTAAGTACTAAAAAGCATTTAAATATTTTTTAATGAATATAAAAATAATTGTCATTTGGGGCAGAGCTGCAAATGATTCATTTAATTTTTAATTAATTCACGAATCATTCGTGCACTGAATTAGCAAATTTTGAATTAATTGTTTTCACACTAAAAAAATAAATTGAATGAAATTTTAATCAATTCATATAAATTTAGTAAAAATGAATGACAATTCATTTCGAATTTAAGTGAATTTGTCGAAGGAATTTTAATTCGCTTCCAATTCAAATGATTTTGTCAATGGGAATTGCAATTCATTTTCATTGCATTTGAATTGAATTGATTTTGAATTAAATAATTCAGTTAATTAGAAAAAATAATTAGCAATTCATTACCAACTCATTTTAACTTATTGAAATTTGAATTGATTATGTAAGTAAATCTGCAGTAAGCTCCACTGTCGTTTTGTTATTCAATTAATTTTAATTTTTAAGTAAAAGACACAAGCATTACTCTCGTTTTGTATATCACCTAGTATAGTCCAAAAGCAATAAATTCTTAGATTTGGAATTATTAGCTAGCCGCTGAATAAGAACTAAATTATTAGGTATCGGCGAAAATCCTTTCAAAATGAGAAAGGTTTGTTTATTTGCTAGGACAAACTTAAATTTTGATTTTTATCAAGGTGTGTTTAGAAATCATTTTTTGTTTAATTAATCACATATTTACATATTGTGGAAAATTTCGTCCTTTTTACGTTTTCAATCCAATTGCAAAGATTCTAGCAAGCTTGCATCTAATTATCGTACTAAATATTTTCAATTTGGTAAAGAAATTTATATTTTTCATTCCCCCTAGATCTGTTCCTGGATTTGATTTCTTGCAACTCATTTTTATGTCATACATTTGAATTTTTTAATTCAACAATGTTAATGTTAATGTTTGTTAATGTTTTAATTCAACAAGGTTTTAACTTGATCTAACCCTATTGCCCAGCAGATGGTGCTTATATATCTGTTTTGAGCATCCATAAAAAAATTCTAGTGTAAAGTCATCACACATTGTTGTTGTTGTCATCATTCGGTATAGACTCCTTTTTGGCTGTGTATTTTTTTTTTGTTTTAGTATTGGTGGCTTTTGTTTTCCCTTGTATGTATTATTTCATGGAATTTTTCATAAGCATGTGGTTATTGTCGTGATACAGTAAAATTTTTTAGAAACTACCAAATTTTGTTTTAATGGGTCATTTCCTTTACATTTTCCATTTATAATTATTTTCTTTTAAAACTTAAACAAAGCCTATTTGTAATAATATTTAAAAAAATATTTCTTATATATAATATTAATTTTATTTAATATTAATATAATATTAATTTTTTATTATTGTTTAAGAATGCTCCTAATGCATTTTCTTTACATTAATATTTTATAAAATATTGTTCGTAAGATTAAATATTTAAAGAAAATAATTATCAGTTAAAAGTAAATGAAATGACCTATTGTGCGTTTAACAAACTGCGTAGTTTTCTAAGAAATCTTATGCATACAGGACAACAACATACTATTAAGAAATTCCTGGAAATAAGCTAAACAACAGAAAACAAAAACAACTAACATATAACAAAAATAAAACATAAAACCAAACAGGCGCTTAAACAACAATATGGGATGCTGTTCTGAATATTCTTGTAAAGGGTCCGTTAAATAATTTTTTTTTTTGTTTTAAATGCTATAAACAAAACTACTAAATATTTTCTAAAATTTCTTTTTTTATTTGAAAATACAATCCTTCCGGTTATGGAAAATAAATTCATTCAAATTTCTGGCTTGGCGGGACATGCAGTAGCCTACACGATCGGTCCAATTTTTAAGCGCATTATCGACTGTGTGCAGCTGTATTTCACCAATGGCTTCACGAATATTGTCCTTTAAAGCGTCAATTCTCCCTGGCTTGTCGGCGTAACACTTATCTTTGACGGCACCCCACAAATAATAGCCCAACGGTGTCAAATCACAGCTCCGAGGTGGCCAAACGACATCAGCTCTGCGGTTTATAATGCGATCTTCAAAAACAGGGCGCAAAACATGGAGTGTAGCTTCAGCTGTGTGGCACGTAGCGCCGTACTGTTGAAACCAAATGTTTCCAATGTCCTCCTCTTCAATTTTTGTGAACAAAAATTTGTTCAGCATGGTCCGATAACGATCGCCATTGACTGTAACGGCCACTCCTTGCTCAGTTCCGAAGAAAAATTACCCAATTATGCCTCTGGGCCAAAGTCCGCACTAAACAGTGACTCGTTTTGGATGCGTCGGCTTTTCAATGTATGCGTGCGGGTTTTCTGTGCTCTAAATGCGATAATTTTGCCTGTTTACATAAGCGCCAAGATCAAAATGAGCTTAATATGAAAAAATGTTTTTTTTGCAAAATCAGCATCTTCTGTAAGTTGATCGCAGGCCCACTTATCGAAGCGAAAACACATTGGATGGTACTTGGCTTCAACTGCTGAACCAATTGGACTTTGTATGGCGTTATGCAAAATTCGTCTCAATGATGTCTCTGAAACGTTGAATTGTTGAGAACGACGGTGAATTGAAGTTGATGGCGCTTCACGCACACTTTCTGCTACAGCAGCAATATTCTCGTGTGTATGCACTGTTTTACACTTTTGCTCTTCACGCTTTGGTTTATCGATGAGGATGCCAGTTTCTTTCACTTTTTTTACAAGATAACAAGCATACGGAGCCGACGGTGCTGCACACGGAAAGATAAATCCAATTATCTGTCAAATCAAACATGAGGTAAGTGTTACCATTCACGAAATAAGCACTAGTTGAAAAAAAAACGTTAGATGGCGGACCCTATATATGCGGGAATGACAGATATCATTTTTCACTCAGACTTGCCTACTTTTCTATTCGTAATAAAATAAAGATTTGTATCATCTTAATCTTCCCCCCGGGGGCACATGATAGTTTTTATGGAGCCTACTATTCCATCTAGACTGGTGTCTTGCGGCGTATAAGGGAGCCCAGGCCCCTTAAAGGCTAGTAGGAGTCACCTGGACAATCCACTATATTTCCACGGGAATCAGTGAGCTCGCAGAGTTCGCTATTTGTCTTTTTAGGCATTTAGCTGTTCTCAGGCTGATTATTGAGGTAGGCCCTTTTGGGAGTATCGTGGTGGCTGTGTGTTTCGAGGCCCTTGTTTGAGTTTGTGGGTCGGATCATTCACAATGAACACAATGAATGGTCCAGTCCAGTGAGTATGAATGGCGTTGTGTTCTTAATTATATTAAGCTTCATGCGTTCTGGACCAGGAGTTAGATAGTCTCCAACTATTTAGCAAGGAGAGAAAGCTGCGGCCTACTCCGGGCTTTCGAAATTGCAACTAGGAGTGACTGGAGGATATATGTATCTGAAGGCCTTCTAGGGCGAGGATGGCGCTACATACCATCCAAAGTGGTTCGACCATCATCTGATTATGGCTCACTGCCGGTGCAAATGTAAATCTTATCACATCATCTTAATCTAAATTTTTTGTTTTTTATTGTTTTAGAGAATATTGGAGTTGAAAAACCCTTTATATTTAGCAGATTCAGTAAAAGTATTTCCAAAAATCACGAAGTTAACAAAAGAAGAAATATAAAACTTTAATTTTATACATGTCGAGAAATTCGTAATGTTTGGTGAAGAATTACAAGAATATGAAACGCTTACAAAAAATTCAAGTTTATCAAGGATTCTAAATCCAGCTTAAATAGATGATGTTGAGATTCCTCTTAATATTATGAAGACAAAGTGTAATATAAATTCACTTACTCAGGCTGACATTTCGATTAATCTACAAAAAAAAAGGCTCAAAGCTGCGAAATTTATATTTTGTACAGGACAAAGTTTATTTTTGAACGTTATACTTGATGGTACTATTTTCCTTTTATCGTTCTTTTTATCTATATATCAACAATATAACTGTCCTAAAAAAATAAAGAAAAACTAAAAGCCGTGAATAGTTTGACTCTTTTTCATAACACAAAAACTAAAAAAAATATTATCACAAAAAAGGGCAAACAGTTTTATTTGCTTTAACAAATATTGCCTTAGAAATTGAGCACAAAAACTGTTATGAAACTGTTGATAAAACTTTAAAGAAATCGTAATATTGAAATTTATGGTCTTTACGTTTCTGATGGTGTATGATATTCATTTAGCATGTCTTTATTTTAAAAAAAATAATATCAGAAATGAATAAACCAAAAGCTGTTATTAACCTTATAGGATACCAATTGAAATTGTTTAAAATTTCGTTGCAGTTTTTAGGTAGTTATTTAAAATCTCTAATTTATTATTTTTTAATTTTAAACTGAAATAAATCTTTATAGAGAACACCTATATTTCATAATGATTTTATTTTCAACTGAAGGTACACTTTAATCAAATGCTTATGAAAAAAATATTAAAGTATAATAGTTAGTCAGCAAGCAAATATATGTCACATTCGCTTTTAAATCTCTTAGACTCACATAATATAATAAATGAAAAAATGAAAAATAGATTAAGAAAAGTGTAAAATTTCTTTATCACCAAAAAAAGCATTTTATTAATCAATTACTAATTTTATTAAAAAAATCAAAACGCCATAAAAAATATGTCATTTCAGGAAAAATTAAATATTTATTAAAATTCCAAAACTAGCAACGAAATAAGAAGTTCATCGTTTAATTTAAATTTTACTTAAATTTGTTTTAATAAATTGATTAAAATAAGAAAAAACAAATAAAATTTTTAAACTTTTAGTACTTTATTATGATTATTTCAAACACAAGAAAGCCATCTTCATAAGAGATTCATCACATAGACTGCTTCTATTTGTTTAATATTGTTACGTTTATAGCTTTTATAAACGTTTTGTTGTGAGTTCTTTATTGCAAAATAAATAACACCAGTTTTTAGAGTTTTTAAATTAATTACAAATTTACTTTCTTTAACTACACAAAGTTAACACTACAGAACAATTAACTTAAGATGCATGTCTTTACTTCACTGACTGGCTATCCACTCAGACGCTGCTCTTTTATATTAGTCCATTTAAAGTCTAGAAAATATAAGAATCTTCTACTCCCTTTGTATCACATATTGTTGTTGTATGTTGTTTATTCAATGTATAGGCGCCTGTGTATTTTTGTTTTTATGCGAATAACGTTTCTTCCTATAATTTATTTTAAGAAAGTTATTGTTATATTGTGTACATTAGTTTTCTTAGAAAACTACGCAGATGGTAAACAGCATACATGTTGTTGTTGTTTGAGCGTATAAAATTTCTACGCAGTTTTTAACTAGAAATTTCTTGTAGTCTTGCATACCTACAGCCTGTACGCAGCCGACTAAAAATGAATGGTGTTTTGTGGCATTCGCTAAGGCTGTTATTGTGGTTTATGTGTATGAATTAAATATAGAAATTTTAGCAAAATTTGTGTGTTTTAATACACAACTTTATAAAACCTATTAAATATTTTTATTGTTCTTGTTTTAGTTATGTTAAGGTATTTAATCTAATCTCGTAATAAAATTTTTACAACATATGGTGTTCAAAGTAATCTAATCAGTATACTCAATTATATCCAAAACTATTTATTGCTTTAAAAAACTTTAGCTTAGACGTAACATTTTATTTACATGCAAAAACACACATATACACAGAAAATTTACAAGATAAAGTTTTCATAAAAGTTAGTATATTTTGTATATACGAGGTATGTTAATTAAGTAATGAGACTGATTATTTAAATACTTTTTATCTAAATAAAATTACAATTTTATATTGTCAAACTCAAAATAACTTCCTTCTGAAACCACACAGCACTGGAGATGATTCTTCCACTTCTCATAGTAGTGCAGGAATTCCGTTACTGGTCGATTACAGCCATTTAAATTTTTTCGATTGTCCCAAAATGAGATGATTTTTCAACTTCGGTAAGAGGAAAATTCACATGGACATAAGTCAGACGAATATGAAGGCTGAGAAGTCTTTTTTTTACTGCTCGAAAACTCATTTATTAAACAAGAAGCGTTGTCGAATTATCCTTTCAAGAACCTCCCGGTAGAAGTGTTGATTGACTGTTTGGCCTTGAGGTAAATACTCCTTGTGAAATATTTCCTGGCTATCGAAAACAGGAATCACCATGCATTTGATCTTTGACTCTGGCATCCTTGCTTTTTGGGCTTTGAAGAGGTTTAATTGTGCCACTTCATGCCTTGGCGCTTAGTTTCTAGATCGTATTCAAACACCCAAGACCTACGTGATAAGATTTACATCTGCGCCTGGCTATGGAGCCTTAATCAGATGGTGGTCGAGTAACTATGCATAAATAGGGACGTCATGCTCGTCCTAGGAAGCCGAAGACTAATTCTAGCAACAGGTTTTTCCTAGTTGCAACTTTAATGATTCCAGAGCAGGGCTGCAAATCATCACTCCTTGCTGAAGAGTTGGACACTATCCAACTCCTGTCTAGAACATATGTCTAGCATGCTCACTAGATCTGGGAACATTTCACCAGGTAGGTGTTATTAAAGGTGAAACGAACCCCGCCACCAAATAAAAACTGACCTGTCTGTTATGGAGCCGCGAAACCACAACCACAACGATACTCCCATATAGGGGCCAACCTCAATAATCAGCCAGAGAACAGTTAGATGTCTAAAGAGACAAATAACGGAACTCTGGGGCTTACTGATTCCCGTGGAAATAACGTGGAGCTTCCAGTTGTACCCCTGCTGACTTCAAGGGACTGGGCTCCCTTTTTCCCCCAGTTGCACAGGTCTAAATAGTTACTCTCCACAAAGACCGATAATGTGCCCCCGGGGGGTACACCCAAAACCTATCACCAGTACTGACACGATCCAGAAAATGGGTCATTTTCAATCAAATGCAAAAAATTTAGGCACCTTTTCTTCCTTTTGGTGTCGCGAAAATTTTTTTGAAGCCATTTTTACGCAGATTTTACTCCTTCCCAATTCATTGATCAAAACTGATGAATGGTGGTGTGAGTCAAATTTAACTTTTTCTCGATTATTCTGGCTGTCAACCGACGAGCTGAACGCACAAGATCTCTGTTTCTCTCGATATTTTCTTGGATTCTTGAATCTGAAGGCCTTCCGTTTCTTGACTCATCTTCAATCAATTATCTTTCTTCTGAAAATACCTTAAACCGCCAAAAATGAGATGATCCAGAAAATGGGGGTCATTTTCAATCGAATGCAAAAAATTAAGGCACCTTTCGTTCCTTTTGGTCTCACGAAAGGTTTTTTGGAGCCATTTTGGCGCAGATTTTACTCATTCCTCATTCATTCATTCTTGGGTTCTTGAATATGAAGGACTTTCGCTTCGTGACTATTCTTCAATAAATTCTCTTGCTTCTGAAAATACCTTAAACGGCCAAAAAACCTGCTGAAGTTTAGCAAGAGTTTCTGTTGCACTGTGCCCAACTCTGAAGCAAAACCTTATAACACACCGTTACTCGAAGCTGATGTCACTCATTTTTCAAACACAAGAGAAAAAACTGTTTCACAAAACAAATGACTGCTGACGAGCAAATTACTCGAACAAGGTCAAACTCGCACTGAAGGCAAATCACTTGTTAAACTGCCGGCCCTACAAACCCAGTACCTCCAGTGTTGCCATCTCGAACGTAGCGTTGCCAGTCTCATTGCGTAATTTACAGACGTCGTCTATGTATTTATATTTTAACTTTTATTGTAAAGTTTCAAACTCTTTGAAAAAAGGAAAATAATTTTTTTTCGATTTTTCGTTTTATACTTTTTTAAAAAGCACTTAAACAAGCCTGCAAAACATAAAAAAATAACCTTTATAAAGCCACACATCCTTTTTTTTACTATTGTATCAACGGTATTAATTAAAAAACTTTGGAAATTTGAACTTTGAAAAAAATATATTAAAAACTGTGATGTAGCAACATGACCTGCTTTATTATCGTTAAATCAAAATCAATTTATTCCGAAAATTGTTAAATTGATTAATAGCAATTCTGACATAACACTTTTTTGTTATTTCAGCATTCATCGATTCAAAGCTTTATAAAAACAACTATTTTTTCCACATAAAGCAAAAAATATATTTCTTCAATGTGCTTTGACACTAAAAAACATAATTCATATTGCAACTTGTTGAAAACAAATGTCAACGGAAAATATCAATTAAAAGTTAATTTTTTTTTTATTTTTTATTTTTAATATAATTTTTTTTTTCTGGACATAAACGGTTAATTTTTTATTTATTTTTATTTCTCTACTACTAATTTTAGCTTAAATAAACTTTAATAACTAAAAAAATTGTTTGAAATGTATTACTGCGGGAGAAAGCATATCGATTGGCTATTTCACTATTGTTGATATAACTCGACAGTGAATTTTACCCCAAATTTTATATAAAAAAATCGAATGTCTCACATCTCAAGCCAAATTGATTAAATCAGAATTTTCATTGAACCAACACAGTAAAACAAAACTCAGAAACACTTCTTTACAAAACGTACAGCAAATATTTCGAAAACAAAATACGTTTTATTTTCAATCTTTGTTTATAGTTATTTGACCTTTTTAATATTATAAAACTTTTGCTGTTGCACCTGGATTATAGGGACTGCCACAAATTCACAAAGAGGAATTTTTCTTGAGACCCATTTGTTCGGTTGTTAATTCTCCATCCTATGAGTTATGTAAATATGTCGGATTTTTTAACAAGAAGTTTGTTTTTCAATTATGGCAACACCCACAATATGATTCTTTTGACATTTAATTTTTTAAGCGCATTCATAGTAGATGCATTAGAAATTGTTGTTTCTGTTAAAGTTACATTTCATAAAATTCGTGATATTTTCGGACAACGTTTAAAAATTCAAAATGTGCGAACACTAACGTGTGTTAGACCGGTTAAAGCAGATTCAAATTTGTCAATTCCTCGACATTCTCAACAATTGGGGTTCTCCAAAACCACCATATGGCGCATTAATCTTTCGTAAGAATTTGATTTAGAAGCCTTACAAAGTTCAACTGGTGTAGGATTTGAAAACGACCGACCATTCACGACCAACCATTCGCTCAATTCATTTAGAAACAACGCGGTTGTACGGCCGAGTCATTTAACTGAAAACATGGCAGCCGTGAGTCACAGTATTGAAGCAGATTCAAATCTGTCAACTTCTCGACGTTCTCAACAATTTGGGGTTATTCAAAACCACCTAATTTGCGTAAGGATTTGACTTTGAAACTTTACAGGGTTCAAAAGGTGCAGGAATTGAAGATGACCCATCATTCACATCGCCCTAGTTTCGCTCAATTCATTCAGGAACAACCGGCTGTTTAAAAAAAAAATCATTTTTTAGACAAAGTCCACTTTCACTTGTCATGTCAATAAGCGAAATTGACGAATCTGAGCTTCTGAAATTCCTAGAGTGATTATTGAGAAGCCTTTGCACGCTCAACGTGTTACTGTATGGTGCGTAGTCAATGGATCCCACTATTACGAGATGTGTGATAAGACTTACTTCAGTACTTAGCTCTGTAAGCCATAACCTGACGGTGGATCATACCACTATGGATGAAATGTAGCGTCATCCTCGCCCTAGGAAGCCTTCAGATACGTATAGCCTCCAGTCACTCCTAGTTGCAACTTCGAGAGCTCGGAGCACGCTGGCATCCCCACTCCTTGGAAGCAGAGTTGGAAACTATCCAACTCCTGGTTCAGAATGCATGAAGCTTAATAAAATTTAAGAACACAACCCCAATCATGCTCACAATGATCCGACCCACACAACTCAAACGAGGGCCTCGAAACCACGACCACCACGATACTCCCGTAGGGCCAAACTCAGTAATCAGTCAAAAAACAGCTTAAAGGCTAAAGAGCCAAAAAGCTTAACTCTGGGGCTTTAGTGATTCCCGTGGAAATAGAGTAGAACTGTCCAGTTGGCTCCTGCTAGCCTTTTAGGGGACTGGGCTCCCTTTATCCCGTTGACACATGTAATACGGTGAGATTCCATCAAAACATATCAATGTGCAAGGGTGGGGCGAGATGGTAACAACTCAATTTTGGCCTATTATTGATGACGTGGATATCACTGACATGTGGTTTCAACAGGACGGTGCCACATGTCACACCGCCAGTAAAACGAACAATTTATTACAAACTCGTAATTTCTCGTTCACATAATTTCTCGACAATCAGCAGTTAAATGGCCAGCCAGATCGAGTGATTTAACACCAGTGGATTATTTTGTATATGGGGCTATGTTAGGGACAGAGTCTATACGGAGCCAATCGAATGAATTTTAGCCTTAAAACCCAAAATCCATGATTTGATTAACGAAATAGGACCGCCATTTTTTTAAAAATGTACATAAAATCTTTTAGGAAAGAATCGACATCTATTAGCATGGTCGTGGTGGACATTTGCCAGATATAATTTTTCATTCATAATAACCAAACTTTTCTCTTCATAATACAATAAAAATTTAAGTCATCGTAATCTAAATTTGTTGTTTTATTTTGTTTTAAAAAATAAACTTCTTGTAAAATCATATACTATTTGGTTAAGTATTTTGTTCATATTATACTCAACCTCTTATTTCTATATTCAGCGTAATACAATAGCTTAATAAAATGCTTATAAAGCCTTAAATCTTAAGTTTGAAATGATTAAATTTACTTAAACTTATATTTATTGAATATAATTTTTTTTTTGATGCAATATGAAATGCACTGATCATCATGTGCACACAACGAAGTCAAGAGCATTTTGGTAGTGCATTATTTCAAGACAACTTGGTTATTTAAACTGCATGTGAGAAATGTAACGTGAACTAATTAATGCAATTAATTAGCAGTGTTATTTTGTGTGTTTCCCACCTGAATATTCTGGGATATTTGATATTCCCACAATGTGCTCAAATGTTTCGGCGACAAATACTGTTTGCCGCACTATATATGTAATGGTCACATTATTCGATCAGTTACACGATATTCGTAATTACATACGCAAGATGCCAATGAGACTTAATTTTAAGCCAATATTGTATTTTTTTATAGGAAATTTAAATTGTTGTGGATTTGAATGAAATGCTTTCAATTTATTGTAATTAATAATCCCTGCTGTTAATTGCATTGATGTGCATTTAAATTGTTTTGTTTAAAGTAAAATTTAACATTTTTATTTGCTGCCAAAAAAAGCATTGTGTTTATTTTATAAAGTTAATTATTTTTATTACAAATTGTTTATTTTTGTAAACTTATTTGTAGACTATTTTTATACTTTAATATCATTTATTACAACCACCCTTATTCTGTTTGGCGACGGCAACATCGTCATCGATTTTGAGGCAACATCACTTTAACACAACATCAACACTAATTTTGTATTCCCTAACAGTTTTACGACGGCGATCATTTTAATAAAATATAACACACGTACACACATCTAATATTTGAGTCAGCTGATTCATTTGTGTACAGTTTTTGATAAAATTGTTGTGAAAAAAATATAAACTGTGCGGAAAAAAATAAAATCTGTATTAAATTGAGCCTAAAATAAATTAAAATCAAAATGTTCAGAACAATGTTTTCTACCATCTTTTTTTTTTCTTTAAATTTTAAGTCGCGCCAAATCTGTAAAAAGAATTTTGTCAAACATTTATTTGTAAAGAACTACATATTACACCTTTTGCCATCCATCACTCATTCGATTTGGTGGACCAAGGGCCTTTAAAGCATTCGCAACACTTTCCCATTGTTCCCTAAAATTAGTAGGAACACTGCCTCTAGGAAACCACCTGGCAAGTGAAGTATTTTTTCCCAATGCTTCCACTAATTTTTTAGATTGTTTGGCGGTGGTAATTTTAACTTTTTTCATTTTTTATTTTATTTGTACGTTTTTATATTTTAGTTTGTATTTTTAGTTTTTTCAATCTTTTTAAATTTTTGTTTATAACAGCACGGCATCACAGTCACAGACGACAATATCAATGGCAACATCAACGTTAAATTTTCTTACAGAAACAAACAAACAGTCATTGGCTTTACAACAAACGATAAAAAACGACGTGGTCTTGTATTGCCGTCGCCAAACAGAATAAGGGTAAATATGGCTTCATTTTCGGAGTTTGGCTTAAATAAGTTAAAAGTTGTAGAGAGAAAACTACGAGAATAAGTTTAATACCATCTAAATGAATTATACTTTTTGCTCAGCTACAGTCTTCATTAGCATAATTCGCATCTATAATTATCAACAAAAAAAAGTATGTCGAGTACGGAAAAAACACTGTAATGGTAAACGTAAACAAGTGTTGAAATAGTAATAGTAAATAATCATCTAATTAAATCGTATAATTTTATTTAAAACTCTAAGAGTTGTGTATAATTATTTTCTAATAAAAGGACTTAATAAACTAAACGTGTATAAGTATCAGGGTATATAAATAAATAATAATACATTCAGTATTTAGTTCATATTATATAATTTTTACAACTTATGGCTATTTGTGATAGAAAGAACGTAGCACACACTAAAATCTACTTTGTATAATATTTTTTTTTTTATCGCTGTCGAGCAAAATCTTGATTCTTTAATATCGTTTGTTGCAACATGATTTAACTTTTAGAGGTCGGCTTAAATAAGTTAAAAGTTGTAATGATAATACTACGAGAACAAGTTTAGTTATACTTTTATACTTTTTGCTCAGCTACAGTCTTCATTAGCATCATTCGTATCTATTAACAGAGTAGTTATCAATTGTAATTTCATGTTTTTATAAAATTATTTAGAAGAAATGGTATGTGTGTAATTTGCAGAAGCAGAATGCTAATTATTAGTAGCATTCTGCTTCTGCTTTATTTATCTAATGGCGAATTGTTCTTACTTTCTTTGAAAAAAAGTTTGCAAATTTTTCTTTCTTACTAAATCGCACAAATTAAAATAAAAATGAACTTCAGCCTATGTAAATAATTCACATGTCATAATATCCAACAGTTCATAAAAAAATTTCGAAAAACTAAAAATTGTAGAACAATTGCAAGCCAAGAGTTATCTATCATAGCTAGTACAAAAAATATATAAAACTGTTAGACCAATTCTGCCAATAGAATAGCTATAATAAATAAATCCGGTATATGTGACTTGCACTCACATACGAAAGAAAATAAATTAAAAAAAGCAGTGCCATGCCAAAGTTTATGCTGAAATGTAAAGAATTTATTTAATGTGATTTTGAAGAAGATTTTCAGATCGCAAGGTATAACAACGATTTCAGTTTATAGAATAAAAGGCCTTCTTTTCAACCAAGTAGCGATATTTTTTTAGAACGATGATTTTTTTAACGATTGAAAATAAAATTGCCTAAAATATGGTTACGAAAATGCTTTGTTTAAGTTTTAAAATTAAAAAATTATCAGTAAAAAATTAAACGAAATGACCTATTGTGTCTTTTTTACAAATTAAGTAGTTTCTAAGAAATCTTATGAATACAGGACATTAACGTAATTATTAAAAATTCTATAAAATAAAATAAATATACAGAAAACAAAAGCAACTAACACAGCCAAACAGGCGTCTACACTGAATAATGATAACAACAAATTAAGGATCCATCTATCATTTTTTGTGTACGAAAATTGCGTACGGATTTTGGAAGAAGAGAAGCATCGTCAGCTCCGTATGTTCGTTATCTTGTGAAAAAAGTGAAAGAAACTGACATCCTCATCGTTAAACCAAAGCGTGAAAAGCCAAAAACAGTTCGTACACCCGAGAATAATGCTGCTGTGGCAAAAAGTGTGCGTGAAGCGCCATCAACATCAATTCACCGTCGTTCTCAACAGTTGAACATTTCAGGGACATCATTTTTGGCGTCGCTAAGTGGGCCTACGATCGACTTACAGAAAATGCCGATTTTGCCAAAAAAATCATCTTTTCAGATGAAGCTCATTTTGATCTTGGCGGATATGTAAACAAGCAAAATTGACACATTTGGGGAACAGAAAACCCGCAGGCATACATTGAAAAGCCGACGCACCCAAAACAAGTCACTGTTTGGTGCGGATTTTCGTCCAGAGGCATAATTGGGCAATTTTTCTTCGAAACTGGGTGAGGCGTGGCCGTTACAGTCAATGGCGATTGTTATCGGGCTATGTTGGACGAATTTTAGTTCACAAAAATTGAAGAGGAGGATATTGGCAACATTTGGTTTCAACAGGAGGGCGCTACGTGCCACACAGCCAAAGCTAAACTCGATGTTTTGCGGGCTATTTTTCAAGATCGTATTATCAGCCGTAAAGCTGATGTCGTTTGGCCACCTCGGAGCTACGATTTGACACCGTTGGACTATTATTTGTGGGTTGCCGCCAAAGATAAGTGCTACGCCGACAAGCCAAAAACAATTGACGCTTTAAAGGACAATATTCGTGAAGCCATTGCTGAAATACAGCTACACACAATCGATAATGTGCTTAAAAATTGGACCGATCGTGTAGGCTACTGCATGGCCAGTCGAGGCAGACATTTGAATAAATTACTTTCCATTATTAACCGGAAGGACAGTACTTTCAAAAAAAAATGTTGAGAAAATATTCAATAGTTTTGTTTATAGCATTTAAAACAAAAAAAAAGTTATTTGGCGGACCCTTTATATGTGATGGTGCTGAAGTAGAATTTTCTTGTATATGCGACATCCGCTCAAAACAGAATATATAAGCACCATATCTAAGCACAATTTTTAAGGTTTCTAAGGAATCTTTTAGATGTTTCGGGCTTCTTAAACAATGCAAAAGATAGTTTACTCATACCGATCTTTGTAATACTTATACCACCACTTATACAACTCTCATGTGTGGGACGGCACCCCAAAATCTATTTTGGAGCTGCTCGACCGGGTAGAAGAAAGGACCAAGAGGCTCATTGGGGATAGTAGAATATTTAACTCTATTGATTCTCTAGAGCATCGAAGAAATGTGGGTTGTATTTCATTGTTTTATCGTTGCTACAATGCTAAGTACTTTAATGAAATTGGGGAACTTGCTCCCGTTAATCGCACGTTTTTACGTTTAACTCGGTTTTGTAAAATAGTAAACATATCATCGTTTATTATATAGATATTGTTAGGAAGATGCTTAGTTTGAGCTATAAAATAGAAAATTATCACTAAAAAGAGCAAAGTGAAATGATCGATTGTGTCTGTTTACAAATTAAGAAGTTTCTAAGAGATTTTATGAATATAAAATAATAATAAGATGATGCATTCAAATTCCATTAACTAAGTTTAGCAATTAGAAAAAAAGAAGACACACAATCAAACAAATATCTACACTGAATTGTGATAACTACGACATCTGCAGTATATGTGAAGAATTAGAGCTATATTATAAATTCTTATAAATTCTAGTATAGAAAGGTTTCTTCTCTTATGGGCAAGAGGCAGAGTAATTGTGAACGTAATCAAGTGAAGACACAACAGTTAATATAGCAGGTTATATCCGTTGAAGTGGTAAAGTAACCATCCAGTATTTTTGTTTATAAATGCGACTGTTAAATAAAATTCTAATTAAATCGTGTTATTTTATTTAATACGCTAAATGTTGTGTGCAATTATTTTATAATAAAAGAACTGAATAAACTAAATGTTTATTAAAGGAATAACCATGGCAATATAAATGAATATTAAAGTATTAAATGTATATGAAAAAAATAAAAAAAAATATTTATTTGGCCTAGTTAATGTAACCTCTAATTAAAATTCCGCAATTAAAAGAGCTGTGCCCACAAACAAATTTTATTTTTGCTTACACACTGCAAATGTGCTGCTTGACATGTAACTTATGATGATGATGATGATGTGTTTCCTTTTTGGCTTTGGCTAGAGATATTTAGAAAGGAAACGTAAAAATAGGAAAAAAGGAAAAACAAAATATTATGTAAATCAAGTCAGTGAACTTTGCAACAAAAATGTGCAACATATAATATAGGGTGTCTTTTTCATAGAGGTTGAAAATAAAATGAAGTAAAATAAATATGAATTTTGTAAACTGAAGTGAAATTTACATTATCGAAACCAAATATTCTGATATTATAATCAAATATGACTTCTGGCATATAACCGCCACCTCTGACTCGGATGTAGTCTAATCTGGAGGTCACGAACGTTGTTCTCAAAATGGTCAATCAATTCAGGCTTATCGTCGTAAGCTAGAGACTTCACATACCCCCACAGAAAATAGTCTAGCGGCGTTCGAATGCCAATTCGCAAGTCCGAAACGTGAAACAATGTCGTTATAAAATGTTTCCTTCAATAAATCATTTGTGGAATGATCTGTGTGACATATTGCGCCATCATGTTAAGATCACAGCTCCAATACATCATTGTTGTTTAACTGTTGAACGAAAAAATCGGTAATCATTGCTCCATAACGGCCACCATTAATTGTAACGTTCTAACCAGCGACGTTTTCAAAGAAGTACGCACCAATCAATAAATCATTTGTGGAATGATCTGTGTGACATATTGCGCCATCTTGTTAAGATCACAGCTCCAATACATCATTGTTGCTTAACTGATGAACGAAAAAATCGGTAATCATTGCTCCATAACGGCCACCATTAATTGTAACGTTCTGACCAGCGACGTTTTCAAAGAAGTACGCACCAATGATTCCACCAACTCATAGAGTACACTTAACAGTGTTTATTGATATATCCATTCAAATAACAATGAAGCTTATCACTAAACAAAATTCATTTATAAAAATCGGGATCAACGACAATCTTGTTTTGGAAGCAATTTGCCCCATTAAATAGAGTTGTTCAGGCATCACGTCTGACAAAAAAGTGTTGCCAATGGTAAGTGCTCTAATGTTCGCAATGGCTGTATACCTATATGATAAACACTATTTTAAATAGGATTGCTTGAGGTATCCAATAATGAAAGTTCATATAAGAGAAACATGGAGAGAGAGAAAGAGAAAGACACGTACATTTTTTGTTCATTTTCAAGTGAAATGTATTGCACAGGAAATAGTCAATTCAAGTATATGTCTGTATAAACAATGTGATAATTAAAACATTTAAAGAAAAATTACAAAACTGTATTGTAATTGAATTGTTGATTTTTGTTTAAATCTATTTGACATCGCAGATTAAAAACTCGAGTCTTTAATAAAAATATTTAAACAATGTAAGTGTGTGTGTGTTTTTTTTAAGTTAAGAATTACGACATTGTTTAATATGTCAAAAAAAAATATGTCAAAAATGAGGAAAATTTTCCAATTTAAACCACACAAGCGCTGCATTATGGTTTTGGAAGCACTGCTGCTATAGTATTTAATATTACACCGCCTACGCAGTATTATATTTGTAACGCTCGAAAATTTATATGACAGGACGAAAGTAGGGAAAAAAATATGGTGTCTCTTTGAGAACGGCAAAAACTGTCATGATTTAATTACAAAAAAAGTTATAAAGGGTTGCTTAACAAGAAGTTTGTTTTCTAAAACAAAATAAAACAAAAAATTTAGATTAAGATGATTCAAATTTTTATTGTATTACGAAGACAAAAGTTCGTAAATTATGAATGAAAAATAAGTAATTTATAATTATTCGGAATCATTTTCAATATAAGCAATTTTATTTTTCGTGCTTGATTCCTTTAAATAAATATTGCATGATATTCTCACGAATTATTTATTACAAAAATTTTTATTAAAAAAAAAACATTTTATGATATTCTCATAAAATATTTATTCCAATAAAAATAAAAAACATTTGAAATATATTACTGCGGGGGAGAGCACATCCATATTGCAATTTCACTATTGCTCAAGTAGCTCATCAGTGAATTTTACCCCAATATTGCATAGAAAAACCTAAAAGTCTTATATCCAAAGCCAAACTGATTCTATGAGAATTGTTAATAAAATCAACATATCATAGATAGCAAGACTCAAAAACACTTCTACACAAACACAGCAAAACATTTCAAACAACACAAAACATTGTTTATTTTCAATCATTTCTACATTTAATGAGAATATCATAAAATGTTTATTTTTTAATAAAAATTTTTGTAATAAATATTTCGTGAGAATATCATGCAATATTTATTTAAAGGAATCAAGCACGAAAAATAAAATTGCTTATGAATGAAAAATGATATCTGCAAATGTTCAGCACAACCAAGCCGACAAATGTCGATTCTTTCATCAAAGTTTTTAATCTCTTTTTGGCAAATTGGCAATCCTATTCCTTTTTTTTAAAGAGAAGTAGCACTTCAGTCAACAATGCCTACTTAGTCAGGTACCGTGCTACATTCTTTAAAAAGAAAAAGAGAATAGAGAAAAGATGCGACAGGTGGTGAAAGTATTAGGATAGCTACGGAAATTAACTGTCGTATAAGACAGCTCAGTGACCATGCCTTCATCACTGAGCAGCCCCACCAACAGTCAAATTTTATTTGTAGTGAAAAAACCAAGATCTTTGTTGGGAATCGAACCTACATCCCCCCGTCATGTAAGCTAGCACACTACCTACTAGCCTACAGAGGCACGTTAATCATATCAGGAATTTTAAGTTTTTAGTCTGAAATTAATTCGTATAGATTCTGTTCTCAGCATATCCCCACAAAAAAATGATCCAGTGGTGTTAAATCAAAAGATCTGACCAGCTACTTAACTGCTGATTGTCGTGAAATTATGCGATCGGGAAATTTGGTTTGCAATAAATTGATGGTTTCATTGTTCTGTCGAAACTACATGTCAGTGATATCCACTTCGTCAATAATAGGCAACAATTTAGTTGTTAGCATCTGGCGATAACGTGATTCATTGATCCATTACCCCGTTTTCAACACTAACATGTTGAGCATACAAAGGCTTCTCAATAATCGGTCTAGGATTTTCAGAAACCCAAATGTGGCAATTTAGCTTGTTGACATACCCTGATAAGTGAAAATGGGCTTCGTCTGATAAAATTATTTAGTTAAAAAACTAACCGGTTGTTCCTGATATGAATGGTCGGTTGGCTTCAATTCCTTCACCAGTTAAACCTTGTAAGGCATTAATCTCGAATTCTTATGCAAATTTGGATAATCCCAACCGTTGATAACCTCGAGGAATTAACAAATTTGGATCTGCTTTAACACTGTGGCTCACGGTTGCGATGTTTGCAGTTAAACGACATGTTCGAACTCACGTTGGTGTTGACACATTTTGTATCGAGCCTGTCGATTCGGAATTTTACGAAAAGTAACTTTAACAGAACCACCATTTTCATAGCAGATTTTAATTATTTTAATGTGATTTTCATGCGTAACAGACTTCATTGTAATGCGTCTATTACGAATATTGGTATTGCCACAACTAAAAAACAAACTTTTTGTTAAAATATCCGATATATAAATAAACAAAATCAATTTCGGGTGCATACCTTAAAAGGTCCGATAAATTTGTTTTATAGTTATTGCCGTATCGTATTATCTATTTACCTAACAAGATTAAAATTTTTAACAAAGCACTCAAGTTAAAAAAGAATCTTGGTGTTTTTTCAAAAGGATCCTAAGAAAGCAAGATGTATGTTACTTAAATGTCTCGACCTAAAATGAAAAAAGGCGACAAACTTACTTTCAGATACAAAAGAATTCTAAACAGATTTTTAGAGATGTGATTGCATCTGTATGTACTTAACGCCAGCTATAACCTATTTTTCTAACTATTTATTTGTCTAGTTTCGGGAAAATAGCTCTATTAATATAATAAAAATTAGCCGACACGTTTACTGATACTGTATAGGACACAGTAGCCAATCTAGCAAAAGACAGATCCGTTGTAAATTTCTGTGAAGCAGAACCTATTAGCCTTTGAAATGATTTAATGCGTGTAAAAGTCCTAAAAAGGTGGGGAGAGGCATGTGGCCTGGGAAATGGTTTCATACTGTCTTACAATGGGTAAACTAATTGAACCTAAAAGGGTGGGGAGAGGCTACTAAAGTTTCTAATGGTACTCAGAAAACCCCTTGGCAAAAAGGATAGTATTGTGCTTAGCGAGATAACTGTGACAGTGACAGGTCATGGTAATTTCAAGTGTCATTAAGCCAAGACGGGAATCAAAGTAGTTGATATTTGCAGGTTGTACCTGGAAGAGGTTTGGCTAGTGATATATATTGTATGAATGTCCAGCACTAACTAACACAAGGTTTGACACGGCTGGTAAAAGCTTAGTAAAAGTAAATACCATGACAGATCTAAGCCTTGGGGAAGTACTAACAATTACTAACGACTGCGTGACATATAAAAAACTGACAGCCACTAGTTGGAAATTACTTAGCTAGAGGGAAGTTTGCCGATAACACATAACTCAATGGAAGCAAGATTTGCCTATAATTATTAAAGATGGAAGGGGGTCGAAAAGAAGAGGTTTGCTGCGATTTGCCTCCAACATTAATAAATAAATAACCACAATTGCTTATGTGGGAGTTGATATTTATAATCTTCAATTTCATATTGTTACGTTTCTAGCTTTTATAAACCTTTTCTTGTGAGTTCTTTATTGCAAAAAAAATTACACCAGTTTTTAGAGTTTTTATATTAATAACCATTTTATTTACTTTATCTACACAAAGTTGACACTACAGAACAATTTACTTAAGATGCACGTCTTTACTACACGTTGTTTATTTGAACACTGATTGACTATCCACCTCAGACGATGCCCTTTTATATTTGTCCATTAACAGTCTATAAAATTTAGGAATCTTCTACTCCCTTTGTATCACATTTTGTGTTGTTGTTATGTTCTTCATTCAATGTATAGGCGCCTGTATGTCTGTGTGTATTTTTGTTTTTAAACTGATAAAGTTTCTTCTTGGAAGACATTTGTTGTTGTCTCGTGCAGAAAAGGTTTCTTACAAAACTACGCAGTTGGTAAACAGCATACATGTTTGTTGTTGTCTTGCGCGTATAAAATTTCTATGCAGTTAATTTTTTTTCAATAATTATTTATTGTATCTTCAAGAAACTGAACTAACAATAAGTTTTAAAATCTTAAATTCTAAAAAAAAGTTACATTAGTCCCGACCATGTCAGAACTAACCTTTTGGGTAAAAAAAAATTGACATTAAAAAAAACAAAACAAATATTTCTAAGATGTGTCATCTGTAGCATTGAGGATTAAAGCTGCGGTATCCCTCTTTTTTAATCGGCTATGTCCACTATAATTCAAGATATTGCGAGCAAAGGGGTTAGGATGGTCTTTAAGCTTCATCAAGTATTTGCCTGCGTATTTGATGATTTCTGTAGTCACCAGCGGTATGTCTAAATCACAATGTATGTTTGAATTTCTTCCATGGAGCGAAAGTTATCAACCGTAAAATTTTATTTTGCATACGTTGGATTCTATCCACATTTGAAGCTGAGGCAGTACCCCAAAGTACCAAAGTAAGACCATATTGGTTTTAAAATAGCCTTGTAAATTAGAAGCTTACAATCTAGGCTAAGTTTTGAGTTCCTGCCAATGAGCCAATGTAATTGTGTTAACTTAAGTTTCATTTGTGTTAGCTTTGAGTCGATAAGATGTTTCCATGTAAGGCGACGGTTAAGATGTATACCAAGATATCTCACATAAGTATGGTGTGGAACAATCTGATTATTGGTTCGAACGGGTGAACAATTATCTCTTCGCAGGGTGAAGGTCATATGAATGCACTTTTGAACGTTCTTTAATTCTCCATAATTTTAACCACAACTCTAACTGAGTTATATGTTGCTGAAGATTTATGGATGCTTGATGGGAGTTTTCATGCGAACTTAGACACGCTGTATCATCAGCAAACGTAGAAGTGTGGACAGTTTCACTTACAGGCATATCGGAGGTATATATCAAGTATAAAACTGGTCCAAGAATGCTACCTTGTGGTACGCCTGAGGAAATTGGTTTGGATAAACTAACGAAGTCTCCTTCAACAACAGAAAATTTCTGTCCAATTATGTAGCTTTTTAATAGGTTGCTTATATTACAAGGCAAGTGAGCGGTCAGTTTTAGAAATAGACCTTCATGCCAAACTTTGTCAAAAGCCTGAGAAACATTAATAAAAATAGCTGAACAATACTTCTTCTCTTCAAAAGTCCTTCTTATCACCTGAACCAATCTATGGGTTTGTTCAATTGTGCTATGTCTAATTCTAAAACCCAATTGCATCGGAGACAATTTATCCATAAGCAACTTTTCGAAAACCTTTGAAATAGTTGGTAATAGACTTATGGGCCTATATGACTCGGTTTTGGTCAGGTCCTTACCCGGTTTTGGAATCATTCTAACTTTAGAAATCTTCCAGTGGTCAGGATAGTATTCAAGCCGTAAAATGGCATTAAAAATGAATAGCATGATTCTGACTGCAATACTGGGAAGCTCCTTCAACATTTTGTTACTTATGCCGTCCATACTAGGAGCTTTTTTCGGATTTACTTCAGAAATTATCTTTTGTACCTCACGCAACCTAAAATTCAAGGGTCGAGGGGATAATCCAACTACGCTCGCCAAATTAACATCATCAGTACATATGTGTGGGTTGAATACATCTTTCAAGTATGCAGTTAATAAACAGAAATTTGTTTTTGTCTTGCATGCCACGCAGTTAGTAAACAGCATATCAAATTGTTGTTGTTATTTGCGTCTATAAAATTTCTACGCAGTTTGTAACTAGAAATTTTGTTGTTGTACCTTAAGTTTTCTTAGCAAGACACGCAGTTGGTAAACAACATACCCATTAGTTCACTTTATTACTTAATTATTTTATTTTAAAGCTTAAGCAAGACACATCCTTAACAATATGTTTAAGAAACTAATTGCGGCAATTCGGTAATGTGGCAGTATGTTAACAGCCTCTCTAGACTTTTGTTTTTGCTGAATTTTAATACAAATAGAATTATTAAAACAGTTGTTCCTAAATGAAAATACTAGGAGATAATTTTTTAAACATTTTGAATGTTATAGATTCTTTAAAGAAATTTAAGTATGGGTCGATGATATCTAAAATCATAACACGAGGGTATACAGGAGTCAGCTGACAGTTGCCTGTTAACAGGAGCAATGTTGGGATTTCAATTAAGAGGCAGATAATTAAAAATTTCACGGACACGCTCTTGCTTATACAAACTTATCTGGTTGAATGGTAGTAGCACAGAGAAGCTCAGAAAACTAAATGAACAACATTATATTTTCTATTTATTCAGTTTCCTTTCAATGAATATACTGTACAAATTTTTCATTTTATGCTGTCAAATTCTGCTACAAATAAAAAGTATCAAATTTCAGTGTTAAATTTTTATCTGTTAAATTTTTCATATTGTTTTACGTTCTTCTATAAACGTTATTTTGTGTATTCTTGCCTCTTTATCCAGCTGGCTGCCAAGGATATTATTATTTCAACATTGAAATAAGTAAGCTGTGGTTGTTTTAACGTCATTCTTTATTTTCTTAGCCAAAGAATTTACAAATTTAATCAGTTTATCATGTTGGCTCTCTACTAGCATTTGGCTTTAAATAAAAAACTTGTAACTCCTGTTTTTAGTTCGAAGGATTCTAGGGTTTTTACTTGCAGCCATAAAATATTTTTGAGAAAATACTTTTCATAGTTACAGTTTTTATTGAAGATGCAGCTTTTCTTATTCAAGATGAAGAATTTTTAGTTAAGAGCTGAAATAATGTTTTTTAAGAATTAATTAATTCCAATGACAAACACTTATTTTTTTTCTATTTTCGTTTCTGTGTCACAAAATTTATTGCATATTTTCTAATTAATTTCCTTGTTATTTAGTTACTTTTGTTATAAAATTAAGACAGTGCAGTGATTTATGTAGATACAGAAGAAGCAACGAACGACTCATATACCAACAAAACGTTTAAGATTTTGAAGGTGAAGAACAAAAGGTTTAAGTATTAGTAAAAATATAAATTTATAATTTATTGACAATTAAAATGTGTAAATTCACATTATTAATTTTCGCCAAATTATTTCCATTCAAAGCAGTTTAGATATAATTCGCTGATGTGTATGCTAAATGTTAAGAAAATTAAACGTTTTTTTTTTTTGTTTAGAAAGGCTTTGAATTATGGCTGATTCGCTTTGAAATAAATATATAAATATAAAAATTTTTTGTAAAATAAAATTTACAATTTCAAGCAAACCGTAGCAAAATACATTCCCGGAAATGCTGCTGATCTCAAAACTACTCGTAAAGAAATTTAAACTTTATAATTTACAGCTTGCCCTTTTTATAAATTTATTTAATATAAATTTATTTAATAGAAGTAATACAAAGTCACTGCAAAATCAGCTGAAAACATTACTGCTGCAAGAAAATGTTCAAAACAATCCATCAACCTGAATTGGACGCCATGCTTAGGAGCTCCTTCAAAGAACAACTGTGGCCACAATTTTGGACAAGAATTTTCATTTGTTTCCATATAAGATTCAGTTGACACAAGAGCTTTTTCTTATACAAGACCATTTATGCCGCCGTACATACACCAATAGGATGTTACAGCTCGCCCATGACAACCCCGATTTTCATGAAAAAATCATATTGAGTGACGAGACACATATTCATTTTAATGAATATGTGAAAAAAACAGAATAGTCGGTTCTGGGGAATGAGAAACAAACAAATTATTCAACAGTCTACTTTGTTGCATGTGACTGTGAATGGATAGCGATATCGTGATATGATTGAAAATTTTTTAACGCCACAATTGGCGTTTTCCTGATACAAATATGATCAGTCGCATCAACTGGTTGAGTTTTAAAAAATATCTCAGCAGCCATTGTTCGGAGAATATTTTGCTAGAAACACAGGAGGACATTGAGTATAGCCTTGCAACTTTTAGTGAAAATATTAAACAAGCAGCACAGCTTGCAACAACTAAACATCCGCAGACTACTGTAGGTCACATCTATTCTTCAGACATTGAACGTCTCGTAGCGGAAAAACGAAGAGCTAGGAGAGATTGGCACAAAGCGGCCTAGAGACTTACTAGCATTTGAAAAAACTGCATCTTTTGAGAAATATTTGGAGGGCCTCGATGCTACACCAAACTCCAATTATTCTTTATGGCGTGCTACAAAAAACCTTGAAAGGCCCGTTGAGTAGAAGCCACCTCTACGTAATATCAGTGGAGATTGGGCAAGAAGGGACGCTGAAAAAGGCGACTTATTTGCCGATTACTTGAAAGATGTATTCACCCCACACATATGTACTGATGATGTTAATCTGCCGAGCGTAGTTGGATTACCCCCTCGACCCTTAAAGTTTAGATTGCGTGAGGTACAAAAGTAAATCCGAAAAAGGTCCTGGTATGGACGGCATAAGTAACAAAATGTTGAAGGAGCTCCCCAGTATTGTAGTCAGAATCATGCTGTTAATTTTTAATGCCATTTTACGGCTTGAATACTATCCTGACCACTGGAAGATTTCTAAAGTTAAAATGATTCCAAAACCGGGTAAAGACCTAACCAAAACCGAGGCATATAGGTCCATAAGCCTATTATCGACTATTTCAAAGGTTTTTGAAAAGTTGCTTATGAATAAATTGTCTCCAATGCTAAGGGATAGTGGGTGTATCCCAAACCATCAATTTGGTTTTAGAAGTAGACATAGCACAATTGAACAAACCCATAGATTGGTTCAGGTGATAAGAAGGACTTTTGAAGAGAAGAAGTATTGTTCAGCTATTTTTATTGATGTTTCTCAGGCTTTTGACAAAGTTTGGCATGAAGGTCTATTTCTGAAACTGACCACTCACTTGTCTTGTAATATAAGCAACCTACTGAAAAGCTACATAATTGGACGAAAATTTTCTGTTGTTGAAGGAGTCTTCGTTAGTGTATCCAAACAAATTTCCTCAGGCGTACCACAAGGTAGCATTCTTGGACCAGTTTTATACTTGATATATACCTGCGATATGCCTGTAAGTAAAACTGTCCACACTTATACGTTTGCTGATGATACAGCGTGTCTAAGTTTGCATGAAAACTCCCATCAAGCATCCATAAATCTTCAGCAACATATAACTCAGTTGGAGTTGTGGTTAAAATTATGGAGAATTAAAGTGAACGTTCAAAAGTGCATTCATGTGACCTTCACCCTGCGAAGAAATAATTGTTCACCCGTTCGAATCAATAATCACATTGTTCCTCACCATACTTATGTGAGATATCTTGGTATACATCTTGACCGTCGCCTTACATGGAAACATCATATTGACTCAAAGCTAACACAAATGAAACTTAAGCTAACACAACTACATTGGCTCATTGGCAGGAACTCAAAACTTAGCCTAGATTGTAAGCTTCTAATTTACAAGACTATTTTAAAACCAATATGGTCTTACTGAATCCAACTTTGGGGCACTGCCTCAGCTTCAAACGAGAATAGAATCCAACGTATGCAGAATAAAATTTTACGGTTGATAACTACCGCCCCATGGTACATCAGAAATTCAAACATACATTGTGATTTAGACATACCGCTGGTGACTACAGAAATCATCAAATACGCAGACAAATACTTGATCAAGCTTGAAAACCATCCTAACCCCCTTGCTCGCAATATCTTGGATTATAATGGACATAGCCGATTAAAAAAGAGGGATACCGCAGCTTTAATCCTCAATGCTACAGACGATACATCTTAGAAATATTTGCTTTGTTTTTTTATGACAATTTTCTTTTTTACCCAAAAGGTTAGGCCTGACATGGTCAGGACTAATGTAACTTTTTTTAGAATTTAAGATTTTAATACTTATTGTTAGTTCTTTTCGTGAAGATACAATAAATAATTATTGAGAGTTAAAAAAAAACAATTGGATGTTTTGGGCTTGATTAACACACGACATCAATAAGGCGGTGCCACATCGTACACAGCCACTGCTCCGGACATCATTTTGTGGAGATATCTGAAAAGCAAGGTTTATGCAAACAAACCAGAAATGCTTGAGCAACTCAAACAAAATATTCGTGCTGAAATTAATTAAATACCGCCTGAACAGTGGGAGAATGTAATGAAAAATGTGTTCAAAAGGGTTCCAATTTGAGTTGCTAACAGAGGTGGATATTTATCTGATATTGTATTCCATACATAATTTCGGATATTAAATAAAACATTTATCGATAGAAGATCCATTCTCTCTCATTTAATTAAAAATTATAAACAAACAAAGTAGTATACCTTCTCGGCGGACACCCTGTATAAATTGTGCTATATAATAATAGCTGTATAATAGCTGTATAATAGCTGTATAATAGCTGTATAATAGCTAATGTATATTAAGTAATGTGAGCATTTATAAAGAAACAAAGTTTAGAATCATAGTCGAACTTTTTAATCAAATAGACGTTAAATGCTGTTTTCAATAAATACTACCTGCTGATCAACAGTTGGCATATAAAGGGTCCGCTAAATAACTTTTTTGTTTTTGTTTTGAGTGCTATAAACAAAAATACACAGCTTAATTTTTTATGAGACTTCAATTCTTGGACTTACTTCTTCAGATGGCAAAGAGTGTAAGTTAAAATACGATAATCAGTTATTCATTTCTATATGGTGATGATATTATAACTCATCCTTAAAAAGTAAAATTGATTTTGAGGGTTGAAGAAATTTTATACTGCAATAATCTTAGGTCTCATTTATTACAAACTCTTATTCGGCATCTTATGTGCATACTCACGTATATGAAACTTGATGACAAAACAAAAAAGGTTTCCTGTTTTGGTTAAATTAATCATACCACTTTAAAATGGCTTTGTTTCAGCATAAATAAATAAATTAAAATATAATTAAATGTCAAAATAATGACGTGATGACGTGAACTGAATTCCGCTTTCACCCAGTATAACATCAATGAACAGAAAAGCTGTGTGGCTCTGTTGTAGCAACATACGAAAGAAATTTTAAAATAATGTTTAAGTTATAACAAGATTACTTAATAATGTTCAACACATTACAAAGTGTAACCACAAACACCCAACACGAAAAGCATTTAGAAAACCATTAAAGATTTCCTGCTACGTTTTACAGGAGAAACGTCAGCTTTCTAACTCTCTTGTGTGTTACTTTATTTTAAGTCAACCAGTGTTGTCGATAAGATAAATAACTAAAGAATTTTTTAAAAAGAAGTTTGTTTTCCAAAACAAAATAAAACAAAAAATTTAGATTAAGATTATTCAAATTTTTATTGTATTACGAAAAGAAAATTTCGGCAATTATGAATGAAATATGAAAAACATTTGTCAAATACAAATGTCCACTACGACCACTCTGACAAATATCGATTCTTTCACCAAAGTTTTTAATAACTTTTTGGCAAATAAAAGCGGTCCAATTTCGTTAATCACATCACGGATTTAGAAAAATAATCGAGTGGTGATTGTCGTGAAATTATGCGACCGGAAGATTTGACTTGCAATATATTGATCATTTCATTGGCTGTGTGACATGCGGTATCGTCCTGTTGAAATCACGTGTGAGTGGTATCCATGTCGTCAATAATAGCCCAAATTTAATTGTTAGCATCTCGCAATCGCGTGATCTATTGACCGTTACCGCATTTCCAGCGTCATCATCGAAAAAAAACGGCCCAATTACGCCTCCAGACCACATATGCAAAGACTTCTCAATAATCGCTCTAGGATCTTCAGAAGCCCAAATGCGACGATTTTGCTTATTGACATACCCTGACAAGTGAAAATGGACGTCGTCTGAAAAAGTGATTTTTTAGAAAAATCAGCCGGTTGTTTCTTTTTTTTTTCGTAAAGAGAAGTAGCACTTCAGGCAACAATGCCTATTTAGTCAAGTACCGTGCTACATTCTTTAGGAAAGGGATAGAGAAGAGATGAAACAGGTGGTGAAAGTAGACGAATAGTCGGAAATTAACTGCCGTATAAGACAGCACAGCGATCAGTGACTATGCCTTCATCGCTAAGCAGCCCCACCGACAGTCAATTTTTATTTTTGTAGTGAAAAAAACCAAGGTCTTCGTTGGGAATCGAACCCACAACCCTCATATTTACAAACTAGTATACTACCTACTAGCCTACAGGGGCACCTTCTGAATGCATTAAGCGAAACCACGACGATTTAAATGGTCGCATCACTTCAAAGTCAAATCCTTACGCAAAATTGACCATTAGGTGGTTTTGGATAACTCCAATTATTGAGAACGTCGAGGAATTGACAAATTTGGATCTGCTTCGACATTGTGGCTCACGGCTGCCATGTTTTCAATTGAACGACCCGGTCGAATACCTGCGTTGGTGTTCGCACATTTTATATCGAGCCCGCCGACTCAAAATTAACGCCCAAACTCTTAACATTAAATGTCAAAACCATCATGTTGGTGATGCCACAAACAAACTTCTTGAAAAAAACCCGATATATAATAATGCCGCATTGTGCTACAAATCTATTTTAAAATACATTCCAGAAATAAAGAATATGTGTATGTGTGTGTATTTGTGTATGTGTGTGTATGCTATTCTGTTTGTGAAGTACAGCAAAGATAAGGACTGAGTGTAATATTACAAAAATATCACTTAAAGGACACAGATTAAAAATGCATTTCGGCCAATAAAATTGATATTTAAATATGTCGAATGCTATGTTTTACGTTAGTAAAACTTTAAAATAGATTCGTCAAACGTGCGAAAAGTCAAGGTAAAAAATTAAAAAATTGTGTGGGATAAACCATCGATAGCAGACGCTAGTGTAAATAAATAGTATTAATAAATTGAATAAATAGGAATGTATTTTTGTATCACTGTACACAATTTTTTTATACCGATAAAAATATGTTTTGCAAACATAGGAGGAATTTTTGCTGCCTTCATAGCGTGTCATTTTTGACACATAGTTATCTAAAATGTCGAGCAGAATAAGAATCCTTTGCGAAATGAAAATAAAGTACCCTGTGGTGGCTACATTTTGGCAACATGTCGCTTTTCTGCTAATACAGTCATAACACTGTGCCTCACCTCTTTAGACAGAAAAGGAATCAGAAGTTAATAAAATGTTTACAATCTATTAATAATAAATAAAAAATAAAAATTATAATAATTCTACGTTAATATGTGCTAAATGCCTTCAATAAATATTTTATCATATTCTCATTAAATATTTATTATTCAACACAAAAAAATATATAAATATATATTTGAAATGTATTACTGCGTGGGGAACATGGCCATATGGATTTGCTTAGTTATCCTACGCCACACAATAGACAATTTATACGACAACCAATACATCAACGATATTACAGATATTTCAAAGACGATAATAAAGCAGAACTATTTTGAGTTTAATAGCCACTTTTACAAATTACTTGACGGATTCGGCATAGGAAACCCAACTTCGACAATCTTCATGGAAATTTTCATATAACATCTCAAATAACTACACATAGAGATATTAATGGAAAAACACAGCATAACAGTTGCTATAGATATGAAGATAACATCCAATGCATCCACGAGCAAGACAACTCCGAACAAATTCTAACAGCTTAAACACAATTCATAATAGCATTAAATACAGAATGGAAAAATAAGAAGACAGAAAATTTCATTAACTTGACATCCCAATAACACTAGGAACTGATTGTTTAACACTCTACATTTATAGAAAACCAGCTACGATGGACTCTATTATTCACATTACCTATAACGACCCAATCCAACGTAAACTAGTAGCATTCAGATACAATCCACAACAGCTAAAAACAACGACTGTGAACCCAATGCTATCGACAAACTGCTCAGACAATACAACACTAAAATCAGGAATAATGAAGACAAAGAGATAATTGATACAACACGACGACATACTTTTACTTACACAGGACCAGAAACATATAGATTAACTAACATTTTTCACAAAGAAGGTTTACTCACAGCATTAGAAAACAGTAACACTCTAAGACATAATCTCAGGACATCGACAGAAACAACTGACAAATTCAGTTCCAGCTGAATATACAGACTTAGTCGTACCTTTAATATACTTATATAGGATATACTGAATGAACACTAAAAACAATAATTACATACGCTCATACAAACGAGAAAAAGAAGACTCCAACTTTGCATTACATCTTGACACACGGACACGCACCAAGGGAAATATATGAGTGTATCACCTTACTACATTTTAGAAAAAAAAAATAACGCAGACTAGATATTCTTGAAAACATGGAAATCTACAAAACGAAAACTTTCCTTTAAAAAGTGACGTAATAAACGATCAGGTAGCAGACAGAATCTTTACACCACTAAAACTACTCCTACACTCTAACAAACGAAAAACACTCTCAGACGGGCACACTTACCTAACAGGTGGCGGGCAATCTTCCTATGTGAGCAGATACGAACCTAATACAAGAATTACCTAAACCCGAACATTGACTCATCGGTATAGTTTACAACAAGACTTGATAATGACGTTATCACATCGAAAGTACAGCCAGCAATAAGAGTTTATACCGCAGGAAATGACAACAGTATTTCATTCACTGGCAGAACAAATACAAACAACTTAATACCTAAAACTAAATACATAAAATAATTAAATAGTCAGATGTTGTTCTTCACGACGTATGTGATGTAATAGTCCTCTAAAGCAAATTAAAATTGCCATAATGAAAACTTACCTTTCATTTCCCAATTGTTTTTAGTTGTAACGTGGACTTGAAATGTAAGAAATGTTTGAATTTGGTCGCAAAATTTTTTTGCGAAGAATATATCTTTTACCTCTTTACTAATTTTCAAATTTTGCAGGTGTTTTTACTTTTTCGGGCTTGGTGCCGTCGTTTTCCGCCGAAAGCAGATGTTAAGATGGAAAAGAGATCCATCAAGACTGTGTGCAATCTGCCATCTGGTAAGAAATCCCTTGATGATCAATAGATTTACTAAAGAACAGACCCCCGAAAAGTCTTCAAATGCCACGCTAAGGAGAATAATTCTCGCACCAGGGAGATCTTTAAATGTTGCATACCCTCCTGAAATTTCGCAGTTATTTCCATTATGCAGACATCTACACACGGAAAATCGATTGCGCTGTAGATTAATCTGCATATTGGCCGGTGAAACTTGCCATAAAATTCCTAAGCTGGACATTAGTATCTCCCACATTTTTCTATCAAGATCCTCCAGGTCTGCAACCAGAAGGAAATTTTTTGTGGCTCAATAGTTTTATCAGAGAAAAATACCTTGAACTGCAATTAGTCTTCAAATTTAATGCTGCAGAGAATAATTGTCTCAGCAGGGAGTTCTTCAAATGTTGTAACCCTCCTGTAATTTCATAGATTTTCACTCATGCAGACATCCATTCACGAAAAATTCATTGCAATGCAGATTAACCTGCATGTTGGCCTGCGAAACTCGCGATTTTATCCTACAAAAGTCCTAATCGAAAGACATTAGTAACTTCCACATCTAAGAGGTGTGTTTTTCTATCAAAACCCTCCTACATTTACCATTTACATTTTAGCAGATTTCAACGATAGCCGAGGCTTGACAGAATGCTCGTTACTTTGCCAAAGATATTCTTTCGAGCTCAAGCGGCTAAAAAGGTTTTAGCAGATCTCAGCGTCAACAAAGTCCCCTGAGCCAGATGGGATACCAGCACTAGTCTTAAAACAGTGCTCTTCGACGGTAGCGCATCCGTTAGTCACCAATTTCAGCATGTTGTATCATGCCGGTGAATTTCCAAAGTGTTGGAAAGTTGCTTATGTAAAGCTGATCCCCAAAAAGGGTGAGGTTAATTACCCTGAAAATTACGGCCTAATTGCAATTTGTTCTGCAATATAATTAATTTTCATCTTGTGATATACTTGAAGTTCAACAGCTTACTTAACGACCGACAGTAAGGTTTCCGTAGGGGGCGCTCTACGAGTGATTATCTGGCGTTCCTATCGGAACAATGGTGCAACTCCATACACCATTTCGTAGAGAGTAAGGTGGTGGCTTTAGATATTTTCAAGGCATTTGATAAGGTGATGATGCACTTCTGTCAAAATTTGCTACTTTTAGTGTCGGTGATAATTTCTCCAGATTTATATCAAGTTTTTTTTAAGGAATCACAAATTACGAGTTGTTATAGATAGATTTTCATTAAACGAGATCAAAATTAATTCAGGGATACCGCAAGGTTCCGCTCTTTTTCTAAACCTATTTCTTGTTTTTCTAAACAACTTTCTTTGTCAAACTTTCACCTCTATATACTCTTTTGCAGATGACAGCACCATTCGTATGTATTTGGTAATAGGCAGAACCAGTTGGAGGTGAATTCCAAAAGGTGGAACATGAATGGGGTCTTTCGAATAGAGTCGATTTTAATGCCCATAAAATGCAATGTTGCATGTTTACGCATAAATCTGTGTTCGGAAATGAAGCCACACCTACTACTATGGGTGATATAAGTATTACGGAATCGGAAGCTCTAGATGTTCTAAGCATGAAAATTCAGTGTGATGTTCGATGAACTAAACGCATTTTTTAGGTTTTTAAAGAAGTTTTTAAGTGCCTCGAATATAGAATATAGAATACTTGCAGGAACTATTCCAGAAAAATGAACAATAATAATTATAATTTGCATTTAATATTTGAATAAAACAAAGTATACAAAAGTTATTTTATTTATCTACAATTTATTCATGGCTATAAATAAACATATAATTAAAGACAAATTTAGTTACACTGTTTTATTTTAAAATTGAGCAAATTAAGCATAAACTTAAGTGCAGCGCACTGTACCGATCTAAATAAAACCTGAACTCGATAAAAGCTTAAGATGTTATCTATTAACTAAAAAAAAAACTTCTAAAAAATCGTTGTTAGTTAAAAAATTACAGAGTTTTGGCGAATGAAATACGCTTCTGTGCCACTGTGCGGAGAGTTAGGTTTATATTGGAGCAAACTGCATTTATATAATTCGAGCATTTAAGCTTATGATCCAATACAACATCCAAAATTTTCAATTTATTATCAGATTTAATTTCAAAATTACATATCGAGAACTTTATCTTTTCAGACATTACTCTTAACCCACTCCCAAGTTACCTTTTTGAATATTTGACTCCCAACCACCTAAAGAAACAAATTGTTGTCAACCGTTTATATAAAAAAAATTCTATTCTGATAAATATTTTCATAAATGAATAAAATATATTAAAGTCTACTCAAAAATCAATAAGAATAAAGAAGCATGTAAAAATAAATTTTATTTAATGTTATTAAAAATTTTTTAATATGTGATATCTGTGACTTGATTGCAACAGGATTATATTCAATCTTGAGTGTAAATATGCTTAAATATAACCCTGGCTTAAACTTTCCATCTGAATGAAATTATTGTGATGAATTTCTTAATGAAACTATGATGCCTCCAAAATAGAGCGTATTTTTAATGGACTAAAATGTGTACATGAAGTAAAATCTTGTTCTACATTTATCTAAAAAAACAAATATTAGTTTTAGTAGTTTTTACATCTCACTTTGGAGATGTCTATAATTGTGTGGAAAAGTATACATAAAGGCAGAATTAAATTTTTCTTGATTTTATACCAAAAAAAATTTACTTGATTTTATTTCTTTCTTGCAACTTGTGTTACCTCAAAATTTTACAAAAACAAATAAAACTTTATTTGTGCAAACTTGCAAGAATCGCCTTAACAAAAAGTAAAAATTGCAAGTCTTAAGAAAACTTGAAAAGCTCTTTAAACTATGAAAAACATAAAGGGTCCGCCAAATAACTTTTTTTTTGTTTTAAAAGCTATTAACAAACAAGTGTAGCTTTGGCTGTGTGGCATGTAGCGCCGTCCTGTTGAAACAAAATGTTGCCAATATCCTCCTCTTCAATTTTTGTGAACAAAAATTCGTTCAACATGGCCCGATAACGATCATCATTGACTGTAACGGCCACTCCTTCCTTATTTTCCAAGAAAAATGGCCCAATTATGCCTCTGGACCAAAATCCGCACCAAACAATAACTCGTTTTGGGTGCGTCGGCTTTTCAATGTATGCGTGCGGATTTTCTGTGACCCAAATGCGACAATGTTGCTTGTTTACATACCCGCCAAAATCAAAATGAGCTTCATCTTAAAAGATGATTTTTTTTTGCAAAATCGGCTTCTTCTGTAAGTCGATCGCAGGCCCACTTAGCGAAGCGAAAACGCATTGGATTGTCACTTGGCTTCAACTCCGGAACCAATTGGACTTTGTATGGCGTCATACCAAGGTTTTTATACAAAATTCGATTCAATGATGTCTCTGGAATATTCAATAGCTGAGAACGACGGTGAATTGATGTTGATGGCGCTTCACGCACACTTTTTGCCACAGCAGCAATATTCTCGTTTGTACGCACTGTTTTTGGCTTTTCAAGCTTTCGTTTATCGATGAGGATGCCAGTTTCTGTCACTTTTTTTACAAGATAACGAACATATGGAGCTGACGGTGCTTCTCTTCTTCCAAAATTCGTACGCAATTTTCGCACACATTCTGCAACATTACCATGATTTTCAAAGTAATGTCGCAATATTTCCCAGTGTGTTCAAGCGTATATATAACCATATTCCTTCAACGGAAGGATAAAACTAATTATCTGTCAAATCAAACATGAGCTAAGTGTTACCATTCACGAAATAGGCACTAGTTGAAAAAAAACGTTAGATGGCGGACGCTTTATTTAACTTCGAAAATATTTATGTGTGCGTTTATAAGATTTAGAAAATTATATACTTATTTTTCGAACATAAAAAACTCCAATTTTATTTAAACAACGTATTATCGTAAATAAAATTATGGGAATCTTATAAAAGTTAATTTCAGTTAAGAAGATGGCTTAATTTGGAAAACGTTAAATTCAATTAATGGCAGATGGTAAAGAAATTACGTTCAGATAATTACAACATGAACATGTTCTTTTATGAAACATTTTCGGAATTAGCGTACATTCTAGTCGTAAGCTTTATGTGCGTTTTAAAGTAAGACCTAAGTTTAATTCACTTCTATGCTTAATGAATCTAATTACGTTGAACAAGAACAAAATGAGTATTACTTGTCTGAATGGCTTTAATAATACCTTGTTTTTTATTTTTATTTGGGTATGGTTTCACGTCCACCCTCGTCAAATTTTGTTTGTGAACAAACCGGTTTCGGCTATTTGCCATCTTTAGTGTTCTCTTTACACTTATTTTTCATTGTTATTATTCATAATTATTATTCAAGCAACATATTTACTGACCTAGTGATTAACTGAAAAGTTAACGCATCCCTAGATTCATCTTCAGATCATTCACTCACAATTGCTACTATATTGAACTCCCAAGAAATAGTATCACCGTCCAGATTATTCACGTAAACAAGTGCATGTCTAAATAATTTAAGAATAAAAAAATTACTGAAGTATAGTATGAAAAAACTCGTTAAGAAAAATCTCCAGAAGAAGTGAAGCAATGCCTTACTAATTTCAATAATAATCTCAACCTAGCTGCCCACCATACTTCAAAGAACCGACAAGAAATTCGTTACAATAAAATTTATTCTGTAGATGTGGAACGTCTTTTGACTGAAAATAGGAAAACTTGTAGAGTGTGGCAATGCTACAGATCCCCTCAATTAAAAGACACATTAAAAGATATTTCTAAATGACTAAGAGAACTGGGATCACAAAGAACTTCACCTCTAAAAAGAATACTTATCAGACCTTAACGCTACTCCACAATGATTACTCATTAAAGCGTGCAGCAAGAATCCTTAAAAGACTTATTATACGTAAACCACCTTTGCGTAATCTAAAACTTAGCTGGATAAGAAACGAGATTTCAAAAAGCAAACTATTTATTACCCACTAATATTTAATCTTCGTTGTATTGAAATGGCAATTACTAAAAAAAAGTATGGTTTTGACAACATAAGCAACCTGATGAATTTAGAATTTCCCCGAGCAGTTAGAATAATGCTTACATCTTTAATGCCATTTTACGCATTGAATGCTTTTCTCAAGCCTGGAAAGTCAACTACGATATCCAAGCCAACAAAAGACCATACAAAGGTCAGTTCTGATACACCAATTAGTCTGCTATCACATATACCAAAATTGTTTTAAAAAAATCTTAATTATTAAACTGAACTCAATTTTGAGCGAAAAAGAATGTATACCAAAGTATCTCTTCGGATTCAGAAGAAAGCATTGCACAGGAGAGCAAACGAATAGATTAATAAACGTAGATAAAAAAAAAAACTTTTGAAGAAAAAACATTCTGTTCAGCGATTTTTATCGACGTTACACAAGCTTTTGTCAAAGTATGGCATGAAAGCTTTCTATATAAGTTAAAGTTTTATTTACCCAACAACTTCTATAACCTTTGATTGATAAAACTATTTAACTAGTAGCAAGTTTATTCTTAAAGAAGGAGATTTTTCAAGTTCACCTGCTCAGCTTGCCAATTAAAGCAAGATCACCCAAGGTAGCATTTTGGGACCAGTTTTTTACTTAATGTACACTTCGGATTTGCCTACGAGCAACCCTGTTCAAATATCGACATTTGCCGACGACTCGGTATCGAGATACCTTCAGGATCATATACATCATTTGGAAGTGTAGTTGAACAAATGGAGAGTTAGAATAAATGAACAAAATTGTACCCGCATAACATTCACACTGCTTAGAGACTTGTGCCCTTCTATTCGTATAAATAACCAAATTATATCTCAGCATTCAGAGGTCAAATACCTTGGAATACATCTTGAGATACGCCTAATTTGGAAAACTTACTGGCTGGCGCTTGAAAAACGCTTCCAAATTGTGCAAATTATACCCAAATCAAAATTGCCGTTGATTCCGATTTTTATAAGCGAATTTCGCTAATCGATTAAGCTAACTTTTATTTAAATTAATGAGTCAATGCTATATTTGGAGTAATGATAAACCTCAAGTTAATGTTGATAAAAACTGACTATTTTGTGTGCTTCATGATCCAAAACATAAAAACAGTTTTTGAAAAGCGAAGTCGTGGCCAGTTTGTCCTCTTTAGCTAAACATTTTGTTACGTTTATTCCTTTTTAATAAACCTTTCGTTATTTTAAATTTTTTTTTATTGCAAAATAATAACACAATACTTTAGAGTACGATTTATTGACTTTCAATACACACAAAATAAACACGATGGTAACTTTGTTGTCGTTGCTCACTGAGGACTTTACCCCAATTAATTCATTTGCCCAGCAAGTGGTACTTATATAGTTAAGCGATTCTCGTATATACAAGAATATTCCACTTTAACATCAAACCATATTGTTGTTGTTATTATCATATAATGTAGGCGCCTGTTTAGCTGTTTAGCTTATTTCGTGGAATTTCTTATAAGCATGTTGTTGTCTTGTGTGTATAAGATTTCTTAGAAAACTACGCAGTTCGTAAAATGCACAGTGGGTCGTTTACTATTTTATTCTATTAACTTAGTTTTAAAACTTAATAAATCATCTTCGTAATAATATTTTAATTCAAAAAATAGACTCAGATTAAAATTACTTTTAATTTATTTAAATATCAGTGTCACGCACTTAGGTCAAATAACAAATTTTTATTCTTGTACGAGTGTGGCTCAATAAGTCTGTGACTTTTGTGTTGTCCGCCTCTTAATTGAAATCTCAACACTGCTTATGTTAATAGACAACAGCTGTCAGTTGACTCCTGTTTTAATTTGATCAAGCTGCGTCATTTATTTTCTGTTTGACTGCATTTGTTAACAAATTACTGCACGTGTTGACAAGAAAATGGAAAAAAAATTAATTTCGGGCTGTTTAGACTCCAGTGTATTATTTTTTTCTTGATAAGATTTACATCTGCACCTGGCTGTGGGCCTTAATCAGATGGTGGTCAAACCATTGTGAATAAAAAGCAGCGCCATTCACGCCCTAGGAAGCCGAAGACTAAGTCTAGCAACAGGTCTTTCCTAGTTGCAATTTCAGCGGTTCCAAAGCAGGGCTGCAATCAACTACTCCTTGCTGAAAAGCTGGAGACTATACAACTCCTTTCCAGAACACATGACTAGCATGCTCACTGGATCTGGATCTTCACCAGTAGGTGCGATTAAAGGCAAGATGATCCTGGACACCAAAAAGAATTCCTGTTGGGGCCGCAAAACCACAACCACCACGATACTCCTGAAGGGCCAACCTCAATAATCAGACAGAGAAACAGCTAAAAGTCTAAAGAGAGAATTAGCGGAAACTCTAGGGCTTACTGATTCCCGTGGAAATAACGTGGAGCTCAGAGTTGTACCCCTGCTGACTTTAGGGGACTGGGCTCCCTTATACCCCCAGCAGCACAGGTCTAGATAGTCAAGTATTCTGTAAAGACCGATAAATGTGCTCCCGGGGGGAATCCTGTATATTATAGTAGATCATACGTTTCAGCCACGAAGAATATGGCATGGCCTAAAAACTCGTACACAACATATAGTAGCCCAGTATTATTTACCCACCCTCGTAGTATTGAATGATCAGTATCTTTTTTTATTTCTGTGAAAATATCATAACAACGCACTGTAATATAAATCAAACAAGTTTTATGTCAAGTCCAATTAAATTGATTGACAGATATCACAAGCAGAATGTTGCAGTTATGCATTCATATTCTTTAATTAAGGAGTTGCGTCTTATCAATTAAAATTGAGCGAATTTCAGTAATTTTGCATGAATAGTCCTAATTTACAAAAAGATACATACGAGCATGTATGTATGTATTTGAGATAAGAATAGTTTAGCATAATATTATCCTTTACAACGTACATATGTATCTATGTATGTGTGTATGTGTTTATGAATTGTGTATGTTTAAGTACAGAAAAGTAAAATATTTATCTGGCCTATTTAATATAAATTCTAATTAAAATTCTGTCATCACAGGAGTTGTATCCAGAAAAAACGATGTAAAACAAGTATGTTCAGCTGCCTGTCATGTAACTTATGATGATGGTATGAGTTTACTTTTTGACTTTGGTTGCAGATGTTTTCAGAGGAAACGATAAAATAAGAGGAGCAAAACAACTTTGCATAAAGCAAGTCAGTGAACTGTATAATAAAATATAAGCGACTTTTGTGAAAAAGTATGTATGTGTTGCAGAGCTGTAAATGAATCATTTTTTTATTTTAATTCGTTAAGAATTGGCTAAATTTTAAATTAATTATTTTCACAACAAAAAAGAATTGAATAAAATTTAAAATGAATTCCAATTCGTTTCCAATTCAAGTGAATTCGTTAAAGTGAATGAAAATTCATTTCCAACTCCTTTAAATTATATTGATTTTGAATTTATTTAAAAGAAGTAAAAGAATGAAATCTTTATTGATTTATTATTTATTATTATTTCATAATTTGTAGAAATTTTTTATTCTTGTCTGCAGAACATTAAAACCAACAACTACAGGGTGTCCGCCTTTGTTTGTATATAATTTGTGATTAAATGAAAGAGAATGGATCTTATATTCCTAATTGTTCTATTTAATGTCGGCAATTATATATGGAATACAATATCAGTTAAATGTCCCCCTCTTTTAGCCTCACAAATGCGAGCCCTTTTGAGCACATTTTTCATTACATTCTCACACATTTCACGCGGTTTTGCATTAATTTCATCACAAATATTTTGTTTGAGTTGCTCAAGCGTTTCTGGATTATTTGCATAAACAGGAGCAATCAAATCAGTAGCCCGCATTCCGCTTTTTGTCTCTTTAGACATTTAGCTGTTTCTCTGACTGATTATTAAGGTTCGCCCTTCGGGAGTATCGTGTTTGTTGTGGTTTCGCGGCCCCATAACAGGTCAGTTTTTAATAGGTGCAAGGATCATTTCACCTTTAATCACACCTACCTGGTGGAATGATCCTAGATCCAGTGAGCATGCTAAACATGTGTTCTGGACAGGAGTTGGATAGTCTCCAGCTCTTCAGCAAGGAGTGGTGGTTTGCAGCCCTGCTCTGGAATCATCGAAATTGCAACTAGGAAAGACCTGTGGCTAGCATTAGTCTTCGGCTTCCTAGGGCGTGAATGACGTTGCTTTTCACTCCCAGTGTTATGACCACCACATGATTAAGGCTCACTGCCAGGTGCAGATGTCAATCTTATCACGTAATTTCAGAGAGAGTTTCAAGACGTTTGACAGAGTGTGGCATGATGCACTTCTCTCAAAACTTGCTGCTTTTGGTGTCGGGGACAATTTCTTCAGATTTATATCGAGTTTTCTCAGAACGAGTTCAGAATTAATTCAGGGTTGCCGCAAGGCTCCGTTCTTTATCGTACCCTATTTCTTATTTTTCTAATTCTTATTTTTGTCAAACTTTCTACCCTTTATACTCGTTCGCAGAGGACAGCACTATTTGCCAAATTTTATCCATTCAATTGACGCAAATTTTATTCAATTCATTTTTTTTATGTGAAAAGAATTATTTCAAATTTTGTTAATTCAATGCATGAATGATTTGCGAACTAATTTAAAAATAAATGACTCATTTACAGCTCTGATGTATTGTATATGTATATAAAGTATATAAAACAAGTACATTACACAAATATTGTTTATTTTTAAGTTAAATCTGTCGGTCAGGAAAAGGTCAACTCAAGTTTATTTTATTTATGCACTTGGTAATAAGAGCACTCTAGGGAAAATAACATTATCATATAAAGTTGAATTTAAGTGCAACTGGCAAAACTTTGAGTCTTTATAAAAAAAAAAAACTAAAAAATAATATGTCTAATATTTTTATCATTTTGTGCAGAATTGATTGTAACAATTTTTTTGTCGGACTAGCACCCAGGGGATGACCCCTACTCATGCTATGCATTCTACCAGAACTTAATAGTGTTTGAAGACATTCGATTTGTATTTTCTTACATTGAAAGGGACAGAAAAGACTTCTGAAGGAAGTTTATCTAGAATAATAATAATACAGACTGTTCTGCTAAAAAACAAATTTTCACCGTTTTGCGTAGTGCAACTCACCGTCCAATCAATCACAAATGGGTGGGCCCTCTCTAATTTCATTAGATTACTTACTTAACTATAAAACAGTGAAATACAGTCCACATTGAGTCAATGCTCTAGAGCAGTGATGGCCGAACTACGGAGAGGTTTCAATCTGGCCCGCCTAGCGTTTTTCAAAAAAAAAAAATTAATCACCTATTAAAAAATTATGCCCAAAAATAAATTTACATTTACATATGCTTTAAAAAAGATATAAATTGACAATTTTATCAAAAAAAGCGATGTTTTTATATTATATTGTGTACAAACTGCGTAGTTTTCTGGGAAATATTGTACACACAAGAGAACAACAACTTTCTGATGCAATATTCCAAGAAGAAACATAAACACCATAAAACACTAACAACTATTATAGAAAACTGAACGTATAACATAACAACAACTATTATATGTGAGATCTAGAAGATTCTTGAATATTCGAGACAACATGCGCAACAAATATAAAAGGGCCAGCGATGGATTAATCAGCAATCAGTAAAAGTGTAAATCTCGTGACGTAAAGAATAAATTGTGAAGTAAAATTATAAAGTTGCCAACGTACAGTTTTATTTGTGTAATTAAAATAATAAAGTGTATTGTAAATACCCCCATAAATGTCAATCGAAAATAGAAAGAGAAAAATTGATTCGGAATGTCGAGTATCTCAAGAAGAGTGGACATAGAAGTACTTCTTTATGGCAGATACCCAAGAACCGGTAGCTGTAGTAAAAGATTATAATCTCGCTAGGCACTTTAATTCAAAACATCTTGGGTCGAAGTACTATAAAATGACAGATGAAGACAAGAAAGTTCATTCAGAGGAATTGAAAAGAAAAATATCTAGTCAGCAAATGTTTTTTAAAAATCAAAGAAGTGTCCAGTGATCCTCCATGTTAGCTGGTCACATTGTTGCCTATAAAATAGCAAAAAGTAACAAACCGTTTTCTGAAGGAGAATTTATTAAGGAAGTGTTAATTAGCATTGGAAAAGTATTATGCCCAAAAAAGGTAAAAGATTTCGAATCTATAGGGCTGTCACCTAGAACGGTCACAAAAAGAATTGAAGCGATTTCTTCTAATTTAACCAATCAACTCGATGGACGTCTTAAAAAGTTTAAGTATTTTTCAGTCACTATTGACGAGAGTGTTGACAGGACTGATACAGCCCAACTTCCAATTTTTATCAGTGAAGTCGATGAAAACTTTGTAATAACCGAAGAACTTGCTTGTTTGAGATCTTTGAAAGGAAAGACGACAGGAAAAATAATTTATGATGAATTTAGAGAGGGGATGGAATCTCTCAATGCCCCAATTTCCAAATTAATTAATTTAACAACTGATGGACCACCTAACATGGTGGGACAAAATACGGGGTTTGCAGGAGTTTATAAAAGTCAGAATCCTGAAAGCGAAACAATTTTTTTACATTGTATAATCCACCAAGATGTTCTTTGCAGGGCTGCCTTGGATATTAACCACGTACTTAATATTATTTAAAAATTAATTAATACCATTCGAGCCCGTGGTTTGTTACATCGACAATTTCAAGAGTTTTTATCGGAAGTTGATGCAGAATTTTCAGATGTACTTTATTACACAAAGATCAGGTGGCTGAGTTGTGGGCATGCCTTCTCAAGAGTTTGGAGTCTTCTCGAAGAAATTAAAGTTTTTCTAAAAACCAAAACTGAAATTTGGGATGAGTGGGAAATATTGAAAAATAAGAATTGGTGCATCGAGTTTGCTTTACTCGAGCACTATAATAAACTGAACAAGAAGTTACAGGGAAGAAATCAATTTATAGATGAAACTTGGGGCAGTTTGAGGTCTTTTAAAACTCAATTTTTTATATTTTCTAAATGTTTGGGAAAAAATTATTTGACTCATTTTCCAAGACTTAATTCTTTGAGGCGTGTGAGTGAAGAAAAGTTAAAAGTCTTTTCACAATCTTTATTAAAACTGTATTCGGAATTTGAGGCCAGATTTGCTGCCTTTAAAAAAAATCCAACCATGTTTAGATATTTTTTCAATGCCTTTTAATGTTAATGCTGAGAATGTTCCATCTGATCTACAATTGGAAATTATAGAATTGCATTGTATTAATAATTTAAAACAGCTATTTTTAAATACAGATAAGCTTAATTTCTATAAATCCTTACCAAAAGATGAATTTCCAAAGCAGAAAATTATGGCATGCGCAGAAAATTATGGCAATGTTTGCTTCCTCATATTTAGGTGAACAGGCCTTTTCAGTAATGAAATGCAGATAGAATAAATTCAATAAGAAACCGATTGCCAGACGAGAGTCTATTTCATTTATTAAAAGTCGCATCCTCCCAGCTGGAACCAGATTTTGAGGAAATTATGTCAAGTCAGAAACAGATCCATGCTTCCCATACATCTGGAAAATCTTAAAATCATAATAAACCGTATCTTATAAAATTTTTATGTTGTTTTAAAATATTACGTAATATAACTAATAAATATAGTTATATATAGTTATAGTTAAGCACATATCAATAAATATATAGCTTAAACCGATCTTTTAATTGAACAGCAACCCCATAATTTTTTAATGAATGACCCTCTATGTTTTTTTTTAATTTAATGGCCCGCCACAAGATTTTTTTTAATTTATTTGCCCGCCACCCAAAAAGTTCGCCCACCACTGTCCTATAGTAATATAGGAGTTTTGCATTCTCCTAAAGGAGGCCAACATCCGAATGGTATCTATACTGTTAGTCCTTTAAAAGCAATTTCCGACGAGTCTGCTTTCAAGGGAACGAGCTCTCTCGAGAAATTTTATATATGATGCTATCATGTAAGCGTCGGTTCTATTGAAGTCTATTGCCCTATATATCCACCCCCAAGAGGGCCTGCGATAAATTCTGTCAGTCTAGACATCCTCTCTCAAATCCTTAACCTCTACATCTGTGAAGAAGGAGTCCACTCTTATTCCCTACACGTTATATTGTCAATTTATATTATAATGCCATTGTAATGATCAAATCCCTTTTATACACCACATTGTCTATTTACGTTATAACGATATTTCATTGATCATATAACTACACATCATATTTGTATTGTAATGATATATTAGCGACTTTATCTTTTAGTAAATTATCCTTTATTTTAGTATTTAAGTAAGTAATTTGAATAAAAAAGGACAACCTTGTACTGAACATTGAAGAGTGAAGAGTGAAGTAATTTATTTTTGCTACAAAACCATAATTCAGCATTTCGTATAAAGCAAACTTCTTTAAAATGAATAATAAGTACAATATATAATTTTTTGACAACAGATAATAATTATGCCAAACAAATAGTGCTTAAAGACAGTAATTTACTACCCCTTTTTTTAATCTATTATTCAAACTGTATCTCTTTACATCACGAAATTTAGCCAAAGGCTTTATTTAGTAAATATGAGCACAAGTAAAGTATTATGCTTTAACACATGTTAAATGGCCCCAAACTTAAAATTCTTATTTTTTTATGAGTGTAAGCTAAACGATAACAAACATAATATTAAGACATGGAATATAAATATATAAATAATAATGATACTGTAATATGTTTTGGACATAATGATGAAGGCTATTAATTATTTTAAGTAGTTTCCACAAAGGCCAATAAGAAAAACTATATATTTTTAGTTCGTCTCTATTATAAATGTCAACGTCACATCAACTTCCCAATAATGACTTTGTAGTAATCAATATTGAGAGCAATCGGTTACTACTGTTTGACATTTTGTATTTTTAAAGACGCCGTGAAAATGTCGTCTAGTTGATGTGACTCTAGTTTTTCAATACATTAAACAGTGGTTGGAAAAAGTTTTATTTAGGAAATATTTCAGTAGCTTATGAAGCACTTAAGATATCCAAATGAAATTTTACATAGGCCAAGCAGAGGTAGTTCTGAGCGGGTTTGCAGGCAATCGGTCCGTTAGAAAGTTACAAGCCTCTAAATTGGGAAAATGTAAAAATTGCCGTCTTTTGGCTTATATAATTCAAACCAGCATGGTACTCTGTTAATGATTTCGTGCGAAATGCTGTCAAAAACCCATATAAAAAAATTTGTGCGAAATAAATAAGATTTAATGTTGCTAAAGTAGTACTCTGTTCATTTTTTGAAAAGTTGCGAAATGTTTCTAGCAGCGTGTTTTTCCAACTGAAAAATGTTTCTACCAACATGTTTTTGGAACTGCGAAACAATATCAGCAGCACTTTTTTCGCACGGAATTGTAATTAACAGCTGATCACTTTATTATTTGTGATTTTAGTTTTAAACTTATCGTGAGTGAAAATTCAAAGAAAATGGAAAAGAGCCTAAATTTAAAAAAAAAAATTAAAAAACAAAAATTTAAATTTAATGATGCAGAAAAGCGTACACTTATTTCTGCTATAAAAAAAGAAAGCATATTTGGGATAAATCCCATAAGTTACATTGCAACCGCAATGCCATGAAAACATTGTGGAGGGAAATTGGTAAAGAAATTGGAAAACCCGCTAAGGAATGAAATATATGTACGTATGTATATATGATATAACTTCTACAATATTATTGATATACTTCATAAATGAAGCATGTAAGCAGAACTGGAGGAGTATTCTGAACAGCAGACGGTACTGCAAACAAAAACATAAAGCATCAAAAAAATCTAGTATTGGATGCGACTTGGAGTTCTCTTCAGAGGAATCTTAAGATCCGTGGGAATTTTCTGAGGACTTGGAATTCCTCACTGAGGCGTCAAAATTAGGAAAAATGAATGTGTTTAAGCACAAAATGTATATAAACACAAAATAAACACCAAATGCATATAAACACCAAATTTTTATATACACAAAATGAGTATAAAAACATTTTTCCTGCAATGTTTCATTTATCAGTTTTACACAAAATATGTTTAAACACATTTTTCATATTTACAAAATGAGAAAAAAGAGAAAAACTTCATTGGAAGGCAAGTTTTCGAAGCTCCTGCAGCTTTATAAAAGAAGATGGTATCATTGGAAAGCTTATGGCTTGTAGATTAACAATTTATTGCCATTTTTTTGCGTCGCATTTTTAAATGTAATCTACTTTTAAAAATATAAATTTCACGTTAAAGTGGTCGTTTGAAATATAAAATATAGAATTTGAATTGTCTTTGTTAATAATTTTTGTTTTCAAAAATATAAAATTTTTTCCTGAAGAAGCTTTCCAAAGGAAAGCGAAATATCGAGAAGAAAAAATATATAAAAAAGATCTTAAAAAAGAAAAAAGATATTTATTAAATTGTCTTTAATTAAATGTTAAAATAAAAATAATTTTTTTTATTTTAGTCTTATCTTAACTCGACCTCTTTTTTATTTATCTATATATATAAAAATGAAATGGTCCACGTATGTAATGAGTTGGCTGAATGTAATGAGAACGGCTGAAGCGATTTGGCTGATTTTTGTTTTATTCGATTCGAAATTTTCAGGAGATGGTTTGTATGAAAAAAAATAATTATAAAATTTTCTGGAAAACTTAGAAAATTCATTTATTAATTTTATCTGTTGTTGTTGTAAACACAAATAAGTTATTCACGACTTGACATGTTCGTTCGAACTGGTTTGATGAAGCTTGTAGTTGTTTGTATGCTCATGAGTTTGTATACGTGCAAGCATACGTATGCATTCTCAGCATACGCTAAAAAAACCCGTAGATCAAATTAACAAAAAAAAACACAAAACAAAAAGAAAACAAAATAAAAGAACAAATAAAGAGAGGCAACATCTTCAACTTCCGCAAACCCAAATATTGTTCTAACATGTCAACAGCCAAAAATGTATTTTTATGTTTGAAGATTTTTTTTAATTCATTACTATACATAGCTGATTTTTTATAGATAATACCGTCACAATTTTGGGGAAAAAATTTTACTTCAATTAAAATTCGCAATAAAATCACATGCACATAAGTATGTAAATAGATTGCATGTTTTCCAATAAATTTCAAATTCTTTGGTGAATTTGTTTTCAATTTAGTAAAATATGCATTTTAAGTTTCATTTTTAAAATTTTTGTTCTTAAAGTGTATAAATTTATACCAAAAAAAATACTATTACATATATACAAAATTGACTTAAATATGTATGTTTATTAAAACATACGTTTTCATAAACATCAGCAAGCTTTGCTTATGTTACAGAATTTGCCAGGAGAGCCCAACGAACATGATACGTTTTCAATAACTACACTTTATTTCAAAGTAATTTTTCTTCGCAGGGGAAAATTTAAAAAGCAACTCGAAGAACTAAGGTTTTTAACACATTTTTAAGAAAAAGTATTAATTTTTTTATACATGTTTTTATTTTCCCTTTTCAATATACTACATATTATTTAATCGTGTTAGTGAAAACATAAATAAATCGTTTTCACTTCTCAATATTTTTACTTAGTTTACACTTTATAAAATTCCTAACAGTGCTCAGTGATTTAATTTAGACGTGTTGGATAATACTAAAAGTGAATATTTGAATATACATTCTACATAAATATATACGTATGTGTTTATACACATTATCCGTGCTTTAAAATTTTTCGTGCGATTTGATTCACATAATTTTAAAGTTAATAGTTTTTATAAGAGAAGAAAAACCTTGATATATTGGATAGTGAGGACTTAAAAATATTAACTCACCGACAATTACACTTCACTTTGTAGTTAAAAAATAATTTTCTACTCGATGCAATTTTAACGATACATACATATGTATATCGCTTATATGCTGAAAAATCCAATATCAAAATTCGTTTGTTCTAAAATTTTATTGCTAAAGTAAGAAATAAAAGCTCAACTTCGAACGATTTTGTTAGCAGCCAACATTTCTTAGAATTTAAATGATTATCTACGTCTAGGTTTTTCTATCTATTCTTATATATTGTTAGACATTGGCAGTGAAAAAAACCGACTAAATCTACAACAGGCCAGATTTCCTTTCCAATGGGCTCTTGCCAATTCACAACGTCTAAAGACTAAAGAACTAATTGCAAAACTGTTCACATACATTGCTCAAAATTATAGCGATTAACTTTGGTTAAGTGAAAGAGCCATTTTGGCTGCAAAAAACAAATTTGTTGATTAAATAAATTCGAACGGTATTCGTATAAATCGATTGGTTCCATTACCGATCCCGAAAATATTGTTAACTACCCCGTAGAGTTCCTGAATTCATTAAACTTACCGTGAATGCCACCGCATGACTTCCAGCTTAACGTTGGAGCGGTAATAGTCATGTTACGTAACCTGAATCAGCCAATACTATGCGATGGTTCTAGATTGGTTATTAAAACGCTGATGGCAAAAACTTAGCAATAATAATTATAGGAAAGTTTGTAGGTGAAGAGCTGCTTACTCCAAGGATACCTATCATACCAAGTGACAACAACGGACACTACCATCCACAACACCTCAAACCACCCTACCCAAGACAAACTAGCAGCGTTTAGACATATGATACACAGGCTTGGGATAATTTCACTTACTCCAGATAAGTACAGGAGGGAACTCGACACAATCTACGCCATAGCTATGAATAACGGCTACAAAACCACTACCATCGATAAACTACTTAGACAATACAACACTAAGAACAGAAATAGAGAAGACAAGGAGACAGCCGATACAACACGACGGCACACCTTTACTTACACAGGACCAGAAATATACAGACTAACTAACCTTTTTCAAAAAGAAGGAATACTCACAGCATTAAAAAGTGGAAACACCCTCAGACATTATCTCAGAACAACGACAGAAACAACTGACAAATTTAATTCCAGCGGGGTATACAGACTTACCTGTACCTGCAAACAAACCTATATAGGGCAAACTGGACGAACACTAAAAACAAGGTTTACAGAACACATACGTTCATACAAACGGAAAAGAGAAGATTCAAACTATGCATTACACCTTGACACTCACGGACACACACCAAGGGAAATAGATGAATGTATGACATTTTTACATCCTAGCAAAAAAGGACGAAGACTAGACATTCTTGAAAATATGGAAATCTACAAAACAAAAACATTCAACAACGACATTATAAACAAACAGGTAAACACGACCTCAGACACAATTTTCACACCATTAAAACTACCCATGCAAACAGGCAAACGAAAAACACCCTCAGACGGACACACGTACCTAAATAATAGTAAAAGACGGAGGTATCGGTAAGTTCACTTTGCATACAAATACCATGTGGCCGGTATTCTGCTTACCTGAATATATACGGATATAATAACAGAACTGCCTGAACGCCAACACTGACTCACTAGTACAAACTAAACCGCGGCTTGAGAATGATGCATTCGCATCGAAAGCGCTCGCCATCGAATACAAACCAGCCAGTTACGACGGGGAATGGCAATATTATTTCATTTACTGGCGGGGGACAACCAAACAACATATATTTAAGATATTTAAGCAGTACCTTTTTCCATCCATTTGCATCCTTACTGGGTGATCCAGCACTGTTTAGAGATTGAGCCAACTCTTGCCAAAGCGACTCAACTACCACCTTATCGCGTTAGTATAACCGCGCGCTAAGTCATTATTTTCCATAAATTTAAGAATTATTTCGTTTTGCGTATTATTTCTATGTTTCCTCCTATTTGTGTATTAAAAAAATAAGTAAAAGTTTTTTCATATTTAATTTTTTATTTAATAAATTCTATTTTACTTACATTTTACAGCCAGCCGCTTAAAATATATAAAACCGCATGAAAATCTGTCACATGGTAGTTGATCAGATTGATTCTGACAAAAAAAACGATAAAAACAGATTCTGCGACACCAAATCCTGACGACATAAAACCAATAACATCCGAAATATACCGAAATATAAAAAATTATATAAAATAAGTTATATGATTATTTTTTTCGATTTTTTTTTCTTAAATAAATAAGTATTAAACTTAATAATGGTCTTTTTTAAATAAACTAAAATATAGTGTTAAATTTATTTAAAAAAGACCCTTATTAAGATTAATACTTATTTATTTAAATTAAGTTATTTTAATTCACTTCCAAACTTTACTTTGGCCGAGGCCGACATTAAAACATAATAAAATACTAATGCCTTTGTGTTTGAAATTATTTGATCTCAGTTGCAAAAACACTTTTAAAAGATTATCTGGTAATTGCTTACATTATCCACAGCTTTAAAGCTTTAAGCTTTCATTTTCTTTTCATTTTAATCTTAACAAACTCATCAAATTTATAATTTTTCCATTATAACTTTTTCTAGCTTTTGCCTCCTGAAAGTCATGCAAAGTTTATTGGCCTTTGTTTTCTTTCATTTTTCTATGGATATAAAATATTACATGTCATCAGCAATGAAATTGCTCAGGATACCATAAAAACAAAAGATTCATAGCAAAAAGCTTCTATGACAATTGAGTTTTTTTGGTCAGATGCAGACTACAATACGAATAGAATGATATAAAATTTATAAAAAAGAAAAATTAAAATTATTTGTTTAAGAAAATTTTTTTGCTTAAAACGATAAAATAACTGCTTAAAATTAAAATAAGGGGATGGCTTGTTAATGATCCTAACTTAAATATTTTTTAATAATAAAGTAAATTAAAGTAAAAAGATTTTTTCTTAATTTAATTCAACATTAAAATATTTATATTTTTGTAGAACAAATACATACATATAACTATGTAAAGGGTGTTTTTATTAGAGGTATATAACTTTAAAAAATAATAAAAATAAATTTTCTTAAATTGACATGACATTTACTTTATTAAAAAAAAAAAAAAAATTCGGAATCATAATTAATTAGTTAATTTTGACAAATGACTGCAAATGGGTGGCTCGGACGTAGTCTATTCTGGAGATCCAATTTTCGTGGCTTTTGACATTTTGACATTTCTGCCCGTATATCGCCAATAATATTGTTCTCCACTGGTCAACCTTTTCGGACTTAGTGATGTAGACTAGCAACTTCACCTATCCCCACAAAAACTAGTCTATCGGAGTTAGAAGGACAATTCAGGGGTCCGAAATGTGAAAATATGCGGTAACTAAACGTTTTCTTTAATAAATCAGTTGCTGTATTGCATGTTGCACATCACATCATGCTTGGATAAGTAATGAACGAAAAAATCAGTAATAAGAGATCTACAGCTTTCACAATTGACTGTAACTTGCTCACCAACATCATCTATATAAATAAAAATGTTTGTTCAAAATCTTTAATCTCCAAAAGTTCTTCACCGATTGCTTTGAAATGTTGACACAACGTTGCGACCAAATACGCGCGTGTTTTTATATACCTATATATCTACTATTATCTACTATTATATATGTAGATATCACACCTGTGACAGGTAAAACATGCATTTATATAAATGTAAATGTTCGTTGAGTTTATGTTATGTTAATTGAGTTTTCATAGATTTCGATTTATTTTCATTTTGATTTAATAATTTCGTGTAACATTGCGTTAGAATTTAGCTGTGTCGTTTACTATAGTGATTATTTCGTGAGTATAGTTTATTTTTTTCTTTGTTTTTCATTTCGTTTTTCAACTGTTTTTCTTATATTTCAGTGCAATTGGCGGTGGAATTGAACTGTGTCAATTGATCTGCGTTTGAATTGAAATATTTAGTTAGTATTTATTATTATTATATTTTTTGTTTTTAGTTCGTGTTTTTTTTCCTTTTTAATGTTTTGCAAAAAATTTTATATGTTTTTGTTATAACTTTCTTCTTTAGTTCATCCAAATAATGCCTCGCAGAAGATCAAACTTAGGTTGTCGTACTCGCGTAGCGGAAGCAGTGCGACCTGAGGATGCACGGTTGCGAGCACGGCGATCGCGTTCTGCAGCTTCAGATCTGCTTCATTCTCAACAGAATGAACGCGACAGGCTGAGAGTGGCTGAAAGACGTCAACGAGAAACAGCAGATCAGCGTCAAACACGACTCCGTGCTCGGCAATCACGCGATTACAATCGCCTTGCATTCCGTTACAGCCCAGCTGATGATTATAGTTTGAGCCGAGATGTTCTCATCGGCACTATGACTGAAGTATGTCCTTATTACAAGGCTCTGAAATTTAATGGAGAAACGAAAGGAATGCGTTGCGCCGCCGGAAAAATTAAACTGCCTCAACTTGGAGAACCGCCTGAGCCATTAAAAACTTTACTTGCCGGATATACCACAGAATCAAAGCATTTCCTATCCAACATCAGGAAATACAACTCATGCTTCCAAATGACGTCGTTCGGCGCAGAAATCGTAACAGCTCAATTCATGCCAACTTTCAAAGTGAAAGGACAAATTTATCCAGATGAAGCGGTTAATTATCCAACAGAATTTTTGAATTCCCTCGATCTGCCAGGGACCCCACCGCACGTACTGCAATTGAAAATCGGCGTGCCAATTATCATGTTGCGAAATATCAACCAGCCAAAGCTTTGCAACGGCACGCGGCTTGCAGTAAAAAAATTAATAAGCAACGTCGTAGAAGCAACAATCTTGACAGGACCTTTTAAAGGTGAAGATGTCCTCATTACTCGCATTCCTATGATTCCAATGGATATACCTTTTCAATTTAAGAGATTGCAATTCCCAATTCGATCGGCGTTTGCAATCACCATCAACAAAGCTCAGGGCCAATCTTTAGAATTGTGCGGTTTAGATCTATACACGGATTGCTTCTCACATGGACAATTATATGTTGCGTGTTCTAGAGTCGGAAAACCAGACAATCTCTATATCTACACAGACAATGGAACAGCAAAAAATATTGTATACCCACAAGCATTGTGAAATTAAACATATTAGAAACGTGCGTTTCCCTTTTCTTTCTTTTCAATTTAACCAGACAGCCACAGCAACGCGTGGCCGGGTACAGCTAGTTTTTAAAAAAAATGGAACTAATTTTTCTTGCATGAGCGGCACTTTTGCATACTGCCGTGTACATTCAAATGAAAGCAAGCTTCATCGCTAAACTAAATTCACTTCTGGAGTCGGGATCGGGTATATTGAATGCAGCTATAATTTCCAAAATAAATTTGCACAATTTATAATCATTTTTCAGGCGTCAGTCTATTCATGTTAAATAGCCAAACCAAACTAAATATAAATCATTTGGTAGCCCGCTAAAAAAAACATCCAATATAATCAATCCTATTTGCCCGTTGCTCTTGTTTCTATCTGAAGAAACAGATGTGAGAATAGTGATGCGAATAGAGTGATGTATGAATTCATACGTGACCCTACATTCGTAAGAGAAGGCCTTAGCTTAAGCTTAGTATTGGACACAGCTCTCTGCATGAATTCTTGCATCAGTCAGAGGTGCTTGTCTGATTCTTCTGGCGGTGGGTGCAATGCTAGCTTCCAGAATTGGTGGCACTTGTTTGTGGAACGGCGACATTCCGATATTAAGGACTTTACCAATGAAGGCCTTATCAGGTCGGAAAAGGTTATGACTTTAACAAGATTTTACAGTGCGCGGAATTTCTCCCTAGAAAGTTAAAGTGTTTGCAGTTCGCTGTGCGAGCTTTTGCAAACCTTTTGCCTCTGATAACTTTTGAGCTAACCCAGGCGATGTTATCTGATGTCGTTATTGTTGTGTTCGCTGGTTTTCCTCTGCGGCTGCATTTGCATCAATCTCTTTTTCTGTGCTGACCGATTTCATTGTTGCTGTTGGTTGTTGTTATGTTTGGTGGTTTTCTCTGTGGCCGGTGTGGTGGGCTAGCGCTGGGGCTATAGTTTTCCGTCAATCTGTTCCTCTGGACCCAAGGGACTATAAGGATAGGCTACTGCAATATTTGATCTTGCAGTAGATAACACGCCTGAAATACCTTTTCCGTGCCATGGATTATGATTTGCTCTACATTTGAATTTGACGCTGAACAACAGTTTAGAACTCAACTGTAGTAAGCTTGGTTACGAGATCTGACCGGAGACTTAATTCTACTACCATGGGAATCAGGATCCTCTGGATCCAGCCTGGCAACGGAATGATCTTTCCGGTGAGTTTCGTGGCGGCTGTGGCTTAAACCCAAACTGCGGGAAGAACGATGTGGAGTGGCATTGCAACCTGGTGCCGTGACCCGAAGGAGCGAAGGAGTTTAAGGTGCCCCTGTAGGCTAGTAGGTAGTGTACCAGCTTGTAAATAAGGGGGTTGTGGGTTCGATTCCCAACGAAGACCTTGATTTTTTCAATACAAAAATAAAAATTGACTGTCGATGGTGGTGCTCAGCGGTCGCTGTGCTGTCTTCTTACGGCAGTTAATTTCCGACTATTCTTCTACTTTCGCCACCTGTTTCATCTCTTCTCTTCTCCCTTTCCTAAAGAATGTAGCAGGGTACTTGACTAAATAGGCATTGTTGCCTAAAGTGCTACTTCTCTTAAAAAAAAAAAAGAAAGGCTCCATTCCTAACTAAGTGGGAGGCCATGTCCAAGTGCATGGTTTGTTTTCGAATTGGTACACAGTTTTTGGCATGGAGTCATTGGTAGACGCATTGTACCCACCAGGTAATCACACTAATCTGAATCGCAACTATCCTTTGGCGCATGGTAGTGTAAAAATTTGGCCTGAGGAGACGTGTAACTTAATTTGAGATCTGCTACATTGGATTAATGATTTTTAATAAGGTGTTTTATAGAAGTTATTCAACTGGCTTTTGGGTTCTTCCTCATCGTTTATTTATGGTTCATAGTAAGAAAAATATACACAATAAGCAAAAGGGCCGAACTACCCCAAACTGAACGATGCTGTTCAACTCTAGCAAAACCAATTCCCGACAGCAATCAAAACAACTCAATAGATGAATGTAAAGTTTAACTGAATATTATTAATAGAATACGACAATAGTTTTGATGTTATTCAATGTTGAATGTACACAAAAGTCAATTTGCACAAATCTGAATGCAAAATTTTATTGCGTGTTCAGAAAGAGTAGCTTTAAAGGCAAAAACTACAGATAAAATTGACAACCTTAAATTACATTACAAAAAATAATGGCAAATACAGAAAAACTTTAATTACAATGAAATTATACTGCTCTATGTGAGTGAGTATTCATTGCTATTGTGTTTATTAAACAACTTATAATTGATTGAATGCATAGAAAAACGAATTGAGAAGAAAGAGCAAATGTCACTTAAAATAAATAACACACATCCTCAATACAAAATTTTCACTTTATATTTTTTACCCCAGAGTCGGTTTGAAGCAAAGTAGCGAATCCATATGAATTTGTAACAAGTACCATCTGACATTGATTTTTATTTTTGATTGATTTTTTATTTTTTCACTATTTCTATCCTGGGATTTTATTTTCTTCTGATCTAACAGATTAAACGTTCACATATCTTCAAGTTTTACTTGTTTTTATATGACAATCAGAGCACAGAAAATTTTTTGTTCTCGTATGCTTGCCATGCCAAAAATTTGTATGAAAAATAGTGGTATGAAAAAAAAAATATAATAAGAAAAAGATATTGTGGTAAAAAAAAATGGAAATCCATCAATGAAAAGCTTGGCATTAAATACTGTAAATTTAACAGGCAGATATTTTAAATGGTTTCTGGGAAAAGCAATAATAACGAAGGATAATATTAACTGAATATTTATTGGAAATTACAAGAAAAATGAACAGGATTTCGAGAAAAATGTCTTTTATCTGTTAGGGTTTACTCTTTGATGTATCCTACAGGAAAGCTTTCGATAAACTAACTAAAAATCATTGCCAACCTGTTTTGTGTAAGTATTTGGAAATTAGATCTGTGGCAGTTGCTTACAAGTGAGCCTGTACATTTCAGAAATAATGAATGTTGGTCTTATGCCTACAGCAATGGCAATGTGGGTAGCTTTATCCGGAGCTGCAACAAAAGTACTCATCCATTTATGAAATTTTCGATGACATTCGCAAATATTTCAAAAATACTGTATCAAAAAACAAATACGGTTACAATAGGACTGTTCGTCAGTTCCTGCAAAATAAAATCAATAACATGAAATTAAGGTTCAATAAAAACCTCGTATTGACACGATCGATATTTTGGTACTGGTTAATAAATTTAAATAAGCTGATTTGCTGCATTAAATTTAGATTAAGGAGGGTGTCGATTAAATTATCGCTACCGCTAGAAGTTTATCTATCACAAAACTTTAGATTTTTTTTTAGTTCTTTTATTTTGCAATTTATTTACAATAAAAATATTAAGCAAAATTTATAAATAATTTAAAAATAACTTATTTTATTAAGTTCCAGTGAACTTAACAAAAGTTACAAAATAGTAAGTGCGTAAATTTAACTATATTCTGAAGGGTAAGTCAAGAACATGTAATCTTTTCAGTCTTCGTATCTCCTCACTATTTTCCAGAAGTGAAATAGCTAATAAGTTAGAGTGGTTGCTTAATCTATTCAAATATTTTTCACTGAAATTACCGATCTCTTCCTTTATTGTGGGTATTTCCAGATCATTGTGAAAGCAGCAGTTGTTTCTTATAAACCAAGGAGTATTTGTCAATAGCCGCAACGTGTTTGATTGATATCTCTGAAGTATTTCAACATTAGAATTACTTGTTGTCCCTCAGAGTTGAAGGCCATAAGTCCAAACTGGCTTTAAAATCGTTTTGTATAAATTTATTTTGTTTTGCAGACTCAGAGCCAATATATTTTTCTTGTTTTAATATCTAAGGACTCTCTTTTAGCTTTGACATGATCCTTCCATGTTAGTCTGTAGTATTTCCATAGAACGTAAGTGATGGACAATCACCTTTTCTTAGCGTGAAAGTCACAGGAGATGATTTCTGGGTATTTATTTTATTATTCCATTTTAGTAACCATTGCTCAATCAGAGTTAACTGCCTTTGCACCATTGCAGAGGCTTCTTGTGGAGACTCATTCGCATACAAAATAACTGTCTCATCGGCATAAGTAGCAATGGTTAAAATATCATTTATGGCCATATCTGACGTGTAAATCCTATATAGGACTGGACCCAGAACACTTCCTTGTGGTACTCCTGATAAAATAGTCCCAAATTTGGAATCCTCCCCATTAACATGAACATAGAATCGTCTATTACGTAAATACGATTTAAAAAGCAAATAAAATGAAGCGGGAAGTAGATGTTTGAGTTTATATAACATGGCCTAACAAAAAATAATCCAGTGGTGTTAAATCACACGATCTGGCTGACCATTTAACTTTTTTTTTTTTTTATAATAGGACCAGCACTCAGGGGATGGCCCCTACGTATGCAATGCACTGTGCCAGAAGTAGGAAATTAGGTTACGGGAAGGGGGAAAGAGGGAGTAGTGTCTCTGAACATTCGATTTGAACTTTCTCAGATTGAAAGTGACAGGAAAGACCTCCGGAGGGATCTTATTCCACATACGAACTGTTCTGCAGAAAAACGAAATTTCCCTGTAATGCGTAGTGCGATTCACTGGCCAATCAACCACAAAAGGATGTGCTCTCATCGAAAATCGAGTTAAACGTGAAAGCGTGCGAGTATCAGGAACAAGTTCCCTAATTTCATTAGAGCACTTTCCATTGTAGTAACGATAGAACAGTGAAATGCACCCCACATTACGTCGATGCTTTAGAGAATCAATAGAGTTGGATACCCTACTGTCAGCAATGAGGCTCTTGGCCCTCTCCTTTACGCGTTTGAGTAACCCCAAAATAGACTTTGGAGCGACGGCCCATACATGAGAGTTCTAGTCCATTTTCGGACGGATGTAGGTGGTATAGATAGTACGGAGATCGGATGGGGTGAACTATCTCTTACACCGCTTTAGAAAACCGAGGCACTTGAAAGCTTCTTTAGAAACCTGAAAAATGTGTTTAGTCCAACGAACATCACACTGAATTTTCATACCAAGAACATCAAGAGCTTCCAATTCCGTAATACCTACATCACCCATAGTAACAGATGCAGCACCACTACCTAACGAAGATCTATGCGTAAGCATGCAACATTGTGTCTTACGAGCATTGAATTCTACTCTATTCACACGACCCCATTCCAAGATTGTCACAAGATCGTGATTAAGCGTATCATTCATGTTTTGCCTTTTGCAAGTTACCTCCAAATGGCCTGGTCTATTATCAAATGAATATGAGTGACAAATGGCGCTGTCATCTGCAAAAGAATATATTGGGTTGAAAGTTTGACAAAGAAGGTCATTTAGAAAGATAAGGAATAAGGTAGGAGAAAGAACGGAGCCTTGCGGTACCCCTGAATTCATCATGAACTCGTCTGATGAAATCCCATCTATAACAACTCGTATAGTGCGATTTCTGAAAAAACTCGATATAAATCTGGAAAAATTATCACCGACACCAAAAGCAACAAGTTTTGACAGAAGTGCATCATGCCACACTCTATCAAATGCCTTGGAAATATCTAGAGCCACCACCTTGCTCTCTCCAAAATGACGTATGGAGTTACGCCATTGTTCCGACAAGAATGCCAACAAGTCACCCGTAGAGCGCCCCCCACGAAAACCATATTGTCGGTCACTAAGCAAGCTATTGGACTCCAGGTATCTCACTAGATGGAAATTAATCATACTTTCAAATACCTTAGAAAGTGCAGAACAAATTGCGATTGGACGGTAATTTTCAGGGTTGTTAGCCTCCCCCTTTTTGGGGATAAGCGTTACATTAGCAACTTTCCAGCACTTCGGAAATTCTCCCACATGGTACAATGTGCTGAAAAGGGCTGCTAATGGACGCGCTAGCGTCGACGAGCACTGCTTTAAGACCAGTGCTGGTATCCCATCAGGCCCAGGAGACTTGTCCATGCTGAGATCCGTAAGACCACTTAACTGCTGATTGTCGTGAAATTAGGCGATCGGAAAATTTGGTTTAAAATAAATTTATCGTTTCAATGGCTGTGTAACATGTGGCATCGTCCTGTTGAAACCACATATCGTGATATCCACATCGTCAATAAGAGGCCGAAATTGAGCTGCAAGCATCTCGCGGTAACGTTACCGTATTTCCAGTGTCATCTTCGAGAAAAAGTCCAATTACGCCATTCGACCACGTAGTGCACTATATAGTGACACGTCGAGCATGCAAATTGCTCTTGGATTTTCGTCGTCAATAATAGGCCAAAATTTAGTTGTTTGAATCTTGCAATAGCGTGACCGTTACCGCAATTTCAGTCTCATCTTCGAAAAAAAACAGCTCAAACACGCCTTCAGACCATATTTCGCACCATACACATTGAGCATGCAAAGGCTCAATAATCGCTCGAGGATTTTCAGAAGCCCAAATGCGGCAATTTTGCTTGTTGGTTTGCAATAAATTGATTGTTTCATTAGTTGCGTGACATGTGGCACCGTCCTGTTAAAACCACATGTCGGTGATACCCACGCAGTCAATAATAGGCCTCATCCTCGAAAAAAACGTCCCAATCACGCCTCTAGATCACATAGAGCACCATACCATGACACGTGGAACATGCAAAGGCTTCTCAATAATCGCTCTAGGATTTTCAGAAACTCAAATGCGACAAATTTGCTTATTAACATACCCTGACAAGTGAAAATCGGCTTCGCCTGAAGAAATGATTTTTTCAGAAAAACCAGCCGGTTGTTCCTGAATGGTCGGTCGGCTTCAATTCCTGCACCAGTTGAACCTTGAACCGATTTCAAACGTCGAGGAATTGACAAATTTGGATTCTCTTCAACACTGGGACTCACTGTCGAACACGAGTTATGTCCCCACCAAAACCATTAGGACACAACAACAATTATTAATTTGATAGGTATTGTCCATACCATGCCATAGTTAAGGAATGAATATTAATAGATAGAAAGGTCCTGAATAGACACAGACAAAGTTTATGATATCTTCTGTCATAAGAGAATGGAAACACATGTGTTTATTTAGGATCCTAATAAGACAAGGACAAGATATAAGAAGCAATAAAGTAATTAGTAATATACAAAAATAAGATATAAGATACTAATATACAAAATAAGAGAAAAAGAAATAGTATTTAAGGACACTAACATAAAGAATAGTTTGTTAATATAAAATTGGCACTCAAAAGTGAAAGTAACAAGAAAAAAAAATAAAATAAATAATAATTTAAAAAACTAAGAAGTTCTTTATTTCAATGTTAGACAAGATAACATAACTCACGCTTTGGTGTTCACACATTTTATAGCCTGTCGGCTCAAATTCAGCAACCAAATTCTTAATAACGGTCCCGAAAGGACGATTTTGTTGTTCGAATATATCACGAATTTTAAAAAAAATAACTTTAACAGAACCACCATTTTGATAGTGGATTTCAATCATTGTTACAATTGCCAATGCATCTACTACGAATACGTCAAAAAACTAAATGTCAAAACTAACATTTTGTTGGTGTTGGTCACAATTATAAAATAAACTTCCTGTTGAAAAACCCGACAGTATTTAGATTTAGGTATTTTATATTAATAAAAATTCTAAAGAGCTTAGATATGTGAGAAAACTCATAATTATTAAAATGTATCAAATGCAGCAGGAAATTTACCCATCTGTGGGAACTTTAAATAAAGCAACAATAGTTATAATATATACTTACATAGTGGTATAATATTTCGAAGGCTACTTGACTAATATGCATTGTATTCGCAATGCACCATGATGTTTGTCTGTTTTTTTGGCTACCAAAAGTTTTGGGTAATTTGACACTTTTGTTTTGGCAATTGCCGCCAATTTTTACAGTACTTGCTGGTCGGCTGCATTCCCAGATCGGTCACACTACACTAAATTCAGTTTGTCAAGTTCCTAACCGTTTAAAATATATTGCACGTTTGTATGACATCTTCTTCTTTCGCACACACACATGTATTTGCAATCTTTTAAGATTGAACTACATGGGGTTAATGTTACATCCGGAACTAAATGCATTTAAGTCCTTTAGCAGTAGAATATACCTTAAATAATTTTAAAAAAAATCAATTTATACATTACTAGCGTGCCCGTGACTGCTTTGCAAGTCATTTGTGGTTGTTTTTTATTCTGCAGCGTTCTTTTTTGTGTGCACCAAAAAATTCAATCATTCACGAAAATTAATCAGAAAGAACACAATTTCTTTTCTTTCGTTTTTATGTTTTTTTAATAATTTTATCTTTTTCAAAATTCAATATGTTTGTGTGCTTATACGTCTTATTCTATTGCAATGCTTTTACATATACGACATTCTTCGATTGATTTTGGTTCGTGGTATAGACAAACAAAGCACGTGAACATGATACTTATTATTGACCGTGCGAAAAACAGGGATCATTACAAAAGCTACACGTATGGGCAACTGAAGCCGTTTAAAATCGAATGGCAAATCTGGAGGAATCATAGTAATGCGTGTTATCAGCACATCCTTGCCCTTATATTTTCCTTTTAAAATTTTTGCTAAAATCACATTTTCGTGGCTTTTTTGACTACTAAACGGGACATTGCAAAGTCGTGGCTGGCAGGAAAATAATTGTTGCACCAACTTTCACTTGTAGGCGATGGGGCGGCAGTCCAGGTAAATCAAGCGAATTTTAAAATTCGACAGAATAATTTACAACATCGTCTCATCGTAACAGAGTCAGCCAATTTTTAGGTAAAACATTCCTGGGAATGTCACTCAAAATTGTCACATTGATATCCCAAACATCTGCATTTTTCGCAGCTAAGATAGCTCTTTCCTCTTTGTGACCAATTCTTACTTTGATTGTGCAAAGTGGCAAAAATTATCTGGAAGCGTAATCACTTTTGTGGTGGGGTCAATTGGAATTGCGCCATTCCCAATATCTAACAATTGCTTTGAAAAACGTTCGGTTGATGAAAGATTTTGCAATTGAACATGCAGATTATACACACACACACACATACACAAAATGCAACAGAATATTGAAAATAATATTCTCTATTTGTTTGCACATGCACTTGCTATGAGCATGAGCATACTTCGATTTGTATTGCCGTCGCATTCTGTGCAAGCACACACACACACAGCAACGTACAAACGAAAACACCCATTTCATTTAATACAAAACATTGAGTCGAAGTATGCAATTGAAAAAAAACATTTTGATTTTTTTGAAAAATTTGTCTTGTTTCAAACACGCACTGTGGACGCACTATTATGCGTAAACGCATGAAACAACCACACAGACCAGCGAACGACCATTACAAAGGTACGGTGGAAATCCGACGGCGCATCTCGTCAAACACTGGCAACCAACGGACACCTATTTTGGGCTTAATTTTTATATATATTGAAAAATAGAATAAAATATAGTAAAGTGTTTCCAATTACAACCCCCGGAGGCACATATATATGGACTTTAGGGAAAGCAACAACTTAGACCTGTGCAACTGGGGGAAAAAGGGAGCCCAGTCCCCTGAAGTCAGCAGGGGTACAACTGGAAACTCCACTTTATTTCCACGGAAATCAGTAAGCTCGCAGAGTTCCGTTATTTGTCTCTTTAGTCATTTAACTGTTCTCTGGCTGATTATTGAGGTTGGCCTCTATATGGGAGTATCGTGGTGGTTGTGGTTTCGCGGCCCCATATCAGGTCTATTGTTTAATATGATGGCCAGGATCATTTCGCCGTTAATGACACGCTAAGTGAATGATCCAGTCCAGTGAGCATGCTAGACATGTGTTCTGGACAGTAGTTTGAAAGTCTCCAACTCTTAAGCAAGGAGTTGTGATTTGCAGCTCTGCTCTGGAATCATCGAAGTTGCAACTAGAACTAGGACGAGCATGACGTTCCAAATTATGCAGTGCTTTGGTCCACCATCTGATTAAGGCTTCATGGCCAGGCGCGGATGTAAATCGAATCACACAGTTGTTTCCACTTACATTTGTTGTATTTTGTACAGCCTACAGGACGACAAATATGTGAACGGTCCACCATCTAACGTTTTTTTTCAACTAGTGCTTATTTTGTAAATGGTAATACTCAGCTCATATTTGATTTGACAGATAATTAGTTTTATCCTTCCGCTGCACGAATATAGTTGTCTATACGCTTGAACAACGCTGGGAAATATTGCGACATTACTTTGAAAATCATGGTAATGTTGCAGAATGTAAGCGAAAATTGCATACGGATTTTGGAAGAAAAGAAACACCATCAGCTCCGAATGTTCGTTATCTTGTGAAAAAAGTGAAAGAAGCAGGCATTCTCATCGATAAACCAAAGCGTGAAAAGCCAAAAACAGTGCGTACACCCGAGTATATTGCTGCTGTAGCAGAAACTGTGCGTGAAGCGCCATCAACATCAATTCACCATCGTTCTCATCAATTAAACATTTCAGAGACATCATTGAGACGAATTTTGCATAAAGACCATACAAAGTCCAATTGGTTCAGAAGTTAAATCGAAGTGATCATCCAATGCGTTTTCGCTTCGCTAAGTGCGCCTGCGATCAACTTACAAAAGGTGCCGATTTTGCAAAAACAAAAAATCATCTTTTCAGTTGAAGCTCTTTTTGACCTTGGCGGGTATGTAAACAAGCAAAACTGTTGCATTTGGGGCACAGAAATCCCGCACGCATACATTGAAAAGCGAACGCACCCCAAAACGAGTCACTGTTTGATGCGGATTTTGGTTCAGAGGCATAATTGGGCCATTTTTCTTCGAAAATGAGCAATGAATGGCCGTTTTAGAGTCAATGGCAATCGTTAGCGGGCCATGTTGAACGAATTTTTGTTCACAAAAATTGAAGAGGAGGATATTGGCAACATTTGGTTTCAACAGGACGGCGCTATGTAATACACAGCCGAAGCTACACTCGATGTTTCATCAGCCGCAGAGCTGATGTCGTTTGGCCACGTCAGAGCTGCGATTTAACACCGTTAGACTAATTTTTGTGGGATGCCGTCAAAGAAAAGTGTTACGCCGACAAGCCAGTGACAATTGACGCTTTAAAAGACAATATTCGTGAAGCCATTGGTGAAATACAGCTGCACACACAATCGATAATGTGATTAAAAATTGGACGGATCGTGTAGGCTACTGCATGGCCAGCCGAGGCAACCATTTGAATCAAATTATTTTCCATTATTAACCGAAAGGATTGTACTTTCAAATAAAAAAAGAAATTTCAGAAAATATTCAGTAGTTTCTTTTACAGCATTTAAAACAAAACAAAAATAGAAGTTATTTGGCGGACCCTTTATTAGATTATTCGAGATTTAAAAAACAGTTTTTAAAATTAATAATTACTGTGTGACTAATATTTTATTTCTTCAATTTCCCTAAACTTCACCTCCCCCGGGGGCACATTATAGTCTTTTTGGAACCTACTATTCCATTTAGATTTGTGTCTTGCGGGGTAAAAGGGAGCCCAGGCCCCTCAAAGGCTAGTAGGAGTCACCTGGACAATCCACATATTTCCACGGGAAATCAGTTGCCCCAGAGTACAATATTTGTTCTCTTTAGACAAAGATGTGCTCTGACTGGTTATTGAGGTTGGCCCCTATATGGGAGTATCGTGGTGGTTGTGGTTTCGGACCCTCGTGAGAGTTTGTGGGTCGGACCATTCAAATAACACAATGAATGGTTCAGGTTCAGTGAGTATGAATGCTGTCGTGTTCTTGAGAAATAAGAGCTTCATGCGTTCTGGAACAGGAGTTGGAAAGTCTCCAACTCCTCAGCAAGGAGTGAGGGCACGGCCTACTCCGGACTTTATAAATTGCTACTAGGAGTGACTGGAGGATATACGTATCTGAAGGCCTTCTAGGGCGTGGGTGATCAACCAAGTGGTTTAACTACCATCTGATTACGACCTCACGGTCGGTGCAGATGTAAAACAAATCACACATTCCCTAAACTTCACCTTTAAAATTATCGTAAACAAAATATTCCCAAAAACATTTCTAGCTGCAAGAGTTACTAAACACATTTCGCTATCCTCAAATTATAACTTTTTATTAGCAAACCTTAATAGAGTATGTCAGTTTGTGTTACACTTTTTAATATGCGAATGCAGAAAACATATATCGTGGCATTTCAAATGTTTTTTTGGCTAAAAATTTTGTTTCCTTATTACATGATGCAGTATGCGACGGAAATGTATTTTAAGCCTGCTTTCACACGACATATTTTTTACATATGACATATCATTACACAGCACAACACAATACATACATACATACATTTGATGTGTAGAAATTGAAGTATTTTTCTCAAAATTTAACTATTTTGATCTGTAAAGCATCTGTAGTCAGCTGAAAAAATTATTCATCTTGACAAACATGCGAAATTACGTAGACATGTAGTTGCAAACATCTTGTATGAAATGTTCTTAAGATAGCAAAATCTACATGATGGCAATGCAGTAAAATATTTTTTCATTTCCCAACTATTTAAGAAGCTAGTTCAAGTTATTAAGTTCATATTACTTGCAACATGAGTTTTCTAATGGTGCAACAAACGTGAATTATATTTTGAAGATGTGGCCATAAGTTGCTTTCTAAAAATTTAAGAAAACTGTGTAGTTTTGTTTACTTGTTTCTTAAAGCACTTATACAACAGCTGCATTGCACAATACAGGCTGTTCGCCGGGAAGATGTACTACTTTGTTTATAATTTTTACTTAAATGAAAGAGAATGGATCTTATATTGACAAATGTTTTATTTAATGTTGGCAATTATGTATGGACTGTCACTTTTAATGGATGCAAATGTGACTATTGAATAATATCCATTCCCCAGAACCGACTATTCCGTTTGTTCATAAATTCATTATGATTTTGTCATGAAAGTCGGGGTTGCCATGGGTGATCTGTAATATCCTACTGGCATATGTCCGGTGGCGTAAATGGTCTTGTGCAAGAAGCTCTTGTATCAACTGAATCTTATATGGAAACAAATGCAAATCCTTGTGCAAAATTGTGGTCAAAGTTGTTTTTGAATACCAAGCTCCTGAGCATAGCGTCGAATTGAGGTTGATGGATTGTTTGGAACACCTTCTTGAGCAGCAGTAATATTTTTAGCCATACTTGCAGTATTTTGTGGAACATACTTGGGCCTATCACCTCCTTGTTCGAAATCTTTCATTACACGATAAAAGGTTTTAGCTGATCTCAACATCAATAAGTATCCTGGGCCGAATGGAATACCAGCTACTAACAGTCTTGTAGCAGTGCTCTTCGACGCTAACGCGTCCGTTAGCAGCCCTTTTCAGCACATTGTACCATGTCGGTGAATTTACGAATTGCTGGAAAGTTGCTAATGTAACGCCGATCCCCGAAAATGGGGAGGCGAATAACCCTGAAAACTACTGCCAAATCGCAATTTGTTCTGCACTTTCTAAAGTGTTTGAAAGTATGATCAATTTTCATCTTGTGAGGTACCTAGAGTCCAACAGCTTACTTAGCGATCGACAGTATGGTTTCCGTAAGGAGTGCTCTACGGCCGACTTAGTAGGCTTCTTGTCTGAACAATGGTGTAACTCCATACATCATTTAGGAGAAAGTAGGGTGATGGCTCTAGATCAGTGATGGGCGAACTTTTTGGGTGGCGGGCCAATAAATTAAAAAAATCTTGCGACGGGCCATTAAATTAAAAAAAAACATAGAGGGTCATTTATTAAAAAATTATGGGGTTGCTGTTCAATTAAAAGTTCGGTTTAAGCTATATATTTATTAGTTATATTACGTAATATTTTAAAACAACATCGGTTTATTATGATTTTAAGATTTTCCAGATGTATGGGAAGCATGGATCTGTTTCTGACTTGACATAATTTCCTCAAAATCTGGTTCCAGCTGGGAGGATGCGACTTTTAATAAATTAAATAGACTCTCGTCTGAATTTTTTCTTATTGAATTTTTTCTATCTGCATTTCATTATTGAAAAGGTCTGTTCACCTAAATATGAGGAAGCAAACATTGCCATAATTTTCTGCTTTGGAAATTCATCTTTTGGTAACGATTTATAGAAATTAAGCTTATCTGTATTTAAAAATAGCTGTTTTAAATTATTATTACATTGCAATTCTATAATTTCCAATTGTAAATCAGATGGAACATTCTCAAGATTACCATTAAAAGGCATTGAAAAAATATCTAAACATGGTTGGATTTTTTTTAAATCTGGCCTCAAATTCTGAATACAGTTTTAATAAAGATTGTGAAGAGACTTTTAACTTCTCTTCACTCACAGGCCTCAAAGAATTAATTAAGTCTTGGAAAATGAGTCAAATCATTTTTTCCCAAACATTTAGAAAATATAAATAATTGAGTTTTAAAAGACCTCAAACTGCCCCAAGTTTCATCTATAAATTGATTTCTTCCCTGTAACTTCTTGTTCAGTTTATTATAGTGCTCGAGTAAATCCGTGAAAAAAGCAAACTCGATGCACCAATTCTTATCCTCCAATGTTTCCCACTCATCCCACTCATTTCAGTTTTGGTTTTTAGAAAAACTTTAATTTCTTCGAGAAGACTCCAAACTCTCGCGAAGGCATGCCCACAACTCAGCTACCTGATCTTTGTGTAATAAAGTACATCTGAAAATTCTTCATCAACTTCCGATAAAAACTCTTGAAATTGTCGATGTAAAAAACCACGGGCTCGAATGGTATTAATTAATTTTAAGATAATATTAAGTACGTGGTTAATATCCAAGGCAGCCTTGCAAAGAACATCTTGGTGGATTATACAATGTAAAAAAATTGTTTCGCTTTCAGGATTCTGACTTTTTTAAACTCCTGCAAACCCCGTAGTTTTTCCCACCATGTTAGGTGCTGCATCAGTTGTCAAATTAATTTATTTGGAAATTGGGGCATTAAGAGATTCCATCCCCTCTCTAAATTCATCATAAATTATTTTTCCTGTCGTCTTTCCTTTCAAAGATCTCAAGCAAGCAAGTTCTTCGGTTATTGCAAAGTTTTCATCGACTCCTCTGATAAAAATTAGAAGTTGGGCTGTATCACTCCTCTCAACACTCTCGTCCATAGTGACTGAAAAATACTTAAACTTTTAAAGATATCCATCGAGTTGATTGGTTAAATTAGAAGAAATCGCTTCAATTCTTTTTGTGACCGTTCTACGTGACAGCCCTATAGATTCGAAATCTTTTACCTTTTCCGGACATAATACTTTTCCAATGCTAATTAACACATCCTTAATAAATTCTCCTTCAGAAAACCGTTTGTCAATTTTTGCTGTTTTATAGGCAACATTGTGACCAGTTAACGTGGAGGATCGCTGGACACTTCTTTGATTTTTAAAAAAACATTTGCTGACTAGATATTTTTCTTTTCAATTCCTCTGAATGAACTTTCTTGTCTCCATCTGTCATTTTATAATACTTCGACCCAAGATGATTTGAATTAAAGTGCCTAGCGAGATTATAATCTTTTAGTACAGCTACCGGTTCTTGGCAGATAAGACAAATAGGTTTTTGGTTATATTCCATAAAGAAGTACTTCGATGTCCATTTTTCTTGAAATACTCGATGTTCCGAATCAATTTTTCTCTTTGTATTTTCGATTGACATTTATGGGGGTAAAAAACTTAGACTATTTTACTATTGCACTTATATTTACAATACACTTTATTATTTTAATTACACAAATAAAACTGTACGTTGGCAACTTTATAATTTTACTTCACAATTTATTCTTTACGTCACGAGATTTACACTTTTACTGATTGCTGATTAATCCATCGCTGGCCCTTGTATATTTGTTGCGCATGTTGTCTCGAATATACAAGAATCTTCTAGATCTCACATATAATAGTTGTTGTTATGTTATACGTTCAGTTTTCTATATTAGTTATTTGTGTTTAATGATGTTTATGTGTCTTCTTAGAATATTGCATCAGAAAGTTGTTGTTCTCTTGTGTGTACAATATTTCCTAGAAAACTACGCAGTTTGGACACAATATAATATGAAAACATCGCATTTTTTTGCTAAAATTGTCAATTTATATCTTTTTTAAAACATAATGTAAATTTATTTTTTGGGCATAATTTTTTAAAAGGTGTTTAATTTTTTTTTTTGAAAAACGCTCGGCGGGCCGGATTGAAACCTGTAGTTCACCCATCACTGCTCTAGATATTTTATTCGATAGAGTGTGGCATGACGCACTTCTATCAAAACTTGCTGCTTTTGATGTCGATGATAATTTCTCCAGATTTATATCTCGTCATCAGACGAGTTCATGATAAATTCAGGGGTACCGCAAGGCTCCTTTCTTTCTCGTACCCTTTTCGTGTGAAGAGAGTAGATTTTAATAGTCATAAGACGCAATATTACATGCTTACGCATAGATGATGGTGCTGCATCTGTTACTATGGGTGAAATATATATTATGGAATCGGAAGCAAGAGCTTCTTGGCATGAAAATTTAGTGTGATGTTCGATGGACTAAACAGATTTTTCAGGTTTCTAAAGAAGCTTTCAAGTGCCTGGGTTTTCCATCCGATCTCCGTACTATCTATACCACCTATATCCGTCCAAAAATGGAATACAAATCTCATATATGGGCCGGCGCTCCAAAGTCTGTTTTGGAGTTACTCTACCGCGTACAGGAGAGGGCCAAGAGGCTTATTGAAGACGGTAGAGTATCTAACTCTATTGATTCTCTAGATCATCGACGCAATGTCGATGTATTTCGCTTTTCTGTCGTTACTATAATGATAAGCGCTCTAATGAAATTAAGGAACTTGTTTCCGATACTCGCACGTTTTCGCGTTTAACTCGATTTTCGTTGATTTGGTTGATTCGCCAGTGAATCGCACTACGCATTACAGGGAAAATTCGTTTTTTATCAGAACAGTCCGTATGTGGAATAAACACCCTCCGGAGGTCTTTCCTGTCACTTTCAATCTGGGAAAATTCAAATTGAATGTCCATAGTAAAAAACAAAAATATAGTGCGTTTTGTTGGCACGTTGTTTCTCCCAAAAATTTTAAATAACTTTCTCATCGCCACAGTAATTGATAATTGAATTTGATAAAATGTTTTAATGATTAAAACACGTTGGTTTATCGAATATTTTTCCAAATTAATTTGTCTGCTTCCCGACTGCCAAATATGACAGTTCATAAGACTTGTGTTTACCAAAATGGTGGCAAAACAAAGTAGTATATCTTCTCGTCGAACATCTTTTACATAAAAAAATGTGCAAAAATCGGAAAAAAATTATTTCAAAATATTAGAAAAGTCTATAAAACTATTGTTTTATCTATTTAATCTGCTCCGGCGCGATTTTTCTATCAAAAACTTTTGAAATAAATTAGGAAATACTTACATTAAGATTTATGTTATTTTCATTTCACATTTATTTATAAAAAAATTTTCCAAAAAAGTGAATCTTTAAAACCACAACATCTTAAAAATAATAATATAAAAGTATCTTTCAGAAACTTTTTGTACTGACAGAAACTGTTTGCATTTGTTATGTTCATCTCTTATATAAAATGGCTAAAGATTTATCATTTAATCCAAAGTTCTTAGAAATAAAAAAGAGTCTAAAATAAGTATAGAAATTAAAAAATTAAATAAATCACACAAATATGAATTAAAAATGAAAATAAAATAAAATTAATGCATAAATTATCTTTTAAAATTCATTCTCATTTTCCTAGCCGTCCGTGATAAAACAAGATGTTTACATTCTCGTAAAGAAACCGAGCTATCTTGAGTGCTAACAAATCTACTGGGGAAAGGTATTGACTACCGAACAGTCTCGAGATTTCGTTGTTTAAATTTTTCACAGCCTACAGATCGATCCACATGATAGCCCTATATGGACTAACAAATATTCGCTTCAATCAATTGTAGTACGAGCTGATAACCCATACTCTAGACATTATATGCATCCTCAAACAAGACAATGCCAAGCGAATTCTAACAGACTTAAACACAATCAACAATAACATTACATACACAATGGAAAGAGAACAAGATAGAAAATTGCATTATCTTGACATCACAATAGCACGAGTCAGTTGTCTAAACTTTGACACTTATAGAAAACCAACTACGGCGGCCACAACCATCCACATTACTTTGAACCATCCTACTCAACACAAAAACTACCAGCATTTAGACATTTGACACACAAACTTAAATTAATTCAACTTACTGCAGGTAAGTACAATAAAGAACTCGACGTAATTTACAACATAGCGAAAAATAACGGCTTCAAACCCCCTACTATCGACAAACTGCTCAGACAATACAACACTAAAACCAGTAATAAAGAAGACAAAAAGACAATACAACATGGCGACACACTTTTACTTACGACATTAAGCAATGAATTCAGTTTCGCACGAAAATCGCATTAAAATAATTAAAATCCATTATGAAAATTGTGGTTCTGTTAAGTAACATTTCGCAAAAATTCGCGATATTTTCGGACAACATAATCGTCCTTCTGAGACCACTATTAAGAACAAAATCTGCGGCTCGATACAAAATCTGCGGACATCAACGGAAAACATCGCAGTCATAATATATAAGCATATTAAAGCAGATCAAAATTTGTCAATTTCTCGCAACAATTGAAGTTATTTAAAATAACCACATGGCGAATTTTGCGTAAGGATTTAACTTTGAAGCCTCATAAAGTTTAAGTAGGGCAGGTATTGAAGCCAATCGACAATTCGAATCGCCGTAGATCCGCTCAATTCATTCAGGAATAGCCGGCTGATTTTTCAGACTTAGCCAATTTTCTATTGTCAGGGTATGCGTGATAAGATTTATATCAGTACCTAGCTGTATAAGCCATAACCTGATGGTGGATCAAACCACTTGGGTGATATGTAACTTCAACCACACCCTTGGAAGCCGTCAGAAGTCTCTATACTCTAGTCACTTCCAGTTGCAATTTCGGGAGCTCGGGGCATGGCCCCCACTCCCGCTTCTTGCTAAAGAGTTGGAGATTAGCCAACTCCTGGTCCAGAACACACGGCAAGCACGCTCACTGAATCCAGATCATTTACCCTGTGTTCTTGGTCAAAAGTGAGATGATACTGCCCTCTTAATCATTTCATTAGAGCCTGCAAATTCACAACCACCACTAAGTTAACTTTTAGTTGTTCTCTAGCTGATTATTGAGGTTGGCCTTTCGGGAGCATCGTGGTGGTTGTGGTTTTGAGTTGTGTGGTCAGATCATTCATAATGAACACAATGACTGGTCCAAGTCCAGTGGCTTCTGAAAATCCTAGAGCTATTATTGACAAGCGTTTGCATGCTCAACGTGCCATTAATAGTGCTCTATGTGGTCTGGAGGCGTGATTGGCCCGTTTTTTTTTCGAAGATGAGGCGGAAAATGCGAAATGCTAACAACTCAATTTTGGACTATTATTGACGACGTGGATATCACTGACATGTGGTTCTAAGAGCACGGTGCCACATGTCACACAGCCAATTGAACGATAAATTTATAGCAAACCAAATTTCCCGGTCGCATAATTTCACGAAATTACCAGTTAAGGGGCCAGCCAAATCGTGTGATTTAAGGACAGAGTCTATACGAAACCAATTAAATCGATTTCAGCCTTAAAACTTAAAATCCGTGATGTGATTAACGAAATAGGACCGCCATTTTACCAAAATGTGATTAAAAACTTTAATGAAAGAATTGACGTCTGTCAGCATGACATTTGCTCAAAAAAATACGTTGTTCATCGGAAATATAATGATTGTATTTACCTCTACAATGGAAAATGACATAATTGTTCCCGAGTGTGTGATATGTGGTTTTAAATTATCAAATAGTGCTATGGTTCCTAGCAAACTCCAACGTCACTTGGTGACTAATCATCCTTCGCTTTCAACAAAAGATAAAAGCTACTTTGAAAGGTCTTTATCATCAAAAATAAGTCAAGTAAAAGTTTTTGAAAAACAAGTATGTGTGTCTGAAAAGGCTCAAGTAGCTTCTTCCGAAATAGCTGAAACCTCACAATTTGGCTAAAGAAATTATATTACCTGCTTATCGCAAAATTGTAAAAACAATGATTGGTGGATCAGCTGATATTGATATTTGCAAAATACCACTTTCAAATGATACAGTCCATCGCAGAGTTAAAGATATGTCAGAAAATATTGAGCAAAATACTGCAGAAACTCTTGCAAATTCGAATTTTGCTCTACAAGTCGACGAAATGCTCCATTAATCGCATTCGTTAGATTTATTCACGAAAATGATATAATTAATCAGTTTTTATGTTGTCGGGAGTTACCTGATTTTACAACTGGTAAACATATTTTTCAAGTAATTAGTTCATATTTAGAAGAAATTAAAGTTTTTTGGAAGTGATGTATTGGCATTTGCACAGATCGTGCTCCAGCTATGACTAGACATCTAAAAGGATTTGTAGCACATGTTAAAGAACTGAATTAGGATATATTAGCTACCCATTGTTTTTTGCATCGAGAAGCACTTGTTACAAAATTTTTTCTGATTTGAAAATAGTTCTGGAACATTCTGTTAAAATGGTTAATTATATCAAATCAAGACCGTTAAAAATTAGATTATTTAGTAAATTATGCCAAGCTATAGAAGCCAAGTATGAATCCTTGTTACTCCATACAGAAGTAAGATGGTTGTCCAGAGGAAAAGTTATATCTAGTGTGCTGAAATTAAAAGACGAAATGAAAATATTTTTTGAACAAAATAAAAATTATGAATTTTTTCATTTGTTAAGCTGGTGGGATTCAACAAACAAATAGCTTTATGGAAAAATAAAGCTCAGGAAGGCAATTTAGAAAAGTTCGAGTCAGTCCCTAAAGACAGTTATAAAACTATTAAATTAATTGTTGTTGATCATTTGAGAACATTAGAGGAGAGAAATATTAATTATTTCCCAAAATTAGATATTAAGAAATTTGATTGGGTACGTAATCCATTTCTCATAACGGATACTTTTGTATTGGACTTAACTTTCAATGAAGAGGAAGAACTCATTTTGCTTTTCAATAATCGAGACTTAATTTTAAAATATTCAGAAGAATCAATTAATTCATTTTGGATTAACATGAGATGCGATAGCCAAAAAAGCTTTAAAAATATTATTAAAATTTTCCACATCTTATTTGTTTAAAGTCGCATTTTCAGCATTAGCCAACATTAAAACTAAAAAAAATTAAGATTGTTAAATGTAGAAGACGATATGAGAGTAGCATTGTCATTTTTACGACCAAATGTAAATGAAATTATCAAAAAACATCAAGCATAAATTTCGCATTAAAAATATTTTTTATTATTAGCTTGTAATTAATCCCTTAACAAATGCTTAGTTATTATTGTAGTATATATTAGTTTATTTCGTATATTTAAAATTTTTGTCATAAACTTTTTATGCAGTGTGTTGTAGCAAGTAAATAATTTTTATCTTTTTCTTTGTGTGCCGCAAAATTTTGAAATCGTTAAATATGTGCTGCAACAAAAAAAAGCTTGAGAATCACTGCTCTAGAGTGTTGTGTTATTATTTTGCAATTAAAGAGCTCATATTTTGTTATTCTATTAAAAGAAATAAACGTAACAATACGTTATTTTATTAAGTGTTAAAATGTAAAATTTTACCACATCATTAGAACCAATATTTCAGGGCTGATAAATACTTTTATATTTGCTTCTAACAAAATTGTACCTATAACAATATATAGCTAATATTTTCCAAAATATTTTAGTTCTAAGCTATCTCAAGCTATTTACATTTATACATAATTTAATAAAACATGTTTTATTATGTGTTATTCGGTTCTACAAATAGAACAACTTTTGAAATCCATTAGATATCTTTTACTTCTTTCATTTACTATTTCATTCTTCCATACTCCTGCAATCTGTCTTAACTAAGTATAGTCCACTTAAGTATTCTATTTAATTTTCATGTTTTATTATCCACACTTTTGTTCCTTTGTCATTTATTTTTTTTTATTTTGTAACTTTATCATAACAATTTCCCTAACAATAATCAACTTTGTACTGTAAAGTACTTTTTTTTTGTCAGGTTTTATTTATTGTTAAAACAGGCAGTCAGTAGGCCAAAACGTAAAGCAAAAGTGAAAAATAAAGCAAACACAGCATGACAAAGTGAATTAGTTTTCCATTTCTGCGCAGTATTTACTCCTGAATCAACCATTCTTTTCAATAGCAGTTGTTATTATAAATTTATTTTTATTTTCTGTTTTTAATTTGTTGTATAGAGCGAAGTGACTACTGGAACGTTTTGGACAAATGACTAGGGGAAATATTCAAATAGAATTAAAAATTTTTTACAGGGAATTTCTCAACGTTTTATTGCATTAAGAGAATTAAAAAGATTTTTTGATTTAATTTAAATTTTCTGTGCAATTCGTTTTAAATCACATGCATGGCGATAAAGGGTTTTCAAACAAGAGGTTTGTTTTCTAAAATAAAATAAAACTAAAAATTTCACTTAAAATGATTCTAATTATTATTGTATTACGAAGAGAACAATTCGGCAATTGTGAATGAAAAATGATATCTAACAAAGGTCCACCACGACCACGCTGATAGATGTCGATTCTTTCATTAAGGTTTTTAATCACTTTTTGGCAAATTGATGGCCATATTTCGTTAATCACATCACGGATTTTGAGTTTTAAGGTTAAAATCGATTCGTTTGTCTCCGTATCGACTCTGTCCTTAACATAGCGCCACAAAAAATAATCCAGTGATGTTAAATCGCACGATCTGGCTGGCTACTTAACTGCTGATTGTCGTGAAATTATGCGATCGGGAATTTTTTGTGCAATAAATTGATCGTTTCATTGGCTGTGTGACATGTGGCACTGTCCTTTTAAAACTACATGTCAGTGATAGCTACGTCGTCAAAATTGAGTTCTTAACATTTCGCATTAACGTGATCCATTGACCATTACCGCTTTTCCAGCCATATATTTGAAAAAAAAAAACGGCCCAATCACGCCACCAGATCACATAGCGCACCATACAGTGACACGTTGAGCATGCAAAGGCTTCTCAATAATCGCTCTAGGATTTTTAGATTTTTTAGCCCAAATGAGGCAATTTTGCTTGTCGACATACCCTGGCAAGTGAACATGGGCTTCGTCTAGAAAAGCAGCCGGTTGTTCCTGAATGAATCCAGCGAATCTACGGCGATGTGAATAGTCGGTCGGCTTCAATTGCTGCACCAGTTGAACCTTATAAAACTTCACCATGAGATGATTTTTAATAATCCCAAGTGTTTACGACGTCGAGGAATTGTTAAATTGGACTTGATTCAACACTGTAGCTCACGGCTGCAATGTTTTCAGTTGAACGACTCTTTCGAACACGCGTTGGTGTTTGCACATTCTGTTTTGAGCCTTTTGAATCGAATGTAACGACCGAATTCTTAATAGTGGCGTCAGAAGGACTATTGTGTTAACCGAAAGTAACACGAATTTTACGAAATGTAACTTTAACAGAACCTCATTTTCATAGTGAATTTTAATTGTTTTAATGCGATTTTCGTGAGAAATTTACTACGAATATTAAAAAAACTAAATGCTAAAGCCACAATTGAGAAACAAACTTCCTGTTGAAAAAGCCGATATTATAGACAGTCGTTGTGTAACTCCTTACAAATAATGTGTTTTACGCTAAAGACATGATAGAAGTGAACGCTGCATAATAGTTCATTCGAGCTTAAAACTAATTGAATACGTCTGCGTATGATTATTGGTGGTAGAAGTTGGAGAAATATGGATTATACTGCCTGTATGACAGTTGGTAGACAGTGAGTGGGATAGGAAAGAAATATATAATTTAGCAACTTCTAAACCAGTGATGGGCGAACTACGACCCGCGGGTCACATCCGGCCCGCGAGAGGTTTTAATCCGGCCAGCCGAGCGTTTCTCAAAAAAAAAAAAAATTAATCATCTATTAAAAAATTATGCCCAAAAAATAAATTTACATTATGTTTTAAAAAAGATATAAATTGACAATTTTAGCAAAAAAATGCGATGTTTTCATATCATATTGTGTACAAACGGCGTAGTTTTCTAGGAAATAATGTACGCACAAGAGAACAACAACTTTCTGATGCAATATTCCAAGAAGAAACATAAACATCATAAAACACTAACAACTAATATAGAAAACTGAACGTATAACATAACAACAACTATTATATGTGAGATCTAGAAGATTCTTGAATATTCGAGACAACATGCGCAACAAATATAAAAGGGTCAGCGACGGATTAATCAGCAATCAGTAAAAGTGTAAATCTCGTGACGTAAAGAATAAATTGTGAAGTAAAATTATAAAGTTGCCAACGTACAGTTTTATTTGTGTAATTAAAATAATAAAGTGCATTGTAAATACCCCCATAAATATCAATCGAAAATAGAAAGAGAAAAATTGATTCGGAATGTCGAGTATTTCAAGAAGAGTGGACATGGAAGTACTTCTTTATGGAATATAACCAAAAACCTATTTGTCTTATCTGCCATGAACCGGTAGCTGTACTAAAGGATTATAATCTCGCTAGGCACTTTAATTCAAAACATCTTGGGTCGAAGTACTATAAAGTGACAGATGAAGACAAGAAAGTTCATTCAGAGGAATTGAAAAGAAAAATATCCAGTCAGCAAATGTTTTTTAAAAATCACTGTTGCCTATAAAATCGCAAAAAGTAACAAACCGTTTTCGGAAGTATAATTTATTAAGGATGTGTTAATTAGCATTGGAAAAGTATTATGCCCAGAAAAGGTAAAAGATTTCGAATCTAAAGGGCTGTCACGTAGAACGGTCACAAAAAGAATTGAAGCGATTTCTTCTAATTTAACCAATCAACTCGATGGACGTCTTAAAAAGTTTAAGTATTTTTCAGTCACTATGGACAAGAGTGTTGACAGGAGTGATACAGCCCAACTTCTAATTTTTATCAGAGGAGTCGATCAAAACTTTGTAATAACCGAAGAACTTGCTTGTTTGAGATCTTTGAAAGGAAAGACGGCAGGAAAAATAATTTATGATGAATTTAGAGATGGAATCTCTTAATGCCCAAATTTCCAAATTAATTAATTTAACAACTGATGGAGCACCTAACATGGTGGGAAAAAAATACGGGGTTTGCAGGAGTTTATAAAAGTCAGAATCCTGAAAGCGAAACAATTTTTTTACATTGCATAATCCACCAAGATGTTCTTTGCAAGGCTGCCTTGGATATTAACCACGTACTTAATATTATTTTAAAATTAATTAATACCATTCGAGCCCGTGGTTTGTTACATCGACAATTTCAAGAGTTTTTATCGGAAGTTGATGCAGAATCTTCAGATGTACTTTATTACACAAAGATCAGGTGGCTGAGTTGTGGGCATGCCTTCTCGAGAGTTTGGAGTATTCTCGAAGAAATTAAAGTTTTTCTAAAAACCAAAACTGAAATGAGTGGGATGAGTGGGAAATATTGGAGGATAAGAATTGGTGCATCGAGTTTGCTTTACTCGAGCACTATAATAAACTGAACAAGAAGTTACAGGGAAGAAATCAATTTATAGATGAAACTTGGGGCAGTTAGAGGTCTTTTAAAACTCAATTGTTTATATTTTCTAAATGTTTGGGAAAAAATGATTTGACTCATTTTCCAAGACTTAATTCTTTGAGGCCTGTGAGTGAAGAGAAGTTAAAAGTCTTTTCACAAGCTTTATTAAAACTGTTTTCAGAATTTGAGGCCAGATTTGCTGACTTTAAAAAAATCCAACCATGTTTAGATATTTTTTCAATGCCTTTTAATGTTAATCCTGAGAATGTTCCATCTGATCTACAATTGGAAATAATAGAATTGCAATGTAATAATAATTTAAAACAGCTATTTTTAAATACAGATAAGCTTAATTTCTATAAATCCTTACCAAAAGATGAATTTCCAAAACTAATTAATCATGCGCCGAAAATTATGGCAATGTTTGCTTCCTCATATTTAGGTGAACAGGCCTCTTCAGTAATGAAATGCAGAAAAAATTCAATAAGAAACCGATTGTCAGACGAGAGTCTATTTAATTTATTAAAAGCCGCATCCTCCCAGCTGGAACCAGATTTTGAGGAAATTATGTCAAGTCAGAAACAGATCCATGCTTCCCATACATCTGGAAAATCTTAAAATCATAATAAGTCGTATCTTATAAAATTTTTATGTTGTTTTAAAATATTACGTTATTACGTAATATTCCTAGGACGCTTCCAGGCTTCCTAGGACGCCTGTATGATGTTCCAAATTATACAATAGTGGTTTGTCCACCATCTAATTAAGGCTACACAGCCAGGTGCGTTAAATATAACTAATAAAAATACAGAGTGTGATTCGTTTTACATACGCACCTGGCTGTGTAGCCTTAATTAGATGGTGGACAAACCACTATTGTATAATTTGGAACGTCATACAGGCGTCCTAGGAAGCCGGATACATAATTCTAAGCAACAGAACCACCTAGTTGCAACTTTAATGATTCCAGCGCAGGGCTGCAAACAATCACACCTTGCTAAAGAGTTGGAGACTTTCTAACTCCTGTCCAGAACACATGTCAAGCATGCTCACTGGACTGGATCATTCACTTAGGGTGTTATCAACAGTGAAATGATCCTGGCCACCATATTAAACAAACCTGTTATGGGGCCTGGAAACCACAACCATCACGATACTCCCATATAGGGGCCAACCTCAGTAATCAGCCAGAGAACTATTAAATGTCTAAAGAGACAAATAATGAACTCTGCGAGCTTACTGATTCCCGTGCAAATAAAGTGGAGCTTCCAGTTGTCTCCCTGTTTGACTTCAGGGGACTGGGCTCCCTTTTTCCCCAGTTGCACTGTGTCTAGATAGTGGAATATTCCCTAAAGACCATATTTATATGCCCCTGGGGGGAACTAATAAATATATAGCTTAAACCGATCTTTTAATTGAATAGCAACCCCATAATTTTTCAATGAATGACCCTCTATGTTTTTTTTTTAATTTAACGGCCCGCCGCAAGATTTTTTTTTACATTTATTGGCCCGCCACCCGAAAAGTTCGCTCATCACTGTTCTATACGATTGAATTGGCAGATTTGTTTGTAGCACATTCGTTTCAAGCTGCAGTCGATTAGCTTTAGTCGTGAGCTTCATGTTTATATTTATCTCCTCCATTGAGCACACTATTCCCCGCTGAAAAGAGTAATTAAAAAAGTTTGTGGTTGACATTCCTTAAAGGTGTGAAAAACCAGTTCGATGATGTAAAAGATCAAGAATTCAAGATTTTTAAAACTTTTGATTGTTTAGATTTCGTAAATTTTAAAATCTGCTCTAAGAAAACTTTACTAGACGTATCCATTATCTTTTATAGTTAAGATTTGTTCAGTTTTTAAATTAAAAATTTAAGTTATTTTCCTCCCTCTGTTAAGGATTTTATTCCAGCGAAGCTACTTTACATTTTCTGTGCTGGATTATAGAGTGTTCTCTTTGTTTATTCCCATCGATATCACTACTTGCAAATGTTTAACAAAGCCATTTCATTAACCTTTCCATTAAAAGGAAACTCGCAGGATAGAAAGATATTATAAAGTTATTTTTATGGGTATTGTATTCCTCGATTTGTTCATATTGTTTTAAACCTAATGTTTCTTAAGACCAAATAAGTTCTTTAAGTCTGGAATAGTAAAAAAAAACACGAACTGAAACTTACATATACACATATGGTACAGTGATATTTTACTCTTATCAACACCGACAGAACAAAATACTACGATTAATTACATTAGCTCCATGGTACATGCGAAATTTAATTATACATCGTGATTTGGACATTCCACTCGTGACAGCTGAAATTACTCAGTACGCAAACAAATATTTGACTAAGCTCGCGTGCCATTCGAATCCCCTTGCGCGGAATATTTTGAATTATAGAGGTCATATCCGATTAAAAAGGAGAGACACAGGGGCGTTGGTCAATAACCCTCCAAATGGAAATGGAATCTCTTGAAAATAGTTTTTATTTTTTTTTATTTTTGATTGTGGGAATTTGTGAAGATATTATTTTATTGCTGTCACTAGAATTGTGTCTGAGACTAGTCGGGCCTAATGATTATGTACATTTAGATTTAAAATTTGAAAAATTGTTGATAACTCATATTATATATGAAGATACAATAAATAATTTATATATGAAAAAAAATACTCTTATACGAAACATACAATAGACCGGAAAAGGAATTCAAACAAAAGTTTCTGTTAAGTTTCTGCATTAAGGAAAACTGATAAGGAATTGACAGGTTTTAACATGTTTGTCAGCAACAACTTTCAATAAAAGAAGCAAAACTTTTAAAAGTTTCTTTATAAAGTATTGCATGTAAAAGTAACTTAACGCATACAGAAATGTAAACTTTTCAACAAAAAAAAAACTAACAGACGTAAAGTTATTTATGTGTGTACTCGTCTGTGTAAAGAAAAAGAGACATCAACGACATTAAACATGGATACGCTATTCAAGATTGACATAAATTTTTTGGCTCATTATTGCAGTAACAAAAAATAATATTTTAAGTTTTGAAGGCTTTGACTGGATTCAGCAGGCAGAAAGTTTTATTAAGCTATCTCGACTACTACCTGCAGTCTCGTTCTTCCACTGCTCCCAAGTCATGTAAAGAATCTCTTACATTCATCATATTATTACAATGTTTTGTTTATATTTTAAGAGACCTATTGTGTCTTAGACAAAAATCTTATACACAAAACAACAAGAACATGCTTATTATAAATTCCAGGAAAGAAGCTAACTAATAGAAAACAGAAACAACTAACACAGAACAAAAACAAAACACACAGCCAAGCAGTCAGTCTACACTGAATGATAATAACAACAACAATCTGGTATAGTGTTTAATGTTCTTACATATGCGAGAACCGTTTAAAAGAGTTGGCAATAGAGTGAGTTGCAAGTAAGTAAAGATATAAAAATAGTAAAGCATTTTTTAGGCATTATAGAGGCAAAGTTACCATCGTGTTTATTTCGGGTAATTTAATTTAAAAACTGTAATGTGTTGTGTTATTATTGTGCAATCAAAAAACTCAAAAGAACAAAACGTTTATTGAAGAAATAAATGCAACGAGATGTTTAATTCGAAGATTAGAGCTTGGACGGTGACCTAAAAGGCTGTAAAAATGATACTACAGGACGCAGGGTCTATTAATGGAATACAATATCATATTCTTAGGAAGAAGATTTGTTAAGTTTTAAAAAGAAAAAAATTACCAGTAATAAAGTAAACGAAACGGCCTAAAATGCGTAGATTTCTAAGAAATCTTATGCACACAAGACACCAACATAACGCTTATAACAAATTCTACGAAATAAGATAAACAACAAAAAACAAAAACAAAACACGCAACCAAGCAGTTGCCTAAGCTGAAGGATAATAACAACAACAATATGAGGTGATGTTACAGTAGAATACTCTTGTATTGGGTTTTTCAATAAGAAGTTTGTTTTTCAATTGTGGCAACACCAACAGCATGATAGTTTTAACATTTAGTTTTTTGACGTATTCGTAGTAGATACATTGGCAATAGTTACAATGAATTCAATTTCGCACGAAAATCGCATTAAAATAATTAACATCCACTATGAAAATGGTGGTTCTGTTAAAGTTGAATTTCGTAAAATTCGTGTTACTTTCGGACAACATAATTGTCCTTCTTCTTTGAGTTAGCAGACTCGACACAAAATGTGCGAACACCAACGCATATTCTAACGGGTCGTGCAGCTAAAAATATCGCAGCCGTGATTCACAGTGTTAAAGCAGATCCAAATTTATCAGTTCCTCGACGTTCTCAACAATTGGGGTTATCCAAAACCACCTCATGGCGAGTTTTGCCTTACCAGGTTCAACTGGTGCAAGAATTGAAGCCGACCGATCATCCACATCTGCATAGATTTGCTCAATTCATTCAGGAACAACCGGGTGGTTTTTCTAAAACAAAAATTTTTTCAGACGAAGCCCATTTTCACTTGTCAGGCTATGTGGTATGTCAACAAGCAAAATTATCGCATTTGAGCAATGGTGCGCTATGTGATTGGGCCAATTTTTCCAATTTTTTGGCCTATTATTGACGACTTGGATATCACTGACATTTAATTTCAATGGGACGGTGCCACATTTCCCATAGCTAACGAAAGGATCAATTTATTGCAAACCAAACTTCACGATCGCTTAACTTCACGAAAATCAGCAGATAAGTAGTCAGCCAGATCGTGTGATTTAACACCACTAGATTATTTTTTGTGGGGCTATATTAAGGACAGAGTCTAAACGGAGCCAATCGAATAGATTTCAGCCTTAAAACTCAAAATCGGAGATGTGATTAACTTGATGAAAGAATCGACTTCTATCAGCGTGGTTGTGGTCGACATTTGCCAGATCTTTATTTTTCATTCATAATTATCGAACTTTTCTCTTTGTAATACAATAAAAATTTTAATCACCTTAATCTAAATTTGTTGTTTTATTTTGTTTTAGAAAACAAACTTTTTGTTGAAAACCCTTTTACAAAAATGGCCTTAATGTCTAAAACTATAGACAGATCAGCTTCTTCCTTAAAAGATCGACTATTTTCGGATAGCCCGGCCTTAAAACTGCGTATTAGCTGAGATCAGCACTTATTATAAAATACGTCACATCTTGAAAGGTACAGAAAGCTAACGTTGTGCTTATATAACTGTAAGCAACACCGAGGCCAAATGCGATTTTATCAGTTTGATCAAAAGTTATATTGAGTCAGGGATAAGCGAAGCTGTGCTTGCATTATGGCTTCGTGTCTGGTTGAATATTTTGATCGTTTTTGATCGTGATTGCTCTTGTATACGAATTATTTGTCTTCGGTGCGGGTCCCCTGTGATTTTAGAAAACAAACTTCTTGTTGAAAAACCCTTTACACATAGTTACCAAGATGTTTTGTTTAATTTTTAAAAAGAAATAATTATCAGTAAAAGAAGTAAACGAAACGACCTATTGTGCCTTTTTGCAAATTGTGCAGTTTCTACAAAATCTTGTACATACAAAATAATAACAATACGCTTATTATAAATTCCAGGAAAGAATGTAAACGACAGAAAACAAAAACGAAGCATACAACCAAGCAGGCGCCTATACTGAATGATGATTACAATAACAATATCTCGTGATGTTAAAGTAGAATATACTTGTATATGTGAGAATCGCTTAAAACAGATATAAAAGCACAAACGCTGGAATGGATTCAAGCTGAAACATCATGGAGAAAAGACAACATAATAACTAAGCATATTTTAGGCGTTACAGTGAAGACGTTACCATCGTGTTTATTTTATGTGCATTTAAAGTAAATAAATCGTGTAATTTAATTCAAAACTCTAGAGTGTTGTGTTATTATTTTGCAATTAAAGAACTAAAATGTTGTTGCATTATTAAAAGGAATAAACGTAACAATACGTTACATCATTAGAACCAATATTTCAGGTAAATACTTTTACATTTGCTTCTTAATGGGATTATTCTGATTAACTTAATGGGACGGCCATTTTGCTAGAAAATGATTACAAACTTTGATGAAAGAATCGACATCTCTCAGCGTGGTTGTGGTCGACATTTGTCAGATATTATTTTTCATTCATAAAATTTTCTCTTCGTAATGCAATAAAAATTTGAATCATCTTAATCTAAATTTTTTTGTTTTATTTTGTTTTAGAAAACAAACTTATTGTTGAAAAACCCTTTAATTTCTAAAAAATTTTATTATTATTTAACTTTACATGCATTTTTTTTAAGATTTTCTCAAGTTATTTTTCTTATTTTTTCAAACCATTTAACAAAATAATAAATTCCACAAATTAAATCCATAATGGAAAGGGGAAACAAAGAAAAAATATAAACTAAAAGAAGAAAAGTTAGATAAATGTTTTATTTCATTTTGAAGAAAGAGTCCAGTCGACAAAATGATTATAAATAGCAGTTAACACAAAAATATAAGCAATAAAACATACAGGAAGGCAATCAAAAAGTACATTAGTGGGTATAATATGGTTTAAGATATAAAAGCCTTAACATTTTTGTTTATTTATACATTTTCTTTTTGCAGAAATTAATTATTTAGAAAGAATGGGAAAAAGGCAATAAACACACTTTTCTCTAGAGATGGAAAATATGAAAAATTGTTTTTTTTTTTAACTTTTACAAATATGAATGTCTCCGCAATACTTTCTTTACATATTTTTTCTTTATACAAAGATATTAAAATTTAAAAAAATAATTTTCCTTGTCTGTGATTTTTGCAATTATCTGGCCACTAGTTTTTGCCAAAGAGTGCTTAAAAACTGTGATGAAAGAATCAACATCTATCAGCGTGGTCATAGTGGACATTTGCCAGATATCACTTTTCATTCATTGAATTGCCGAACTTTTGTCTTCGTAATGCAATCAAAATTTGAATCATCTTAATCAAAATCTTTTGTTTTATTTTGTATTAGAAAACAAACTTCTTGTTGAAAAACTCGATAGTAACAATAAAACAGTGAAATACAACCCACATTACGTCGATGCTCTAGAGAATCAATAGAGTTGGATACCTTACTGTCCCGAATGAGCTTCTTGGCCCTCTCTTGTACGCTGTCGGGCAACTTCAAAATAGACTTTGAGTGCCGGACCATACATAAGCGTTGTATCTCATTTTTGGACCGATATAGGTGGTATAAATAGTACGAAAATTGGTTGGAGTGAAGTATGTTTTACACTGTTTTAGAAAATCGTGGCACTAGAAAACTTCTTTAGAAATCTGAATGTACGCTTAGTTCATCGAACATCAGACTGTGTTTTCACGCCCAGCACATCATTCATGCCAAGAACAGATCCAGCATTATTTTCTAACACACATTTATCTATAGGCATACAACTTGAGTCTTACAGGCATTTGGAAATTATAGCGTATCATTCATATTTTGCGGTTTTGAACCCACCTCCAACTAGTTCGGTCTATTACTAAATGATTATGAATGACAAATGGTTCTATCGAAAGAGTAAATAGGATTAAAAGTGTGATAAGAAAGGAGGCTTGATGTATTCACGAATTAATTTTGATTAAGTCCCATCTATAACAACTTGTAAAGATAGTGTGATTCGTTTTACATCCGCACCTGGCTATATAGCCTTAATCAGATGGTAGACAAACCACAATTGTATAATTTGGAAAGTCATACATGCGTCCTAGGAAGCCGAAGACATAATTCTAAGCAACAGAACCACCTAGTTGCAACTTTAATGATTCCAGGGCACGGCTGCAAACCATCACACCTTACTAAAGAGTTGGAGACTTTCAGCTCCTGTCCAGAACACATGTCTAGCAAGCTCACTGGACTGGATCATTCACTTTGCGTGTCATTATCAGTGAGATGATCCTGGCCACCATAATAACCATAATACTGTTATGGGGCCGCGAAACCACAACTACCACGTTACTCCCATATAGGGGCCAACCTCAATGATCAGCCAGAGAACTATTAAATGTCTAAAGAGACAAATAATGAACTCTGCGAGCCTACTGATCCCCGTGGAAATAAAGTGGAGCTTCCAGTTGACTCCCTGCCTGTCTTCAGGGGACTGGGCTCCCTTTATTCCCCCAGTTGCACAGATCTAGATAGCTGTTACGTACTATAAAGAACATAAATGTGCCCCCGGGAGGTAATAACAACTTGAATAGTGCGATTTGTAGATATAAATCTGCAGGAGTTGTCACCGACACCAAAAGCAACAAATTTTGACAGAAGCGCATCATGCCACACCCTATCAAACGCCTTAGAAATATCTAGAGCCACCACCTTACTTTCACCGAATTGATGAAATTACACCATTTTTTTTCGTAAGAAAAAGCAAGTCCCTTATAGAGCGCTCCCTACGGAAACTATATGTATGTATCTACGATAAAATAATTACGTAATTTACTTTTTTTTATGGAATTTATCGATACGCCTTTTGGTCCATACAATACCTATACTGAAGAAAAAATAATAGTAAAGCCAATGCGAAATAAAAAATTTAAATCAGAGTTCGAATAAAATGATTAAATTAAAACTAAAAAATCAAGAAAAACATTGACAGAAATGATGGTAATGCCGATACCAGTTGTAAATTTAAATCAGGAAAGGAAAATGATAATAATAGCATTCTTTAGAAACGTTAATATTTTAAAGGTGGGTTTTCACCCAAAAATCTATAGTTTTATAGCAGAGTTAGTTACATTCAAATTCATTTATTTCGAGAGCCATAATCAGTGCTCGAAAAGTAACACTAAATTACGCTACGTTAGTGTTCTGAAATCAGTACACAACCCCATTTTTTCCGAAGAAATACAGAATGCACAAACATAGTTTTTAGCGTTTGTGTATATGTACACAAACAAAATATCGTACACAATGATTATTGGCTGATGAACACAAACACTAAAATAACATTCTGGTCTTTAGTTTTGCGTATTTTAGTGAACTTTTTATGTATGTATACTGATTTTTAACAGTTTACATAATGAACTTTTAGTGTTTGCGTTGTGTTCTTATTTTTTTGCGTACTTTAGTGAACATTTCTATACTGTAGCAAAAGTAATTCCTTTCTACTTTATTGTCAAAAACCCACAATTTGTATTCTTTATTATAATTTTCCCCACTTAAAACATAGACTACCGTTACTTATTATTGCAAAAATAGAATACATGTGTATGTATTCCATGAATCCATACAATCTGTTCACCCTTTTTATATTTAAATTTGATTTGATGTTCACAATTCAGATCAGTGCGTTGTTTAAGTGTTTGTGTTCATCAGCCAAAATTGTTGTGTATAGTATTTTGTTTGGGTAAACATACGCACTATTTTTGACTTTTCACGCTTTGGTTTATCGATGAGGATGCCAGTTTCTTTCACTTTTTTCACAAGATAACGAACATACGGAGCTGACGGTGCTTCTCTTCTTCCAAAATCCGTACGTAATTTTCGCACACATTCTGCAACATGATCATGATTTTCAAAGTAATATCGTAATATTTCCCAGCGTTGTTCAAGCGTATGCACAACCATATTCGTTCAGCCGAAGAATAAAACTAATTAACTGTCAAATCCAACATGAGCTCAGTGCTACCATTTACGAAATAAGCACTAGTAGAAGAAAACGTTAGATGGCGGACCAATTATTTATACTAACAAAACTAATGGTAACTCTCCAGTACTAACTAAAACGCGGCTTGATAATGATGCATGTTTTTCGTTTGTTAATTTGTACAACAAGACTGAATCTTATTTTCAAAGTACAGGAACGCATTGCGGAGCACTCAAAATTAACATAATTATTTTTTAATTAAATATGAAATAATCTTTTAACGGTCTTTTAAACAATTTAACGATTTTATTTTTCTCAATATTTCGCTTTCCTGTGGAAAGCTTCTTCAGGAAATTATTTTTTAGAAGAAGCTTTCCACAGGAAAGCGAAATATTGAGAAAAATAAAATCGTTAAATTGTTTAAAAGACCGTTAAAAGATTATTTCATATTTAATTAAATTTAAAAAAAAGGTCGAATAAGAATAAAAGTAATAATCATAATTATTTTTTTTTGAAAAAAGTCAAATTATAAGTAAAATAAAATATTTTAAAATGAAGTTGAATAAATTAAATAAAAATTATCTAAATAAAGTAAATAAAAATTTATTGAAGCTAGTAGCGTTGCTGTTAAATTGTTGATATCGTGGCAGACTTTTCCAAATGCGAGCAGCATACAAATAAAATTGTCACTCAGACACTAGATCTTGATGTTGAGGTATTTTAATGTTTCGGTTTCTAGACGAGAAAAACGTATTTGTTAAACAAATATTTAGGGATTCAACTGAAAACATCGCAGTCCGTGAGCCACAGTGTTGAAGCAGGTCCAAATTTATCAATTCTTCGACGTTCTCAACAATTGGGATTATCCAAACAACCACCACATGGCGTATTTTGCGTAAAGGTTTGACGTTGAAGCCTTACAAGATTCAGCTGCTGCAGGAATTGAAACCGACTGCTCATTCACATCGCCGTAGATTCGCTCAATTCATTTAGGAACAAAAATCATATTTTCAGACCAAGCCCATTTTCACTTGTCGGGTATGTGATATGTCAACAAGCAAAATTGCCGCATTTGGGCTCCTGAAAATCCTAGAGCCTTTGCATCCTCAACGTGTCACTGTATGATGCCCTATGTGGGCTGTTTATTTTCAAAGATGAGGCTGGAAATGCGGTAATGGTGAATGGATCACGCTATCGCGAGACGCTAACAATACAATTTTTGCTTATTATTGACGACGTGGATATCACTAACATTCATAATAATAATTCAGAATAATTCAGAATACATGTATATGCACGAGCGGGAGTGTGTAGTGTACAAGAGTTGCTCAAGTAAATCTAGCATGGTAGTATAAACTAGTAGTAGAATATAAATAGACGTGAAGTTAACGCACCATCTTCTCAAAGGGGTCAATCAGATGGTGTGATTTAACACCACTGGATAAACTTTTGTGGCATGGTAGTGGTGAACATTTGCAAGATTTCATTTTTCATTCATAATCCCGAACTTTTCTCTTCGTAATACAATAAAAATTTCAATCATCTAGATTAAGAATCAATTATTTAGATAAGAAAACAAACTTCATGTTGAAAGACCCTTTACATAAATGTTTAAAAAAAATCGTCATAGCATTCTTGGCTTTTATATTTTAAAAAAGAAACATAGAAATTTCTTTTTTCAAACACAACCTATAATCGAATAAATACAAAATAGACACACATACATAAGTACATACATTCTAACCTTAATATAAATGCCCCAGTTCTTTGAATCCTTTGCAATATATAGTTCTTTTTCAACAAAAAGACATATATTTTACTCATTTATTTACTCTTTTTACTTACTATAAAAAAGTAAATTCGTATAGAGTGACCCAAGTATTATGAAAGTTTTCAATTTAACAGAAACTAGGTCATTAAGAAAATAGCAAATTAGTAAAATGGTTTCTATTATTAATCTCTTATTCTTTTGTGGATCTTAGGCGAAAAGTATAGTCGAAAAAAATATAATTAAAACTTTTTTACATATTTTCTGGGGTGTTTTTGAAACAGGTATAGGACAAGTTGGCAACACTTTACTAACTGGCGGCCATTTTGTCAGCTGTCAACAAGTTTATGGTTAGTTTGGTTTGGCATTTCAACATGAATAGAGTGGCGCATAAACAACGCTTCCGAATGGCTGGTCAGAACATTACAGTCAACGCTGACCCCTTGAGAACCACGATTACTGGCCTTTTCACTCATCAAATTAACGACCATGATGTGCAGGAGCTGTGATTTAAGCAAGATGGCTCAACATATCATACAGCTCGTGCAGAGTACCGCGTTTCGGATTCATAAAGTGGCTTCCAAGATCGAGTAATTTAACGCCGCTAGACTATTTTCTGTGGGAATATGTAAAGTCGAGAATCTTCGCCGATAATCCCGAAACGATTGATAACAAAACTCACCGCGTCATTCACATATATAATAACATAACACTTTAGAGTTTTAAATTAAATTTAACTATTCACTTATTCGCCTTTATACACCCAAAAGCACACGATGGTAATTTTACTACTTTAACGCCTAAAAGATGCTTTATTATCCTTATGTTTTTACTCGACGATGTTTTCACTCCAACTGGCTTTATTGTCCAACAGATGATGCTTATATGGTCTGTTTTCAGCGAATATTGCATAAAGAAGGAAATTCTACTTCTACACCATCAATTATCATTATTGTACAATGATTAACTGTCGTATAAGAGAGTACAGCGGCCAGTGACCACGCCTTCATCACTTAGCAGCCCCACCGACAGTCAATTTTAATTTTTGTAGTAAAAAAAACCAAGGTCATCGTTGGGAATCGAACTCACAAGACTGGCAAGCTACCTACTTGGCTACAGGGGCACCATTATCATTATGGTCTTTTGACCACACGCGGACATAAAAAACCTTTTAATCAAATAAAATTAGTTTAATGCAATTTTAGTACGATCAAATATAAAGTATGAAATTCTACCCTCAATTATCAAACCATCAGTTCAAGCTTGCGGTATTAAAATAAAATGTAATAACATATGGATATGCATTTATTCAGTGTACTTCCTACCCAGGCATAGTTTATCGTATTCTGATTATGACGACTTCTTTAAACAGTTAGGACCAAGATTCATTGTGGACGGAGATTTTAATTCTAAGCATCCGTGGTGGGGTTCAAGACTTGTAAATCCGAAAGGAAGGGAATTATATAAAAGTATTCGAAAAAACAATTAAAATACGTTATCTACTGGAAGACCCATATGGCCCAGTGTACTGTTCTGCAGTATTTTTAGATGTCAAACAGGCATTTGATAAAGTATGGCATGAAGGACTTCTGTTTAAACTTAAAAACATTTTACCAACTCCGTTTTATTTATTTTTGAGATCATACTTAGAAGATAGAACCTTCTATGTAAAAATTAATGATGAAAGGTCCAACATATGTAGCATCAGTGCAGGTGTTCTTGGGCCTCTTTTATAAACAGTTTATACTTCAGACATACCTGTAAATGAAAATATAACTATGGCTACTTATGCAGATGACACCGCTATTTTATCTTCGAATCAGTCACCGTACGAGGCTACATTATTAATTCAAACACAACTTGATGCCTTGGAAAATTGGTTGCAAAAATGGAAAATAACCATTAATTCACATAAATCTTCTCATGTAACATTCACCTTAAGAAGGAAAGAATGCCCAGCGGTGTTTTTGAATGAGTCTGCAATACCAAAAGCTGTTAAAGTAAAATACTTAGGAATGCACCTTGACAAAAGGTTAACATGGAAAGAGCATATTAAATCTAAAAGACAACAACTAAACATAAAAACGAAAACACTGTACTGGCTACTTGGAGCTAAGTCTAGAAAAGAAGATAAAAGTTTACAAGGTAATACTAAAGCCGGTATGGACACATGGTGTCCAACTCTTGGGTACTGCAAGTAACTCAAATGTGGAGACTTTACAAAAATACCAATCTAAGACACTAAGAACGTTAGTCAATTCTCCCTGTCTTGTAACGAAAAAACAAATTCACAAAGACCTCAAAATCCCTTTAATTAGAGATGAAATAAATAGATTTAGTCATGCATACTTGAATCGATTAAGTAATCATAGCAACATTTTAGCTATTGCTCTTTTAGATGAAGCAGAAGAAGTAAGAAGACTGAATAGATTTCATGTACTAGATTTACCTTAAGCATAGTACTCTGTTCTAATTTGCGAAAAGTGTTGAGCAACATTTGATATTTCGCTTGAAAATTTTGACAATATGTTGCCAGCTGATTCTCTCTTTTTATCTAATATTAATTTGCGCATTACGGCAGACAAGATGATTCAGACCGTGTTGTTCGCAATAAAATTATGACTTATTTTAATTCCGACATCTGTTACTTGGCAGCGAAAATTCGCTTTTTTGGAGGAGATTCCTAATTAAAAATAGTTTACGAAATAAAACATTCATAATTTCACTAAAGAGGCTTTAAAAATAATTAAAATTATCAAAATGCTTTAATAAAAAGATCTGTTTTTAAACAAAAAAATATTTTTTTATTAAATAACTTTTAATAAGGTGGATACATAAGGCAATAGATTTTATTGCAAAGAATAATGTAAACATATACTATTATTAAAAGAAAAACTTTTGCAATTATAAAAAAATTCATATACTTATTTCAGCCTTTTGTTTTGTGTGGCCAGTCTTTAAAAAATTTGAAAACTCTTATTTTACTATGTAGAAATTACTATTATGCATTAATATTAAAAGTAAGCAGAGCAGAAATCTCATCGTAAAGGATAACAATAATTTATCATCGTACATTTTCGCCAATCTCATTAGGCAATTTTAACTACAAGGAATTAGTATAATTATATATAATTAAGGAAAGGCGCGTTGACATTATTTTGGTTTTGTTGTTTTGCCATATCCACCAACGTTGTCATCACATCTATCACCTTTGAGACACCTGCTCACATTTCATTTCGATATACGTTTTTCGATGAAACTGCTGTGTTTTTCTAAAACAAAATAAAAATCTGTAAAACTCTAATTAAAGTTACGTTTTAAATTAGAATAATAAAGACTTGAGGCTTATTCTGCATTGCGATGCGAAAGTCAATGCGATGCGCAAATGAAATGCGATGTGAAAAAGAATTGGTATTCTCTAAGGCTTTCGTAATCGAATTCGAGTTTTATTTTAAATCGTGGCAACGCCGGTCAAAAATAGTAACGCTGGCTAGAAATAACAACGCTGATCTAAAATAAACGTCAAATTTAAATCTTCAAAAGAAAAACAAATTTTGTGATTGTGGTTAAAAAATAACATTAATTAATTAATTATTTAATATTTGTGAAATTTAATAAAAATGGATTCGGTGGCACTATGGTTTGATGATGAAGAATTCAAATTTTTGCCGTGCCAAATTCAATTCTTTCTCCCTTAGCTCAAACTCCTTTCTTTGATATCGGCCTATGGTTTTCAAATTTTCGTTCATTTGTTTCAATAAAGATAAAGATTCGTTTTGATAGCTCATTTGATTTTCTACTTGTTTTTTTAACAGCTCATCTCTTTCGCAAAAGCTAACTGATCGCGAACGTTTTTTTAGATTTTTTCGCAGCTTTGGGAACGTCCAGTTATTCTCACTGCAGGATCAGTAATTACTTCCGCAAGTAAGTCTTCTGACGGCACTTCCTCCAACTGTTCTTTTTCAACTATAATATGATTTTTCTCACACATGTCAGTGTTTATCCCGAAGGAAAGTGCGCCAGACAACCCATTTACGGAATCCTCCATATTCAATAATTCAACCACTTTCTCCTCTAAAGGAGACAACGCCACCGCCAGTACCGCCAATATCCACTTTATTTCTTCTTAGCTTCTGCTTCGTGTGCACCTTGAAATCAGCCCAAACCTTTTAAAATAAAAGTTCAAATTACATACTTTTAGGAAACTACGTTTTTAAGTTATATATTTACCTTTTTCCATCCTGCAGTTTCTCTAAAAGGCGGTCCGCTTGCATTTAGCTCTTCGGTTAGGGTTTGCCACAAAACATTTGCCGACTGACGTGCATTTAAGGTTTTCAAATGACCTTTTGCCAGTTGGCCGTGGCTTCTCATAAAATCCACAAGTTTTTCAAACTGGTGCGGTTTGGTTGTCTTGTTGTTTGTTTTTCTGAAAAATTTTAATAATTAATGTAAGAACAATTAAACAAAATTATTATTTTTCACTTACATTTTTATGCTTTGCGAATGCTATTTTGTCTTCGAATATAATATGCGATTTTCGTATGTATCTGACATTTGTTTTCGCAATTAAGAATACCGACTTGCCACCTTTTCGCATTTTAAATGCGAATAAAAAATTACTTTGCGAACATGGTAACACAGAATAGGAAGTGTTCGCATTTGCATGTTTTCGAGTCGCATTGACTTTCGCATCGCAATGCAGAATAAGCCTCTTGGTGTCTACTTACATATAAATAAGTTGTTTTTTTCTCCGGTGGCGTAATAGACCGCATCTCAGAATCAGATAAAATATCTTGCGTGGGCTGCCGATTTGGCGTGCTTAAAAGCTGTGAGCAACTGGTTCTTCAATCAAAATTTGCATCACTTACGAAAGTTACAATAAGCAACAATAAGTTAGAATAATAACACCTACGTTCTCAATTTCGACGTCTCACAGAAATCCTCAGAAAACTCCCAGGGATCCTGAGATTCGTCTAAAGAGAATTGCAAGTCGATTCCACTACTAGATTTTTTGATGCTTTTCGTTTTTGGTTGTAATACCGTTTGCTACTCAAAATACTCCTCCAGTTTTGCTTACATGCTTCATCTAATAATAATCAAAAAAGATCATACATATGTATGATCAATCCTTACCAGGTTTTCCAATCTCTTTAGCAATATCTATCCACGATGATTTCGCGGCACTGCGGTTAGAATATATCATTTGGGACTTATCCCAAACAACTTTTCTTTTTTTTACTGCAGAAATAAGGATACACTTTTCTGCGTCACTAAATTTTATTTTTTCTTTTTCACTTTTTAATAAATTTACGCTTTTTTCCATACTTTTACTTTTTGGCACAACAAATTTAAAATTAAAAATACAGCTGTAGCTCACAATTCCGTGCGAAAAAAGTACTGCTCATATTAGCTGTGTTCCCGTACTTTTTGGGTAAAGTTTGGGCAAATGAGAGTAATGAAAAAATACTCTGAATTAGAGACTAAAACGTTTAAAAGTACGGGAACACTAAAAACCAAATTTTTAGCCCGAAATAAAATGTCAAAATTGTTTACTTGTTTTATGTCAATGGAAATATTTACATATGTATGTAGTTATCTATGCATATACATGCATATACATATATATCTCATTAGTATGTTTTTTATACAAGATATATAAGTACATATATACATAAATAAAAAATTCAAGCATTTACTTGAATTTTTCAACATTCTTCAATAAAAAGTTTTATTTCAACTCTAAAGAAAACTTGTTGTTGACAATTTGTATTCTTTATTTTATGCAACAGCTGATTGATTTACAATCTTACCAAATTAGCCCGAAGAAAAAGTGCGGGCTGTTTTGGGCAGAAAGAAGAAGAATATTATTCTCTCAAATTCTCTCTCACTTGCCCAAACTTTGTGTACGGGAACGCTTTTGGGCAAATTTGGGAACCCGCGGGCTCCCAAAGTAGAGTACGGGAACAAACCTATTGTTTCGTAGTTAAAAAAAAATGTTGCCTGAAACGTTTTTCATTTTGAAAAACATGCTACCGGAAACATTTCGTGACTTTTTCAAAAATAAAAAGAGTACTAGTTTAGCAACATTATTTCTTATTTATTTCCTACGAATTATTTTTATATGGGCTTTGACAGCATTTCGCACGAAATTATGAACAGAGTATCAGGCTTTATAGAAAATAAATTTATATACATAATTTATTAATTTTCCAAATCAATATTAGAAGTTAATATTTGTTTAAGCCATTAAGCTTGCTGAAGCTTAAGGGCATATGTTAAGTTTCTCTTTTTTTTTCATATTATTGTATGTGATCAAATTTACTCATTATTGTAAAAATAGATTGTAAATAAATAAAATGACAAAAAAAATTATTATAATCTTCTAAGAAGATAAGATTTGTTACTCGATTTAATTAAATGGTACTAAACACTAAACTGGTGATCCCGACAAGGCCGACGAAGGGCTAAACTTAAAAAAGCATTTTCTTTACAATATAATACCAGGAAATTATCTTTGGAATAAAGTCAATTTAAACAAATGAATCTTTATTTATAAATAAAGCATCATCAGCCAATTAGTTTTATTTTTTTTTAATCATTAGCATCCAGCTGACCGAATGATAGGAATTTAAATCTTGCGTGAATAGCGTAACACGCCTTACTTGCTTTTTTAGTTTTTATTTGTAACAAAGTTAGAAAACTGTTTAAAATGCCAGAAGCAAATTATTTATGTTCTTTCCTTTTTGCTTTGTCTCAACTTATGGCTGAACATAAGATGTTAGTCGCATCATCTCAATAATACTTAAAGGAAAATTTTCTAGGTTATAGTAACAATAACAATCATGTTAGAAAGGCATAGAAAAGCAAATAGCAATATAAAAAGAACATTGTAACAATAAATCATTTAATATGTTGTTTGAGCTCACCTCTTAATATGTGTTTCTGACATTTCTATAAATTTTGCCTTGTTCGAATATATATAATTTATAAGGAGGCAGATAAATTTTAATCTAACTGTTGCACTGTTTAAAGCATTTAAAGATAAATATATTTATGTGTACGCCCTTAAAGTATGCAATGTTGGCTGTTGGGTTTCTTTTTGCTCATAACTTTAATGAAAATGTAAAAGAATTATAAAGGGTTTTTTAACAAGCAGTTTGTTTTCTAAAATAATATAAAACAAAAAATTTAGATTACGATGATTCAAATTGATTATTAGTTTTATATGACCTTTTTATTTTTTAATTAATTATGTATTAATCTTTTTAACGGCCTTTTTCATTAAATTTTAACAATATAGTTTTTCAGTTTTTCGCTTTCCTATTGAAAGCTTCTTCACGAAATTAATTTTTTATTAACAAAAATTATTTTCAGTTTTATTCGACCTTTTTTATTTTTATTAAATCTTAATCTTAATCTTTTAAACGGTCTTTTATATTATAACGATTTAGTTTTTCACATTGTAACAATTGTTATAATTGTTTTTGTAAAATATAAAAAATAATTTCCTGAAGAAGCTTTCCACAGGAAAGCGAAATATCGAAAAACTAAATCGTTATAATTTAAAAGACCGTTTAAAAGATTAAGATTTATTAACAAAAATTATTAATTATAATTATTTTTTTTTATTAAAAAATTAATTTCCTGAAGAAGCTTTCCAAAAATTTAATGAAAAATACCGTTAAAAAGTTTAATACATTTTTGACGATTCAAATTTTTATTGTATTACAAAGAGAAAATATCGGCAATTATGAATGAAAAATATCTGGCAAATGTCCAGATATCTTATGACGACGCTAACAGACGTCGATTTTTTCATCAAAGTTATTAATCACTTTTTTGCAAACTGGCAGTCTGAAATTGATTCGATTGGTTCCGTATAGACTCTGCCCCACAAAAACTAATCCAGTGGTGTTAAATCACAGGATCTGGCTAGCCACTTAACTTCTGATTATCGTGGAATAATGCGATCGGAAAATTTGGTTTGCAATAAATTTATCGTTTTATTGGCTGTGTAACATGTGGCACCGCCCTTTTGAAACCACACAATAGGCCAAAATTGAGTTGTTGGCATCTCAAATTTCCAGCCTCATCTTCGGAAAAAAACGGCGTAATCACGCCTCCAGACCACATAGCACACCGTTCAGTGACACGTAAAGGCTTTTCAATATTGTTTATTGACATATCACATACCCTGACAAATGACTTTTATTCCTAAATGAATTGAACAAATCTACGCCGCACAGTGCACCATTTTACGAGAAGGCGGTCAAAAATATATGACTTTCGAATGGATTCGTTTAAGGTATAAAAACTTAAAATCAACCGGTTAGAAAAATAGTTGTGATAGGTTTACATTTTAAGTTTTAGCTGATTTTTTGTACGAAAGTAAAGTATTAAAACTTGTTCAAAGAGTTTGTTTTACATAAAGTCTTATATTTTGAGTCATGTTTAGAACTTATACTTATTAAAAACTTAAATTTAGTCATAATGGGCCAAGCTTTGGCCCCCGTGAAATTTTTAGTTAAAAATTTGAGTTAAAATTAGCTGATTAAGTAGCAAAAACATAAAAAATATATTCATTGGTTCAAATTTATTTTAGATAAGGAAGTACTTAAATCCAAAATAAACATAAATACTACTCGTAAATTGATTAATAATTTAATTATGTACATAAAATTTTAAAAGGATGAAATACATACAGATAATTCTTGCGTTTGGAAAAATTACTATTAAACAATTTTAGTAAATATTTTTTCTAAAAAGCCTTGATTTTCATCTTTTAGAAGCAGTTTAGCTTTTACGTCTAGTTCAATAGAAGTAGTTTTCCATTTTTGCCAGATATTGGACATATGGGGATCTGATATGCATAACAATTCACTAGTACAATATCTAGAAGCTTTTCTTGCACTTCGTCAGATAAATCTCCCATTGGTAGCATATTTTGTTTAATTATTTTTTCCCCATGGTACAAAGTTTTATGAACTGTGGATGGCATATATCTCCAAGAGTATTTTTCGTTGTAAAGTATAGCTGTTGGCGTACTCTCTAAATGTTTTTGCATTTATCTTTCTGCTGCATGCTAGAACTTGTAAAATAATACTGAATCTCCTTATTAGTTCCAAATCTACTCCTGTGATAGATGCTGCAGTTTCGGGATCTGAAAAAAATCTTCTTGCAGTGTTTCCATCATTTGTGTTCCCTTCCACTTGCTTTGGCTGATCGATGATTAGGCCCTGTTCTAAATATTTTTCTTGAATTTGTTTTTTTTTTTTGTTCCTTTTTCTTGATTTTCCTTATTTTTTCGCACTGTTTCGCCTAACGGACCAAATTCCAAATCAACGTATTCTAGTATGAAGAGGGGACAATCTAAATTCATATGCTGACATAAAAGTGTCATCTTCTGGAACTGCATGGCTTAATTGACTTGATATCTTTTTGCATATAATGCAGCTTAATAATGCTTTTGTATCAGTTAAAGGTTGTGCAACTTTTCCATCAATCATTGTGAGATACATTTTAAAATTTACTTCGATTTCCTGTTCATTAACAGTAAATATTACAGGTTGAAGGTCTTTAATTTCATCTTTTATTTTATTTCCACCTGTAAGAGCATTGGATAAATATCAATAGTTTGTTTTTATGCCCAAAGCCAAGCAAATTAACAATTAAAAAAAAAAAACGCAAAATATTTTTGCAACCAACTGTTCATGACTTTGAAATTGACTATAAATTTTTGTTTTCTTTCTGAAAATAAGCATATTTATCTGAACAACGTCTTTCACAAAGGCGATTTGAAAAATAAATAAAATGCTTACAAAATAGCAAAACAGAATTTTTTTTTAATTCCATTTTGCAAAAAATTTTCGACTTTGCGTCAGAAAAATTGTACTGGTGCTCACGGTCGGATCGTGCCGGGTATACAACGTGTGATCAGATTTACATCCGCGCCTGGCCATGAAGCCTTAATCGGATGGTGGATCTAACCACTGCATAATTTGGAACGTCATGCTCGTCCTAGGAAGCCGAAGCTATAATTCTATGCAACAGAACTTTCTAGTTGCAACTTCGATAATTCCAGAGTAGGGCTGCAAATCATCACTCCTTGCTTAAGAGTTGGAGACTTTCCAACCCCTGTCCAGAACACATGTCTAGCATGCTCACTGGACTGGATCATTCACCTAGCGTGTCATTAACTGGGCTCCCTTTTTCCCCAGTTACACTGTGTCTGTGTCTGTGCTCCCCCAGGGGGGGGGGGGTGCCGGGTATACAATGGGGTATAGACATATAAAGGATATTTAGGACTATGATACCGTGCTAATGCTTTTACATTCCCTAACGAACTTTAGAAGTTATGCTCTATTTAGTAAGAGAATCTAGAAAAAAATTGAACCTCTAAAAAAATTACTTTCTAAAAATCAAAAAACAATCTAAAAGATTTTAGTTTTCTTATGCTGATAGCTAACAAATCACGCTATTACACAAAGTTTGTTTCGTTTAAAAATCTTATACAACAAAAGAGTTATATATATTTAAAAATCAAAAATTTTCTATGAAATTTCTCATTTTAGCAAAATACTCAAAATGCGCATTTTGAATCACCCTGTTCTGTGATATAGTTAAAATAAAGTTTTAATTTTTTGGCTCCCGAGGTATACTAGTATCTACTTTCGAATGAACTTTAAAATTTTACAATTGGGCACCATGAAAAAAAAGAACTTTTAGCCGCCGTCTCGTAAAATGGTCCACTGTGCGGCGATGCGAAGGATCGGTCGGCTTCAATTGTTACATCAGTTGGATCTGTTTTCACACTTTGGCTTACGGTTGCGATGTTTTTTGTTGAACGACCCGGTCGAACACGCGTTGGTGTATCGAGCCTGTCGACTTAAATTAACCATTATACTTCTTAATAGCGGTCTTAGAAGAACGATTATGTTGTCCGAAAATATCACGAATTTTACAAAAAGCAACTTTAACAGAACCGTCATTTTCATAGTGGATTTTAATTATTTTAATACGATTTTCGTACGAAATTGAATTTGTTGTAATAATTGCTAATACAAACAACTAAATGCCAACTCAATCATGTTGCTGGTGTTGCCACAATTAAAAAAGAAACTTCTTATTGAAAAACCCATTACATTCTTGTGATATAAAAACAATAAATAAACCACGAACGATATTGCCAAATTCATGGTTTTTTAAACATACAAATGTAGAAGAAACTCCGTACTTTACTGACTTTTGCAAGGCGTTCCATACCCTCTCGCACAACAAAATTTTCCAATCGCTTAAAAGAAATGGTATCAGGGGCAAGACATTACATTGATGCAAAAGTTACTTACATCACAGATCTTATTATGCAAAAATAAATATTAAATACAACAATAAAGTACCAGTTGAATAGGGAGTGCAACAAGCAACTTTTGCTGACGTCATTGCAACAGCAACAGAAAAAATTCAAAACCAATTTAATAGCACCTTATTATCAGTTCAAATAAGACTACGATTATGCATATTAACCCGTGATATTTAAGGCACGCATTAAGAGTTGAAGTTTCATAGCCAAGACTGCCTTCATATGATTATTAGAGCAATAAATAATCACATCATAATCAATAATCATTATCAGGTCAATACATACACACATAGAATAATTACAACAACAAAAAACTTAAGAAATCTTCATATATACTTTAAAAAACTGCTCACGTATGCAGTTTTGTGACAAGCATATTTTGCGTTTACCGAATTTTATATGCGGCATGGAATCACTGCATGGGGATGTGTAAAGTACAGCAGTACTCATCAAAAAATACAGGACCAGCCAGAGCTGTAAGTGAACCTTTTTTCATTTCAATTCCTTTAAAATAATTCTTTTTGCCACAAAAAAGAAATTAATGAAATTTGAATCAATTTAAACGAATTAGACAGAAATGAATTTCAATTTATTTCAAATTTGAATGAATTTGTTAAAGTGAATTTCAATTCACTTCCGATTCATTTGAATTGAAATAATTTTGAATTCATTCGAATTAATTAGAATAATGAATTGCAATTCAAATAATCAGTGAAATAAAAATGATTTGCAATCTGGTTAGGGGGTAATCCTCTGATGCTGGGAAGAACAGGTCCAATCAGCAACCAAATAATACAAACAAATGGCTTTCTTTTGTTTTTAAGGGTGGGTTTTTATTTTAAATGTTTATCTTTGTGTATGTATGTATGTATGTTTTGAACATATGCGTTAGTTTTTCCAAATGTTAAATTTTGTTATCTTGAACCAGCAATATTGGTTTTTTTTGATATTTACTTTGTCTTAGCATAAAAAACGTATTGAGTATACTAATATTAATTTATATATTAATTTTATCATAAATCTATATTAAAAATATAAAAGAATAAACTGCCTTTTTTTTTCTTATACAACGTTTATTTGAATGTCTCTTTTTTTCACTTAAACACCACAAAGATCACAACTAAAAGACTTTTATTATACAAGCGTGTCAACCGCACGATTCAATGGTTTGCTCACAATTAACTATAGGCAAAAAAAATAAAATTCTTTAGCCTATGTACAACATGTTGATTTAACATGAATATATTGAGAACAAAACGCAAAGAAAAACAAAAACATTCAAATCAAGTCTAGCTGTAAAATACCGGGTTACACTCAGGGTGCTTTTCATAAGTGCACCGAGGTTAATTTCAACTCAAACATTCCGCCCCCCTTGCTATATTGCAACAAGGAGACCCGGAATGAATTATTGAAAAACCTTTAAAGTAAGAGTGAAAACGTACAGGGTTTTTTTTTCTCAGATAAAGAGATAGTAAATATATAGTCATTGGATAAGAATGTAATTTACAAAAATTCCGATAAAGAGATATTAAATAGGAATTCAGATAACGAGATATTGAATATATATATATATATGCAATGAAGATAAATTAATCAGATCAAAGTTTACATTCATTTGAGAAGAAAATAATTGTTACAAAATATTTCAATAAAGAGATATTAAATAAATATTCAATGAAGGTAAATTAATCAGATCAAGTTTACATTCATTTGATAAGAAAATAATTTTTACAAAAGTCGGATACAGAGATATTAAATATACATACAATTCATTTGTGGTAAAAAAAAATAATTTTTACAAGAAATTTCAAATAAAGAGATTTTTTAAATATATATTCAATGAATTATGAATAAATGAATTAATGAAATTAATCAGACTAACGTTTAAATTCATTTGATAAGAAAGTAAATTTTACAAAATTCAGTTACAGAGATATTAAATATACATATATTCAATGAAGATAAATTAATCAGATTAAAGTTCAATTCATTTGTGGTAAAAAAAATAATTTTTACAAGAAATTTCAAATAAAGAGATTTTAAATATATATTCAATGAATTATGAATAAATGAATTAATGAAATTAATCAGATTAACGTTTAAATTCATTTGATAAGAAAGTAAATTTTACAAAATTCAGTTACAGAGATATTAAATATACATATATTCAATGAAGATAAATTAATCAGATTAAAGTTCAATTCATTTGTGGTAAAAAAAATAATTTTTACAAGAAATTTCAAATAAAGAGATTTTAAATATATATTCAATGAATTATGAATAAATGAATTAATGAAATTAATCAGATTAACGTTTAAATTCATTTGATAAGAAAGTAAATTTTACAAAATTCAGTTACAGAGATATTAAAATATACATATATTCAATGAAGATAAATTAATCAGATTAAAGTTCAATTCATTTGTGGTAAAAAAAAATAATTTTTACAAGAAATTTCAAATAAAGAGATTTTAAATATATATTCAATGAATTATGAATAAATGAATTAATGAAATTAATCAGATTAAAGTTTAAATTCATTTGAATAAGAATGTAATTTTACAAAAAAAATTCAGATAAAGCGATTTTAGATATATATTCAATGAGTTATGAATAAATGAATTAGTTTAACCCCTTGAGGTTACGTTGATGACAATGGTCGGTGCTCCGCCGCGTGACTCCGTCCTTTGAGGATAGTGCCGGACACCCTTCTCAGGTTGAGTAGACCGGCCGTGAGGGCGGCGCTTAGATGCGGATGACCGGCGCAGTTTTTCTGGTTGATGCCGTTTTTCCGGTTGATGCCGTTTTTCCGGACGACGCCGTTTTTCCGGTCCAATGTGCAATAATGTGTGGTGTTTTCCGCGACAAAGGTTGCATCGTGCCCGACTCGTACAATTCCCGATTTTATGGGAATGGGCTAGGCAATTGGCACAATACCCGAATCGTTCTACCACTTCCGCTCGAGATCGGGCTGCGAGTCGTCGGAACCGGAAACATTTCCTTATCGGGTGTTCCCGATCGCAGTACCGACAATCCTTATGCGTTCGGGTCGCAACAACGAACGTTTTATTTGCCTCGTCAGTGGGCTCTCTTTGAGAGGATCGCCGGTTGGTGCGTAGCCGACGCGGTGGTGTTGACATCTCAACTGAAAGTAAATGAAGAGAGTAAATCAATTATTGTTATCTTGGGGGAGTAAGACAAGTTTGACCACGGGTCTAACTATTAAGCCCCGGGACGTGCGAATTTGAGCAACCCTAGTTCTAGAGTCAGGTCCCGGCATCACTCTCTCGATTCGCCCTAATTGCCATTGCGTAGGGGGTAAATTCTCACGCTTAATGACAACCAAATCGTTGGGGACAAAATTGCGGCCGGGGTACTGCCATTTATTCCGTTTGTGTAACTCCTTAAGGTATTCCTCCTTCCATACTAAGGCGAAATGGTGGTGGAGTACTTTGAGCTTCTGCCATCTATTGAACAGACTCAAGGGTTGGTCAGTAGCATTCGATTCTGCCGGAGATAAGAGGGGGGATCCCACTAAAAAATGACCAGGAGTAAGAGCATTCAGATCCGCTGGGTCATTGTCCATAGGACAAAGGGGTCGCGAATTCAAACACCCTTCAATGCGCACTAGCATGGTATTGAACTCTTCATACGTGAAGTGCTGGCAATGGGTAACCTTTTTCAAATGGGACTTAAAACTCTTAACGCCGGCTTCCCACAGTCCGCCCATATGCGGAGCACCAGGGGGTATAAAATGCCAGTCTAGATTCTGGAACGGCAGTTGGGACGTAAGTTTCTCGCGGACCTGTGATAGGAATAGATCACGCTCTCGCCGAAGGCTGCGCGCCGCTCCCACGAAAGCGGTGCCATTATCCGAATACATCGAGGCAGGGCAACCCCGTCGAGAAAAGAACCGGGCGAATGCTGCTAAAAAGGCATTCGTGGAAATGTCGCTAGTCACCTCTAGATGGATAGCTTTAGTCGCGAAGCACACGAAAACTACTACATAACCCTTGGAGATTCGGCACCCTCGTCCCGAGTAGGACTTAATGTCAAAGGGTCCCGCGAAATCTAAGCCAGTACTGGCAAACGGACGAGATATCGATGATCGAGCAGCCGGAAGCGCACTCATGATCTGACTATTTTGCTGCTGTTTATGTAAGACACATATCTTGCAGTTGTGGATCACGGTTCTGACCAAATTCCTCAGTTTCGGCACCCAAAATTCGGTTCGCACTAACCGCGTCATCAGCAAATTCCCACCGTGAAGTGAATATTTGTGAACCATATCCACATACAGACGTGTAAATCTGCCCGAATATGGCAAGATTTTGGGAAATTTTTCCTCGTAGCTAAGGGTGAGGGACTGAGACAGCCTCCCATTGACCCGAATGATTCCAGACGGATCTATAAAAGGGTTGAAACGTAATAATTCGCTCTTTTTTGGCAAGAGAGATCCTCGTTGTATGAGATCGTATTCCGCAAAATGCATACGCTGACAGAGAGATATCAGGCGATTTTTGACAAAATGCATTTCATTTCGTGTGAGAGAACCCGAGTCAACTGCCGCATGGTCCCGATGCGCGGGATGGGTCCGTCTAAAGAAGCGGAGGACGTAGCACAAAACTCGCATTGCTCTCGGGAGATCGGAAAATCGTTCTAGAATATTCGAGTGACAAACGGAAATGACATGAGCCCGTATGGGTTTTAATTCCTCCTGTGTGGCGAAACTGATATGAGTTAAAGGCCAATGAACCGGGGCCATTTTAAGCCAACGTGGGCCATACCACCATAAGTCGTGGTCCCTTAGTTCGGTCAACGTGGACCCCCGAGATGCTACGTCGGCGGGATTATCTGAAGACTCGACGTGCGACCACATTTTAACCTCTGTTTTATCCAGAATGGACGAGATGCGGTTCGCCACAAATGTGTTCCAGTGGTACGCTGGCTTTTGTAACCACGCCAGTACAATGGTGGAGTCGGTCCACAGGCTGACGCGGTACTCCGTTAGGGGGAATCGGATCCTGAACTGTTTGAACATTTTCGCTAAAAGTTCAGCTCCACACAGTTCTTTCCGGGGTAATGTGATGAATTTAAGAGGTGCCACTTTCGTTTTGGAGGACAAGAGGTGGGTATACACGTTTCCGTCAGGTGATTCTGTGCGCAGATACAGGGTGGCGGCATAAGCCCTTTCCGAGGCGTCACAAAACCCATGTACTTGGACAGAGAAAGTCGGGTGATAATTCAAAAAACGAGGAATTTTGATCTGGCTTATATTAGGACAGTCGTCGAGAAAAGCATGCCACTGAGCCCTGGTGTCAGGTTTAAGGACTTCATCCCAATCGGTATGGTCCTTCCAGATTTGCTGCATCAAGATTTTCGCGACTATCAACTTCGGTGCTAACCATCCCACGGGATCAAATAACTTGGCGATTTCAGAGAGTACCGATCGTTTAGTTAGGTTGTCCTTACAAAGGGGTTTTCCGGGGTGGAAATAGAAGTGGTCACTACCAGCGTTCCATCGCAGGCCTAAGGGTTTCGATGTGCAAGAATCAGATAGATCCAAGAATTCGGCATTTAGGAGGTCTTCAGGGGGTAAATCTTTCAAAATGAGGGGATGGTTCGCCGTCCATTTTCGCAAACAAAATCCAGCTGACTGCAGTACCGTGACGAGGTCATTTCTAAACTTGATGGCCGAGCTGATGTCATGGGCTCCAGAGAGAACATCGTCAACATACATATAGTTGCGTATGATATTCGCAACATGGGGGTATTCAGTTTCACATTGATTGGCCAGTTCCAACAGAGTTCTGATCGCCAAATAAGGAGCACAATTCACTCCAAAAGTGACGGTGCTTAATTCAAAGTCAGAAATTGCCTCATTGGGGTTACTACGGAAGAGGATCCGTTGAAAAGGGGTATGATGGGGGTTTACGAGTATCTGGCGGTACATTTTTTCGATGTCTGCGTTAAAGACGTGCTTAAAGAGACGCCATCTTATGATGAGAGCGGGCAAGTCAGCTTGGAGGACGGGGCCGGGGTAAAGAACGTCATTGAGACTGACGCCATTAGAGGTGGTGCGAGATGCATTAAATACTGCTCGCATCTTAGTAGTAGTACTATCGGGCTTCACCACGGCATGATGGGGTAAATAGTAAGAACTGGGTTTAGCAGAAAAGTCTGCGGGCACACGTTTCATGTGATTAAGGGTTAAGTATTCCATTATGACGTGATCATATGTTGATTTGGAATCTTCATGCTTACATAAGCGGGTTTCATTTCGGGTATATTGGGACAAGGCAATATTCCTCGATTGTCCCAAATTCTTCTGGTCAGGAAATGTACGAATAAAAGGGAGAGAGACAACAAACCTTCCTTCTGCGTTCCGATACGTCGTGCGCTTATAGAGTTTTTCACAATACTCGTCGTCATCGGAAAGCCGAGGAATCCGAGGGACTTCCTCAAGTTCCCAAAATTGTCTCAATAACTGATCGAGATCGACCTTATTAAAGTACGTGGCTATGGTCGAGTAGGATGATGATGGACACGCGCGACCGGTGATTATCCAACCAAACACCGTTCGTTGGGCAACCAGAGACTGATCCTTATTCCATCGGATTCCCGTACGAATAATTTGAGGATAGATATCGCCTCCCAATAGCAGATCTATCTGAGACGATAGGTTTCTAGCATTGTCGGCTATGGGTAAACCGTCAAACTCGAACGTGCCCCCGGGAGGACAAGGATAATAAGGTAAGTTTCCCGTGAGGTTTCGTACGACATGCACTGGAACCTCGGCACTAAAAGATGGATCAAGGGGTGACTTAAGTTGTATTTTACAGGTGCGAGTTGAGATTGCAGTGACTGATTCACCGAGCCCGAGAATATCCGTTTTAGTTGGTCGGGAGCGTAACGACAGTCGTTTCTGAATCGTTTCTGAAATGAAAGAGGCCTCAGAGGCGGGGTCTATCAGTGCCCTGAGTGGGTATACTAAATGTCCGACGTCGACGCTAACCATCGCTGTTCCAAGAAGACTGAGATTCGAGTGAGTGGACTGTAGATGAGTGGAATAGGTTAGTCATTTCTGGGTCACATCAGTTGACTTAGGTCTCTGAGTATGAGGATTTGGGTTAGAAGGTACCCCTGCGGGTTTAATAGAGATTGAGGCTTGTTCAGATGATACGAGGGTCGCACGAGAGATGGGGTTACTAAGTGAAGAAGCAGAACGGTGTAGAAGAGAATGATGTTTTTTGCTGCATATGGAACACACATATTTGCTTGTGCAATTTCTAGACTCATGAGAACTGGCCAGGCAGTTAGTACACCGTTTCTGGGTTCTCACTGTGGCAAATCGTTCATCCACGGCCATGTTCAAGAAGACAGGGCATAAGCGCAAGGGATGAGCATCTTGACATAACGAACACGTAAATCTATTTGAAGGCACCTGCGCATGGAAAGTGTTGATTTTTCTGGAATCGCGAGACTTGTCATATTTTATACCTTGGCTTTTCATCACGGAAGGTTGAGAAGGGTTGGAGGCGCGAATGTCACTTACTGACTCCAATGTGTGGAAACGACTAGTCAGAAAGGCATCCATCTCCTTCCAGGTAGGCAAGTCCACAGTGTTTCTCAGGGACTGTTCCCATAGGTTAAGAGTGGCTTCGGGTAAACAGGTTGAACAAAGATAAATAAAAAGTACATCCCAGTTGTCAGTATCAATTTTGAGCAATGATAAATTGGTGACACAATTATTGATTGTCCTCTGCAGGGTTTTGATGCTAGGCCCGGATTCTCTAGTAATGTGTGAAAGAGCGAAAAGAGTTTTCAATTGCGCATTGATTAGTACCCTTTTGTTTTCGTACCGATCCTCTAAATTCCTCCACGCCATCTGAAAACCAGCATTCGTAAACGGGCACGATCTTACAATTTCATGAGCTTCCCCTTTTGTCTTCTTGAGTAGATGGCAGAGTTTCTCGACATCAGGAATATGAACCTGTCCACCATACAGTGCTGAAAACTGATCTCTAAAGGTGGGCCATGATGCATAATCGCCATGGAAGTTATCCATATCACATGGCGGCAGATTAATTCGCATCATTGAGGAAACAGGGTGGCCTAACTGGTCGCGAGAGGTATCAGATCTGGTTTTAAGGGCCTCAAGTAGCTCGTTCGCCCTCGAGAGACATTTAAGGTGGGCATTATAGGCACAGTAATATTTGTTCCGGACAGTTTTTATGTCGACTTGTTCAGCTAGAGTGGCGATATTTTCCAAGAGCGTATCGTAGGCGGTGCGTAGTGTTGTCCAAAGATGACAGATTTCTTCCTTCTGGATCTCGAGACTATGAAGCGTATGATCCTCGGGAGAAAGAGCACTAAAATACACGTCGAATTCTACCACTCGATCCGAGGCACGTATGAACTGATCCAACATGGACATCTTCGACCTCGTATTACCAGATGATTGATAAGAAATAGTAAAGCGGTGAAACTTGTCCGCAAATCAGCTGTCAAGATATTAAGGGAGACAACGAGGGTGGCTTCTGGCAGCCTTGTTAGACTGATTTCGATGGGTAAATCCCTGTCAAACGTTCTGTAGAATAATAAATGAAATCCGTTTATAAAAAACGGTATCTCATCCTCATCGCTACCAAAAACCCAACCGAGGAGAAATTATAAATGAGATTAGACTATAAAAAATTTATTTTCAACGGGTACCAAACACGGGGAGAAATGTTCGCTGGGATCCAGTCGGGGAACAAAGAAAAAAATGTTCGATGGGTTACGTTCACATACCAAAGGGAAACAACCCCAAAAACGAGGAGAAATTATAAATGAAATAAGTCTATATAACAAATTTTATTTTTCAACGGGTACCAAACACGGGAAGAAATGTTCGCTGGGATACAGACGGGGAACAAAGAAAAATGTTCGATGGGTTACGTTCACATGAGAGCAAAGCGCAAAAGCACAGATACATAACACTGCATTTTTTCTCAATTAAGGGGAAAAAGAGAAATTAGCCTTGAGCTTTCCCGAGAAATAAAACGATTATGGTTGCTGTGAATCAAGTGAAGATCAAAGAAAAAATTGTTCGATGGGTTAAGTTTACACGAGAGCAAAGCTCAAAAGCACAGATACATAACACTGCATTTTTTCTCAATTAAGGGGAAAAAATATATTCGCTTTGAACTTGCTCGAAAAATAAACGTTTATGTTTGATGCGTCAAGCTGTATCAGAAAAGACCATACCAAATGCTTGCTCACACCACGAACATACGAAGTCGAACAATAACGAAACTTGTTGTGTGTATAATACAGTTTCAAGGTTAAGAAACCAAAAAAATGCACTTATACACACAGCAATAACGGATTTTTCTTTTTTCTTTTCAATGTCCACACTGTACACAATGTATGTAAAAAGTACAGTACTCACCTGATTCTGTTTGGTTTTACCTTTTTCCGTTTTTTAATCCGGCTCGAAGGACCAACAAATGGTTAGGGGGTAATCCTCTGATGCTGGGAAGAACAGGTCCAATCAGCAACCAAATAATACAAACAAATGGCTTTCTTTTGTTTTTAAGGGTGGGTTTTTATTTTAAATGTTTATCTTTGTGTATGTATGTATGTATGTTTTGAACATATGCGTTAGTTTTTCCAAATGTTAAATTTTGTTATCTTGAACCAGCAATATTGGTTTTTTTTGATATTTACTTTGTCTTAGCATAAAAAACGTATTGAGTATACTAATATTAATTTATATATTAATTTTATCATAAATCTATATTAAAAATATAAAAGAATAAACTGCCTTTTTTTTTCTTATACAACGTTTATTTGAATGTCTCTTTTTTTCACTTAAACACCACAAAGATCACAACTAAAAGACTTTTATTATACAAGCGTGTCAACCGCACGATTCAATGGTTTGCTCACAATTAACTATAGGCAAAAAAAATAAAATTCTTTAGCCTATGTACAACATGTTGATTTAACATGAATATATTGAGAACAAAACGCAAAGAAAAACAAAAACATTCAAATCAAGTCTAGCTGTAAAATACCGGGTTACACTCAGGGTGCTTTTCATAAGTGCACCGAGGTTAATTTCAACTCAAACACAATCAATCAAATTCAGGAGCAGATCTAGAGGGAATGAAAAATGAAAATTTCTCTTCTTCTTAAAAGAGACGTAGCACTTCAGGCAACAATGCCTATTTAGTCAAGTACCCTGAATAGAGAAGAGAGGAAACAGGTGGTGAAAGAAGAAGGATAGTCGCAAATTAGTCGTATAAGACAGCACAGCGACCAGTGACCATGCTTTCATCACTGAGCAACCCCACCGACAGTCAATTTTTATTTTTGTAGTGAAAAAAACCAAAGTCTTCGTTGAGAATCGAACCCACAACTGCCAGACTGACAAGCTAGTACACTACCTAGTAGCCCACAGGGGCACCTTGTCCTGGATCCACGCCTAATCAAATAAAACATGATGTATGGAGTTTGTTTCTTCAAGCAGAACTGCTTTTATTTTTAAATACGCTGAACGACGTAACCCATTTAATATTCAAGAAGCAATTAATAATTTTTGAAAAACTTGTGACCCACGACCACCCAACGACAACCGTTTTGATAATATTTACGTTATATATATTTAAGAAAAATTATGCTATCTTTCACAAACAAATAAAAATCAATCAAAATGGCAGTTCTAAACACAATTCTGCTTCCTAAATATGCTAAACATATTGTAACCAAAATGATTTCTTTAAATTTAAAAAGAAAATAATTTTCAGTAAAAAAGTATTTTACCAACTGTGTAGTTTTCTAAGAAATCTTATACACACAAAACAACAACAACATAAGAAATTTTACGAAATAAGCTAAAAAACAGAAAGCAAAAACCAACTAGCGCAGAATAAATCTAAAACACACAGTCAAACAAGCGCCGATGTTGAATGATAATAACAACAATATGGGATGATGTTAAAGTTGAATATTCTTGTACATGCGATAACCGCTTAAAACAGATGTAAAAGCACCACATGCTGGCAGTAGAGATGAATTCAAGTTACAGCATCATTGAGAAACGACAACAAAATAATAACAAGGTAAGTTACCATCGTGTTCATTTTGTATATATTGAAATTAAAAAAATCGTTTAATTTAATTTAAAACTCTAAAGTGCAATAAAAGAACTCATAATAACAAAACATTTATTAAAAGGAATAAACGTAACAATATACACATATCGCTCATTTACTAAAAGAGTGTCATAACTAACAAAACATATTTGCTGACGTTTCCATGCAGATTTACTTACAAAACCAATTCTAATTTAAATCAATTCAATTGAGTCGATAATTAATTGCTAATTATGTTTTCTAATTCATTTAAATTAATTCAAAATCAATTCAACTCAAATGAATTCGAAATGAATTCCAAATCACTTTAACATATTCATTTAAATTAGAAACGATTTGCAATTCTGTTGATAAATTCGCAATGAATTTTAATTCATTTTTACAAAAATCATTTGAATTGACTTAAACTTTATTCAATTTAATTTTTTGTGTGAAAATAATAAATATAAAATTTGCTAATGATTTGTGAATTTATCCAAGAATGAATGATTCGTTTACAGATCTGTCAGATACTAAAAATCTTAAATAGAAAATATCACCCAAGAATTATAAGCACCAATAAACGTAACAACAAAATACGCATAGACTTAAACATACTGAACAGAAGAGGAAAAGATATAACTATATCACACAATCTTAGCCAAAGAATTATATCGGGTTTTTCAACAAGAAGTTTTTTTTTTCAATGGTGGCAACACCAACAACATGACAGTTTTGACATAAAGTTTTTTGACGTATTCGTGGCAAATGTTACAGTGAATTCAATTTTGTAAGAAAATCGTATTAAAATAATTCAAATCCACTATGAAAATGGTGGTTCTGTTAAAGTGACATTTCGTAAAATTCGTGAGATTTTCGAACAACATAACCGTCCCTCTAAGATCGCTATTAACAATTTAGTCGTTAAATTTGAGTCGACAGGCTCGATTCAAAATACGCAGACATCAACACTTGTTGTGTTGAAGCAGAACCAATTCCTCGACTTTATCAACTATTGGGGTTATTTAAAACCACTACATGGGCGATAAGATTTACGTCTGTACCTAGCTGTATAAGTCATAACCAGACGGTGATTCATACCACTGTGAATGAAATGTAGTGTCATCCTTTCCCTAGAAGGCCTTCAGATACGTATATCCTCCAGTCAATCCTGGTTGCAACTTCAAAAGCCCGGAGCAGGCCGCAGCCTTCACTCCTTGCTGACGAGTTTAAGACTATCCAACTCCTGGTCCAGAACGCATGAAGCTTAATAAAATTTAAGAACACAAACGCAATCATGCTCACTGGACCTGGACCATTCATTGTGTTCATTGTGAATGATGCGGCCCACATAACTCAAACGAGGGCATCGAAACCACAACCACCACGATACTCCCGAAGGGCCAACCTCAATAATCAGTTAGAGAATAGCTAAAAGGCTAAAAACGACAAATAGCTGAACTCTGGGGCTTTACTGATTCCCGTGGAAATATAGGGGAGTTGCCCTGTTGGCTCCTGCTAGCCTTGAAGGGGACTGGGCTCTCTTTTACCAAAACCACCACATGGCGAATTTTGCGTAATGATTTGACTTTGAAGCTTTACAAAGATCAACTGGTGCAGGAATTGAAGCCGACCGACCATTCCCATCGCCGTAGATGCGCTAAATTCATTCAGGAGCAACCGGCTGGTTTTTCTGAAAAAAAAAACGATTTTTTCAAACCAAGCCTATTTTCAGATGTCGGGATATTTCAACAAGCAAAATTGCCGCATTTGGGTTTCTGAAAATCCTAGAAGCCTTAGAATGCTCAACGTCCCACTGTATGATTTGCTATGTGGTCTGGAGGCGCTATTGGGCCTTTTTTTCTGATGAGGCTGTTATTGCGATATTGGTCAAATGGATCACGCTATCGCGAGATGCTATTGACCTATTATTGATGACGTAGATACCACTGACATGTCGTTTCAACAGGACGGTGCCAGATGTCACACAGCCAATGAAATGATCAATTTATTGCAAACTAAATTTCCCGATCTCAAAATTCTACGACATTTAGCAGTTAGACCACCGGTCAAGATCGTGTGATTTAGCACCATTGGATTATTTTTTTGCGGCTATGTTAAGGACAGAGTCTATACGAAACCAATCGAGTCGGACCGAAAAAGTGAATAAAAACTTTGATGAAAGGATCGAAATCTGTCAGCGTAGTTGTGGTGGACATTTTTCAGATATTATTTTTTCATTCAGAATTGCCGAACTTTTCTCTTCGTAATACAATAAAATCATTTAATCTAAATTTTTTGTTTTATTTTGTTTTAGAAAAGGAACATCTTGGTTAAAGGCCCTTTACTAATTTCGTCTAATTTCAGAAATCGAACTTGTAGGGCAAAAACTGTAGTCTGAAGGAATTATTTAATCCGTTTAGTTTAAATATTTCATAATTTCAGCTCAATACAAGGGATCTATAAAATAGTTTTTTGTATACTTTTCATTAGGAAAAACGATTAAAATAACTAAAGTCGATTTAGCATTAGTTTCTTAGTTCATTTGAAAGGTTATTATTTTCAAAGATGTTACGAAAGTTTGTATTTTAAAAAAGGCCTCGTAGAAGGTGCAATAAACAAGTCTATCAAAACTTTATTATCGGACGAAATTAATCTTATGAATCGGTTCAGCTTATTAGAGGTAAAGAAAAACTTTTATTCCATTAGAAAACAAAATTCTTTCCACATTTTTTAATAATCCTTTTTTTATCGAAAAATAATTATTATACAAATAAATCGATAATTGAACAAGTCAATTGATTTTTCTTCTTTCTGCCATCACTGACCCTGCATGATCAGGTTTAAGTAAACATTTTCTCTTAAAAAAAAAAGCTTCTTATCACCAGACTATTTTATTTCATATAAATAATGTTCAATTTTCATTTCTATTTAATTGCTTCAATAAATTAAACAAGCAAACAATTAGTTAAAGTTGTGAAAAGCAAAAATATGAAATACAAATTTTTATTATATTTCTTATCACTTTTCAATATCTGGATTTTCCAAAAATTTGTCCAAGCTGAAGATGAAATTGAAGCAAGTGCATTTATAATTTTTATTTATAAATAATAAATAAATAGGCAAAAATTAACTATTTCTCTTTTCTTACAAATAGTCCAAATATAATATATTGGTGTCAGATAAGCTGTTACAGTGTGACTATGTACGCCTTGAAAGTCAATTGGAGTCTTTGAAAACGAACAATGAATTTCTTAAGTTGCGCTTTAACATGATGCAATTTCAGTTGGATAAACAAAAAGAACTGTGGCAAGTCATTGAAGAGAAGATTGACAAAACGGCATTAAATTTGCAAATTGTTGAAAATAAAATATTAATGCAGAGCAAGGAACATTTAAGTGAGGTCAGCGATATCATAGGCAAACAAAATACATTTTTGCTATCAACCTCCAAAACGACATCTGTTGATGACAAATGGCTGATAATGGCGGAAATTAAAGAAACATTAAAAAGCCAAAATGTATTATTTCAAGCTTTCAGTGACAAGCTAGAAAATGTTGAAAAAATATTAACCAAAGCTAGTTGGGAAACTCATACTCGCGAATTGGGCGATAGCATTTCAAAGAATTTAACAATTTTGCAAAATATTGCTAACAAATTATCCAATATTGAAAATGTAGCAGCAACAAAACTTGATCAGATTGCATTTAATCGAAATATACAAAAATACTTTAATAAAAATGGTGAGAAAATAATTTAGATATAAAACTTAAAGCTAAACATCATGTCCTTACTCTTTTCTTTTAGAATCCACAAAAATTTGTCTCAGGGGTGAAGATAAACAACTAATTTGGTATGTTTCTATTTTATAGTTAATTTTAAGTTTGATTATATAAAAATATTTCCATTTCAATGCTCTCTGATAAGATATGAACTATTTTTTGTTTCCAATCGTGATAAATTTCTTGAAAAATGTTCGTGAATGAAATTTCCTTAAAAAAATATTTACTTTACCTTTTGACTTGTTCAGTTTATAATAGAATCGCAGAAGTACTTAATACTTTTTGTTCCGGTGAAACCCTTAAAAACCTTTTGATTGTATCTAGTTTATCCCTAAAACTACTGTTCAATTCTTTACATTTTATTCAAATATTTTTACAAATAACGCAGCGTTAAATTAAGTTAAACAATTTCAACACACACAAAATAAGCACTCGATAACTTCCTTGTCTTTACTCTTTAGGCGCAACTATAATATGCATAAGCTGACTTAAGTCAGCATATGCGAAATTCCTCTTATTTACGGAGATACAGCCATTTTAAGTTTTTAGTTAAATTTTCATATAAAAATCGATTTTTTGTAGGTGATCCCAAATTATGTTTATTTTTGTGAAATTCCTCTTATTTACGGAGATACAGCCATTTTAAATTTTTAGTTACATTTTCATCTAAAATTCGATTTTTTGTAGGTGATCCCAAATTATGCTTATTTTTGTGAAATTCCTCTTATTTACGGAGATACAGCCATTTTAAGTCTTTAGTTAAATTTTCATATAAAAATCGATTTTTTGTAGGTGATCCCAAATTATGCTTATTTTTGTGAAATTCCTCTTATTTACAGAGATGCAGCCATTTTAAGTTTTTAGTTGAATTTTCATATTAAAATCGATTTTTTGTAGGTTATCCCAAAATATGCTTATTTTTGCGAAATTCCTCTTATTTACGGAGATACAGCCATTTTAAGTTTTTAGTTAAATTTTCATATAAAAATCGATTTTTTGTAGGTGATCCCAAATTATGCTTATTTTTGTGAAATTCCTCTTATTTGCGGAGATACAGCCATTTTAAGTTTTTAGTTAAATTTTCATATAAAAATCGATTTTTTGTAGGTGATCCCAAATTATGCTTATTTTTGTGAAATTCCTCTTATTTACAGAGATGCAGCCATTTTAAGTTTTTGGTTAAATTTTCATATAAAAATCGATTTTTTGTAGGTGATCCCAAATTATGCTTATTTTTGTGAAATTCCTCTTATTTACAGAGATGCAGCAATTTTAAGTTTTTAGTTAAATTTTCATCTAAAAATCGATTTTTTGTAGGTGATCCCAAATTATGCTTATTTTTGCGAAATTCCTCTTATTTACGGAGATACAGCCATATTAAGTTTTTAGTTTAATTTGTGCCTCAAATACTTACACTGTCAAATACTTAAGCAAATCATTGAAGACTTTTAGGTAGCTATATTCTACTTACATGAATATAGAAATTAATATGCACAGTTGCACATTTGTTTCTAAATAAATGAAATTTATTAACCAAAAATCGTTTAATAATCATATTTTGTATACTTAATGCTATCCTTATACAAATTTATAATTTTTTTTAGTAGGTTTAAGAAAATTACGAGAGAAAAATTACATATATTTCGTTGTTTGTATTATTTAGGCCAAAAGTACTAAAAAATGCAACCGTGTGCATCATTGAATTTATAAACAATAAAAAATTAAATTTTGTTTCTAATTGTATGTAAAAAAAAATGAAAAAGAAATGAAAATGTTTAAAGGCCCTTAAGTTATTAAACTCCAAGGTTGAGTCTAGTTCTTCAACGTTATCACGAGTACTACAAAATAAAGATTCACATTGTACAGAAGTAAAAAATATTTAATATAAATGCTTATACCGGCGGGATGTGAGAAAGCTTTTCAAAAACATCATAAGCTGCAGTAGTGCTGATTCCTCAATATAGCCCATTAAACTGCCTAATGGAGCTTCCATCCTCTTCACTTCCTTGCAGTAGTAACTCCCTTCCCGTAGTAACTCCCATCTGTGTTTGCACTCTACAACTTTACATAATTCATACCAGTATGAATATGATAAACGCAAACATTATCTTTTAAGGTATTACTTACTAACTTTTACTGCATTTTTCTGCTACTTCTTTCCATGCTCGTTCCTTCAAATTGCCGTTATGATAAAACGTGTCTCTTTTGTCATATAAGCAATTTTTTCTTTGTACGTTTTCTATTTAATTCAGATCAAATATTTTCTCGTTTTCGTCCTCCATAGGAATTTGTTTACTAATGTATCTATAACACAATGCGCAACGAAAATCAGCTGTTTCCGTACGAAATGTGCGATCAGTTTCGTACTTTGCTTAAGCAAATAACATTTGACGCAAAGTAACGAAAAGTTTTGTTAAGTTGTCTTAAGCTTAAGTTGCCTTAAGCTAGCATATGCATAACATAATTGGGCCTTTTGATGACTCAACTTGAATTGATTCATTTGCCCAGCAAGTGATGCGTATATAGTTGTTTAAAGCGATTCTTTAACATCTCTACTTTAACATCACCGCTTATTGTTGTTGTTATTATCATTCAGTTTAGGCGTCTGCTTGGCAGTGTGTTTTGTTTTGTTCTGTATTAGTTGTTTTTGTTTTCTGTTGTTATTTATCTTATTTGGTAGAATTTCTTATAAGCTATTGTTATTGTCTTGTGTGTATAAGATTTCTTAGAATACTATGCAGTTTGTAAAGTGCACAGTGGGTCGTTTCATTTCTTTTTTAGTTATAATTATTTTCTTTTAAAACTAAATAAATCATCTTGATAGCAATAAATTTCATGTTTTTCGTTTCAAAAATGAAGGAATTATTTTGATTGAAAAGCCTTCCACCTATTTTGTTATTTTTTTGTTTTTTTTTTTTGTGGTTCTAATTTGTACTCTAAATCTCCCGTTTACCAAACTTTTAACTAAAAAATCTTAGGTATTAACCTGAATTAATGTTTTAGTTCAATTCTCTTTGCCTGCAGAAAATCCAGCTAAGACTTTTGCTAATGAAAGTTTCTTTTGGCCCTTGTTTTTGGCTATAAGGGGTCTTAAATATTTCTCCTACTGTATTTATATACAGCCACCCTCACTAACAGATATTTAAAGGTGTCAAATAAAATTTTCGTTACAATATTATATATTTATTAATTTAATTAAAATTTAGCCATTGCAACTTAGCAAAAGAGCCTCTATTATTTTTACTTTTTCCCTGATTTGTGGAATAAGCAAAAACTGACAATTTGTAAAAATGACAATTCTTTAAAACCTTCGGGGAAATAAGGAAAATTTGTCAAATACCAAACATTTTTAATAAATAGTTTTATATTATTATATTATTCCTTTTAATAAATGTTTTGTTATATTAAGTTCTTTTATTGCAAAATAATAACACAACACTCTATAGTTTTTAAATCAAATTACGCGATTTATTCACCTTAAATATACAAAAACTAAGCACGATGGTAACTTCATCACTTTAACGCCTAAAACATGCTTTATTACTTTCTTGTCTATACTCAATGTTGTCATTTCAACTTAAAGTCAACTTATTTGCCAGCATGTGGTGCTTATACATTTGCTTTAAGCCGCATATACAAGAATATTCTACTTTAACATCATGCCATATTGTTGTTGTTATCATCATTCAGTGAAGGCTCCTATTTGGCTGTGTGCTTTGTTTTTGTTCTGTGTTAGTTGGTTTTTTCTCTGCTGGTTAGCTTATTTCGTGGAATTCCTTATAAGCATGTAATTGTTGTCTCATGTGTTTAAGATTTCTTAGAAAACTACGTAGTTTGTAAAATATACAGCAGATCATTTCGTTTACTTTTATACTGATAACCTTAAATAAATCATCTTCACAAAAATATTTTTTTTATTATATTGGTATACAAGTTACTAATGTCGATTTTGACTACATATGACATAACTATCACATGTGGTTTGTGTCAGTAATAACAAATATGGTATTTTGAAGTGTAAACGTCTGTCATTACAATTCGGTATTACAGTGCGCTATAATTATAACGAATTTTGTGCATTAAAAAGATGTTTGCCTTCTTACCTTCTTTCATTTGAAGAAAACTTCTGGTGAAAGTTAACGATTGTTGGTAGAGGCTTATGGTCAACATGTACCAACTCAAAAAACTTGTAAACGATGGTTTGCGATATTCAAAAGTAATGATTTCGATACCAAAGACATGGAGAGGACTCATCAGATGAAAAAGTTTGAAGATAACGAACTGGAAGCATTACTTGCATTATTATTGGGAGTCATACAACAAGTTTAAAAGCATTGGGATACATTCAAAATTAAGGAAATTGTGTTCCATATGAACTGAAGCCGAGAGACGTTGAAATTCGACTTTGCATGTCGGAAATGATGCTTGAAAGGTCCAAATAGAAGTCACTTTTGCACTGGTGATAAAAAATACATTTATGTAGCAACTCCAAGCGGAAAAAGTTATATGTAAATCCCAGCTAGCCAAGCAAATTAACGACGGAGCCGAATATCCATGACGGGAAGGTATTTAATGGGATCAGAAGGGTGTTTTGTATTTTAAAATGTTGAAATCGGGTTAGGCGATTATAGGGAATCTGCACCTAAGACAATTAATTTGTTTGATAATAACAATCAACGAAAAACGATCAGAATATTCCATCAGATATGAGTTTTTAATGCGGGCAGAGCCTCACTTATCCCTTCCTTAAAATATGTTTTGATCAGCATTTTACCCTGCTGTTAGCAAAGAAATCAGTTATCTAAGCACAACGTTAGCTTTCTGCGGATATCAAGTTCCTCCAAAGATGTGATATACTTTAAAATAAGTGCTGATCTCAAGCAATACGTAGTGTTAAGGCTGGGCTTTCCAAAAATACTCGATCTTTTGAGAAAGAATCTGATCTTTCTATTGTTTTAGATATTAAGGCCATTCATGCAAATGGTTTTTCAACAAGAAGTTTGCTTTCTAAAACAAAAAATTTAGATTAATATGATCCAAATTTTTATTGTATTACGAAGAGAAAAGATGGGCAATAATGAAAGAAAATTGATACCTGGCAAATATCCACTACAACCACGCTGACAGATGTCGATTAAATCAAAGTTTTTAATAATTTTTTTTTTGTAAAATGGCGGTGCTATTTCGTTAATCTCATCACGGATTTTGAGTTTTAAGGCTGAAAACAATTCAATTGGCTTCGTATAAACTCTTTCCTGAACACAGCCTCGCAAAAAATAATCCAGTGGCGTTAAACCACACGAAATTATGCGATCGGGAAATTTGGTTTGCAATAAATTGATTGTTTCATTGACTGTGTGACATGTGACACCGTCCTGTTGAAACCACATGTCAGTGATATCCACGTGATGAATATAAGGCCAAACTTGAGTTGTTAGCATCTCGCGATAGCGTAATCCATTGACGGTTATCGCATTTCTAGGCTCATCTTCGAAAAAAAAACGGCCCAATTACGCCTCCAGATCAAAAGCGCACTATACAGTGTCACATTGAGTATGCAAAAGCTTCTTAATAATCGCTCTAGGATTTTCAGAAACCCCATTTCGATAGTTTTGCTTATTGACATACCCTGACAACTGAAAATGGGCTTCGCCTGAAAAAATTATTTTTCAGAAAAACCAGCCGGTTGCTCTTGAATGAAATGAACGAAGTAAATGGTCGGTCAGCTTTAATTCTTGCACCAGTTAAACCTTGTAATACTTCAAAGTCAAATTCTTATCCAAAATTCTCATATGGTGGTTTTGGATAACCGCAATTTATGTGAAAGTCGAGGAATTAACAAATTTAGAGATGCTTCAACACTTTGGCTCACGGCTACGATATTTTCAGTTGAACGAATACGCTTGGTGTCCGTACATTTTGTATCGAGTCTGTGGACTTAAATTCTTAATAGAATTCTCAGAAGGACGATTATGTTGTCCGAAAATATCACGAATTTTACGAAAAGTAACTTTAAACACCATTTTTATAGCGGATTTTAATTATTTTAATGCGATTTTCGTGTAAAATTGAATTCATTGTAACAATTGCCAATGCATCTGCTACGAATACGCCAAAAAACTAAATGTCAAAACTAGCATATTGTTGGTGTAGCCACAGTTGAAAAACAAACTTCTTTTCAAGGCCCATTATGGTTCTACGTTACTTTTTCAAGATGCTTCGTTCTCTAAATAAAGCTTAAAATTTTAAAGCTTAAAGTAAAGATTCTAGATTCTTGCTCCGTGTACAACCTTTATTCTCTGTGAGAGCAGAAAGCATACATAGTTGGCCCAAGTTTTAAACATTTTTACAACTTTAAAATTGATAATTTTGTCAAGACTTAATATTTCAAATTATATTTTTCAGCACTGCCCAACCTTATCCAACCAATTGTGTTGATTTTAATGAAAACTATTGTTCGAATAGTAAATGTCGTATATTTAATTACAACTTTGGACCAAATCCATTTTTAGTTGCATGTGATGATTATACAGATGGTGGTGGATGGACAGTAATCCAGAGACGCATAAATGGCTCAATAGACTTTTATCGTAATTGGTCCGAATATAAAGATGGCTTTGGGAATATTGACGGAGAATTTTTCATTGGATTAGATAAATTAAATGCTTTAATAGCCTCATTACAACCCGTCGATCTTTTGATCCAACTTCAGGACTTTAACAATACTTTGAAATATGCCAGATATGATGAATTTGATGTTGGCAATGAAGCAGAAAATTATAAATTAAAGAAGGTGGGCAAATATACTGGAAATGCTGGCGATTCCTTTAGTCAACATCAGGGTCAAAATTTTACAACAAAAGATCGTAACAATGCTGCAGATAAAAACGGTAATTGTGCTGAATATAAAAAGGGAGCTTGGTGGTATGATAACTGTATGTGGAGGTAAGTTAAGTATGAGTTTGATTTCTTCTGTCAACATAATATAATTTTAAACTTCAGAAAAGGACCAGTTTAAACGAGCCGCTTTCTAAAGATATTTTTTTAATGGTATGTGCTTGGATTTTCCGACGGGGCTAAAATTACTTTTATTTGGGTACGATTTTCCGTCGACCCTCGTCAAATTTGGTTTGTGAACAAACCGTACGAAAAGAACACTGAAGATGGCAAACAGCCGAAACCGGTTTGTTCAAAAACCAAATTTGACGAGGGTCGACGGAAAATCGTACCCAAAAAAAAAATTTATTTTTAATTATTTATTCTGATATGTGCGTATATTTTCCGACGGGGTTTAATTTATTTTTATTTGAGTACGGTTTTACGTCGACCCTCGTCAAATTTGGTTTGTGAACAAAAATACCAAAAATACTACAAATACACAAACCAAACACACCGATGAGACTCATAATTAATTCCAAATCTGCACCGGGCTACAAACTTTCAAAATATATAAAGACAATACTAAAAGACACCTTGGACCTGGAATATAAGCATACAATAGCCAAGACTACAGAACTGATTGAGAAACTAGAAAATGTGAAAATAACAGAGAACACAAAACTGGTCTCTTTTGATGTGAAAGAGTAACGGATTCATTGTTCATAAAACAATAAATAACAAAACGAAAAACAAGGAACTGGCAATACAACTCACAGACACACTGAAAGCGTCACTAGAAAAGAGTTACTTTAAATTAAACAACAACAATATATATAGACAAACAACAGGACTAGGGATGGGAAATCCAACATCTGCAATCCTCATGGAAGTATTTATGCAGAACTTAGAAGAAGAATACGTAAATGAACTAAAAGCCAACTTCGGAGTAATATTCTATGCAAGATATGTCGACGACATCATATGTATACCAGAGGAAATAACAGTGAGCAAATTCTAGATTACTTGAATAGAAGACACAAGAACATAAAATTCACAATGGAAAAAGAAGAGGAGGAGAGAATTAATTATCTGGACCTAACGGTCAAGAGGAACATAATCCTGAACAGAATCGAATATGAAATATACAGGAAACCAACAGCAACGGACACAATAATACACAACTCATCAAATCGTCCCCAGCAACACAAAAACGCAGCAATCAGGCAGTTGATAACAAGACTCGAGAGAACACCACTAACACGGGAAATGTATATGAAGGAAATAGAAACAATATACACCATGGCGGAAAACAATGGATATAAAAAGCGCCTGGCAGATAACATTAAGAAGCAAATTAGAACGAACAAAGGACAGAATAAAGAACAGGAAAATGAAAGGAAAACTGAGCTACATTAATGTATATGGGAAGACCAACGTACAAACTAGCAAAATTCTTTAGAAAACACAACATCAATACGGCATTCAAAACAAGACACAACCTAGGCAGAATACTACAGAATAAAACAACCGAGACAAATATACTAGACCAGTGATGGGCGAACTACGGCCCGCGGCAAAAAGTATCAAACCGCTTTCTGAAGGAGAATTTATTAAGGATGTGTTAATTAGCATTGGATAAGTATTATGCCCAGAAAAGGTAAAAGATTTCGAATCTATAGGGCTGTCACGTAGAACGCTCACAAAAAGAATTGAAACGATTTCTTCTAATTTAACCAATCAACTCGATGGACGTGTTAAAAAGTTTAAGTATTTTTCAGTCCCTAATTTTTATCAGAGGAGTCGATGAAAACTTTGTAATAACCGAAGAACTTGCTTGTTTGAGATCTTTGAAAGGAAAGACGACAAGAAAAATAATTTATGATGAATTTAGAGAGGGGATGGAATTTCTTTTTTACATTGTATAATCCACCACGATGTTCTTTGCAAGGCTGCCTTGGATATTAACCACGTACTTAATATTATTTTAATGTTAATTAATACCATTCGAGCCCGTGGTTTGTTACATCGGCAATTTCAAGAGTTTTTATCGGAAGTTGATACAGAATTTTCAGGTGGCCGAGTTGTGGGCATGCCTTCTCGAAAGTTTGGAGTCTTCTCGAAGAAATTAAAGTTTTTCTAAAAACCACAACAGAAATTTGGGATGAGTGGGAAATATTGGAGGATAAGAATTGGTGCAACGAGTTTGCTTTTTTCACGCATTTACTCGAGCACTATAATAAACTGAACAAGAAGTTACAGGGAAGAAATCAATTTATAGATGAAACTTGGGGCAGTTTGAGGTCTTTTAAAACTCAATTGTTTATGTTTTCTAAATGTTTGGGGAAAAATTATTTGACTCATTTTCCAAGACTTAATTCTTTGAGGCCTGTGAGTGAAGAGAAGTTAAAAGTCTTTTCACAACCTTTATTAAAACTGTATTCAGAATTTGAGGCCAGATTTGCTGACTTTAAAAAAATCCAACCATGTTTAGATATTTTTTCAATGCCTTTTAATGTTTATCCTGAGAATGTTCCATCTGATCTACAATTGGAAATTATAGAATTGCAATGTAATAATAATTTAAAACAGCTATTTTTAAATACAGATAAGCTTAATTTCTATAAATCCTTACCAAAAGATGAATTTCCAAAGCTAATTAATCATGCGCAGAGAATTATGGCAATGTTTGCTTCCTCATATTTAGGTGAACATGCCTTTTCAGTAATGAAATGCATTTATTAAAAGTCGCATCCTCCCAGCTGGAACCAGATTTTGAGGAAATTATGTCAAGTCAGAAACAGATCTATTTTTCCCATACATCTGGAAAATCTTAAAATCATAATAAATCGTATCTTATAAAATTTTTATGCTGTTTTAAAATATTACGTAAAATATTGTAACTAATAAATATATAGCTTAAACCGAACTTTTAATTGAACAGCAGCCCCATAATTTTTTAATGAATGACCCTCTATGTTTTTTTTTAATTTATTGGCCAGCCACCCAAAAAGTTCGCCCATCACTGTACTAGACAAACAAGTAGTGTACAAATTAACTTGTACATGCCATTATAGTTATATCGGGCAAACAGGACGAAAAATTAAGATCAGATTTAGGGAACACATTAGAGACTACAACAAAAAACTACGAGAACCAAAATCAACTCAGGAATCAAATTTTGCGAACCATATATTCAACAACAAATGTACACCAGGACATTTAAAAACAGCAGTTAAACTGCTGCATACACAGCACAAAGGAAGGAGACTAAATGTGTTAGAAAACATGGAAATATACAAACAGAAAACATTTGACGGACGAATAATAAATGAACAAATAAGCACTGCTTCAGACACATTCACCCCTATTCTGCGTTTCGATTAAGTTTCCACATTCAGTTCCGTTGCGATCGAAAGTTTGTATTCTGAAGGAAAGCGGAATCGAAAGAAAAAGAAGAAGACAACAATGTTTACAAAATTAATAGCATCACTGTGGAATGTGGAAATGAAATAGCAAAATAAGCAGGTTTGTTATCATTTTCATAAACGAATGTAAAATTTAGTACAAAAAGTTGTATGTATACATAATTAAAAATAATCATTTATTGTTGGAGGACTTAGTGCATTGAGGATTCCTGCAACTTCCTCCCAGAACACTGCCACTTCTTTCTTTGATCGCTGGTGGTATCCACAAATTGCATGTCTGCTTTAGATGCCATTAAATTTGCCAATTTTTCATACTGCTGCGTGTTGTTGTTTTTGACCTGTAACACATAAAAAACACATCATATTCGGGTGCAAAAATTAACAATTTAAAACAAAAAAATTAATTTAATTAAATAAATTAATTTTAAATAATTTTAGGTGTTTTTTTATCGTTTCTGAACATTTTATCTCGTTTTCTACTTACATTTTTTTCATTTTTAAACTTTTTAACTAAAAAACACAGATAAAGAAAACCCCTCCGTCAACAAAAAAGCAACTGACAAAAACGGAGCTCCGATCGTAATGCAAAATACATACAATCGAAAGAAACTGAGCGGAATCGAAACGCAGAATATCAAAGCTGCCAGACGATTCGAATCGAAACGCAGAATAGCCCCAAATATTTGAACCATTGAAACATTTTTACAAGAAAACAAACATTACACTAACAAAAACACGTTACGCAGGCGCACAAGGCCAAAACAATAAAGAACCTCATAAACGTACAATTACAGATTATTATGTCATAGGAAAAAACCCAATAGATTCACACATAAAAACAAACGAATAACAAGCATGATCGTAAAAGGATTTAGGTAGGAAGAAAGACGAATTAGGTAAAAACAAACAAACGAAAAAGGAGAGAGAGAGAGATACAGACAAAAAGAGAGAAAGTGACGAATGCAATAGAAATAACACGAAGGGAAACACGAACAAGACGAACTATATTAACACAGCTGGCAATAAAACGCAACTAGTATAAAGGGAACACTGCAGAAGGCAAATAGCCGAACCCTTTTGTTCACAAACCAAATTTGACGAAGGTCGACGTAAAACCGTACCAAAATAAAAATTATTTATACCTTTAATAAACGTTTAATTGATTGTATTCTTTTATAGCAAAATAAGTACACGAGCTATATACTTTTATACACACAAAAATACACCATGGCAGCTTTGCAACTTAACGCCTTAAACTTGCTGTATCAACTTTTACATCTTCACTCGACTCTTGAACAGTTGTGTCTTCACACGGCAATGTTCGCAATAATATTAAATGTATTGCCCAAGAGAGGAAGCCCTCATTTTCAGTTTTGAGCGGTTTTAGCATTTACTCGAAACTCTAATTCATCGCCTCAAACATAGATGGCGCCATTCACTGCAGCCGTCTTTTTGAAAGAGCCGTGAAAGAATCATTTTTTTTTTTTAATTTTAACACTTTACGAATTAGCTTCATTTTGAATGAATTCTTTTCCCAACAAAAAGGAGTTGAATGAAATTTGAATTAATTTAAATGAATAAAGCTAAAATTGATTTCAATTCCAATTCAAATAAGTTTGAAAAGGGTTGTTCAACAAGAAGTTTGTTTTCTAAAATAAAACAAAAAATTTAGATTAAGATGATTCAAATTTTTATTGTAGTACGAAGAGAAAATTTTGGCAATTATGAATGAAAAATTATATATAACTCACGTCCACCATGACTAAGCTGACAGATGTCGATCCCTTCACCAAAGTTTTGAATAACTTTTTGGCAAAATGGCTGTCCTATTTAGTTAATCACATTACGTATTTTGAGTTTTAAGGCTGAAATCGATTCAATTTGAGCCGTATAGACTATGTCTTTAACATAGCCCTACAATATCTCACATGATCTGGCAGGCCACTTAATTACTGACTGTCGTGTAATTATGCAATCCGGAAATTCGGTTTGCAATAAATTGAACGTTTCATTAACTAAATGACATGTGGCACCGTTCTGTTGAAACCACATGTATGTGATATCCATGTTATCAATAATAGGTCAAAATTAAGTTGTTAGCGTCTCTGATAAGAGAAAATGCGCTTCGTGTGCAAAAATTATTTTTTCAGAAAAACCAGCCGGCTGTTCCTGAATGCATGAAGCGATTTTACGGCGATATGAGTGATTAGTCGGCTTCAATTTCTACACCAGTTAAACCTTGTAAGGCTTCAAAGCCAAACCCGCAAAATTCGCAATGTGATGGTTTTGGATAACTCCAATTGTTGTACATGTCGAGGAACTGACAAATTCGGATCTGCTTCAACACTGTGGCTCACGGTATCGATGTTTTCAGTTAAACGACCCGGTCGAACACACGTTGTTTGTCTCGAGTCTGTCGACTCAAATTTAACCACCAAATTCTTAATAGCGGTTTCAGAAGGACGATTATGTTGTCCGAAAATATCAAGAATATAACTTTAACAGAACCGCCATTTTCATAGCGGATTTATTTTAATGAGATTTGCGTGCGAAATTTAATTCATTGCAACAATTGCCAAGGCGTCTACTGCGAATACGTCAAAAAACTAAACATTATCATTTTGTTGTGCTTGTCACAATAGAAAAACAAACTTCTTATTGAAAACCCCGATAAAATGAGTTGCAATTCGTTTTCAATTCTAATGAATCTTTAAAATGAATTGCAATTCACTCCCAACACAAATCAATTTGTTAAAGTGAATTTGTGAATTGCAATTTATTTCGTTTGAATTGAATTTATTTTAAATTCGATTAATTGTAATGCAAATAAATGAAATAAAAATGTGTTGCAGTCTAGGAGTAATGAAAAATGGAAATTTAAATTCGAATTATTTGTCTTTGGACTATACTAGGTGATATGCGAAATGAGAGTAATGCTTGCTGCCGTTTACATAAAAATTTAATTGAATAACAAGTGACAGTAAAGATTTACTTACAAAATCAATTCAAATTTCAACCAATTCCAATGAATTAATAATGAATTGCTAGTTATATTGTCTAATTCATTTGAATAATTTTAAAATTAATTCTATTCAAATAAGTTTAAAATTAATTTCAATTCACTTCAACAAATTCATTTGAATTTTAAATCAATTACAATTCAATTGAATTGACTCAAATTTCACTCAATTCATTGCTATTTGAAAAGAATTAACTCAAATTTAGTTCATGAATAATTCACCAATAAATAAATTAAAAAAAAAAAATTATTCATTTACAGCTCTGCTGCTTGGCTGTGCGTTTTCTTGTTGTGCGTTAACTGTTAAACTTAGTTCATGAAATTTTAAAAAAGCATGTTGTTGTTCTTTTGTGTTCATACGATTTTCTAGAAGCGTTTTAATTTGCAAACAGATGCAATAGGTCATTTCACTTTATTTTTATAATAACAGCTGCCTTCTTATAACTTACACAAAACATCTTCATAACAATACGTTAATGTTAGAATTTTTAAGAAATTTATTATTTCAGGTCATAGTTTTATAAGTTTATTATAGAAAATACATTCCGTTATTTCTTATTTCGGCTATCTTAAATTTTTCTTTTCTTTTTTAGCAATTTAAATGGGATGTATTATAATAATACTAAGGCATCTCCAACTGGTAGCGGTATATGTTGGAGTCGCTTTCATGGCTATGAGTACTCTTTAAAATTTGTTCAAATGGCTATTAGACCGAGGAGATTATAAATTTAAAATATAATAAGATAAATTTTAAAAAAATCAAAAAATAAATTAACTGCTACGAGCATATGGTTAACAACAGAACAATGGTGGTATTATTGGTTTCGTACGGAAAGAAAAAACACTGGTAAGTTAAACTGACGCAAAATTGTTTTAACGTTGTTGCTTGGTCGACTTAGTTGTATCGGGTTTTTCAACAAAAAGTTTGTTTTTCAATTGTGGCAACACAAAAAACATGATAGTTTTGACATTTAGTCTTTTGACGTATTCGTAGTAAATGCATTGCCAATTTTTACAATGAATTTAATTTCGCTTGATAAGCGCATTAAAATAATTACAATTCTCTGTGAAATTGGTGGTTCTGTTAAAGTTGCATTTCGTAAAATTGGTAATATTTTCGGACAACATTGTCGTCTTTCTGAATGAATTGAGCGAATCTACGGCGATGTGAATGGTCAGTCGCTTTTAATTTCTGCACCAGTTGAACCTTGCGAGGCTTCAAAGTCAAATCCTTATGTAAAATTCGCCATGTGGTGGTTTTCGACCCCCCGGGGGCACATAAATATGGTCTTTATAGAACTTCGACTATCTAGACACAGTGCAACTGGGGGAAAAAGGGAGCCCAGTCCCCTGAAGTCAGCAGGGGTACAACTGGAAACTCCACGTTATTTCCACGGGAATCAGTGATCCGCGGAATTCATTATTTGTCTCTTTAGACATTTAATAGTTCTGTGGCTGATTATTGAGGTTGGCCCCTATATGGGAGTATCGTGGTGGTTGTAGTTTCGCGGCCCCATAACAGTATAATGGTTAATTTGGTGGCCAGGATCATCTCACTGTTAATGACACACTAAGTGAATGATCCAGTCCAGTAAGCATGCTAGACATGTGTTCTGGACAGGAGTTGGAAAGTCTCCAACTCTTAAGCAAGGAGTGATGATTTGCAGCCCTGCTCTGGAATCATCGAAGTTGCAACTAGAAAGTTCTGTTGCATAGAATTATAGCTTCGGCTTTCTAGGACGAGCATGACATTCCAAATTATGCAGTGGTTTGATCCACCATCTGATTAAGGCTTCATGGCTAGGCGCAGATGTAAATCTAATCACACACGTTGTGGTGGTTTTCGACAATCCCAATTGTTGAGAATGTCTAGGAATTCACAAATTTGGATTTGCTGCAATACTGTGGCTTACCGGTGCGATGTTTTTAGTTGAACGACCTGGTCGGACAAGCGTTTGTGTTCGCACATTTTAAATCGAGCCTGACAACTCAAATTCTTAAAAGCGGTTTAGGAAAGACACTTATGTTGTCCGAAAATATCACGAATTTTATGAGGTCTAACTTTAACAGAACCACCGCTTTCATTTTAATTATTTTAATGCTATTTTCGTGTAAATATGAATTCATTGTAACAATTGCCAAGGCATCTATACCGCGACTACATCAAAAAAATAAATGTCATGTTGTTGGTATTGCTACAAGTAAAGAACAAACTTCTTGTTGAAAAACCCGATATTTGTTTGAGCACCTTAATTTTGATCTTAACATTTGCACAAATTTATTATAGTTGTGTAGTAGACAATAATAATTCCATAAAATAATTTTTATTTATAATAGTTATAATTTTTTTGACCTTTTTTAATATTTTTTAGTAATTAATTTTAAGCACAAGGTCTTATTTAATAAAAAATTTTTAAAAAACTTTATTTTTTATTATATTTTCGATATTTCGCCACACCGTTGGTTGGCATCATCAGGAAAAACAAAAAATATTGAACAAACAAATTGAAAAAATTTTTTGATTAACAAATTCAAATTAATCAAAAAATTTTTTCAAAAAACAAAACAAACAAAAACAATAAAAAACGACAAATTGAAAATTTTTGTTTTACATACATACAAACAAATTTTCAACATTAAAAAATTTTTAAATGAAAAACAATTTTTAAAAATACATAACAAATTTACAAAAACAATAGTATCTTACACATATATTCTAAAACATAAATTTAATGACCAAACGTTACAAAAAATTAAAGTATAAATTATTAATATTATGCAGATACAGAGTTTTGTTTTATAATTTTATGCACTAAATATCTATAATTTTGAGCAACTTTCTCCGTATCTGCTTTAAAATTTATTCTTTTGGTTAATGGTACTTTAATTATTTGTAACATTTCCAACATATAACGACGTTTATAATTATTTTCTAAATTTAAAATTGAAACATTTTCAAAATTAGGATTGTGATTAACTTTAGAGCAATGCGAAGATAATGCTGTTTTTTGCAAACTAATATTATTCCTGTATTTCTGGTCTGACCTATGTCCTGCGATTCTAGTTTTCAATTTATTTTTTGTTGTGCCTACATAAACCTTATTACAATCTTCCTTATCATTACCGTTACAAGGGATTTTGTACACTACATTGGACATATTTAATTTTTGAATTTTATCCTTAGTTTTACTAAACAACCTATTCAATGTATTTGTATTCTTATATGCCATTTTGTATTTATTTGTATCATAAATTTTTGAATTCTCTAATCTTTCAGACAAGACAGGTATATAAGTTATCGATTTATATATTTTGGGTTCCGTTCCACTACTTATAACTCTTTTCCTCCTATTATTAAATTGATTAATTAACCTATTAGTTAATCGTAATGGAAAATTGTTCTCAGTTAAAATATTTCTAATCTTTCCTTTGTTATTTCTATGGAATTCTTTGTCACTAATTGTTAAAATTCTCTCTATTAAATTATTGGCCGTGTTAATAATAATTCTTTTATTTTGTTTAGAATAATAATTAATAATTCTACCTGAAGCGGTTGGTTTTTGGTACCAATCTATAACTAATTCTTTATTCCTCCTTATTATTAAAGTGTCTAAATATGGAAGCTTAGCATCACATTCCCTTTCAGTTGTAAATTTTATTGAAGGGTGAAATTCATTTAATGTTTCTAACATTTCGTTAATGGCAGATTCAGATATAATACAAAACAAATCATCTACATATTTTGTCATAATTTTTGGTTTAACATTTAATTTTCCAATAACATTATCTAACAATTTTTCCATAACAATATCTGCCACAATTGGAGAAGCTGGAGAGCCCATCGGAAGTCCTTTTTGCTGGATATATATCTTTTCATTAAACTGAAAATATCTATTATCTTCTATACAAAACTTAAGAATACGAAAAAATAAACCTTTCTCAATCTTTGTAAAATTTTCCAAAACATTCCATTTCTCTTCTATTGTGCTGATCGCCAAATCAACAGGAATACTTGGAAATAACGATACTACATCAAAAGAAATTAATTTTTCATAATCCTGCACATGAAGGTTTTTAATTTTTCCTTTAAATTCAATTGAATCTTTTATATTATACTTAGAACCCTCGGTGATCTTTTTCAATATGTTAGTAACATATTTACATAATTCATAAGATGGTGAATTAACAAATGAACCAAACTGCAGAAGATTAATAATGATATAGTAGAAGAACTTTTCAAACTTAAAATTATCAATATTACAGAAAGAAATAAGCTTAAAACTAATATTGCTATTGCACCTAGGTTATATGGACTGCCAAAAATTCACAAAGAGGAATATCCTTTAAGGCCAATTTGTTCATTTGTTAATTCACCATCTTATGAATTATGTAAATATGTTACTAACATATTGAAAAAGATCACCGAGGGTTCTAAGTATAATATAAAAGATTCAATTGAATTTAAAGGAAAAATTAAAAACCTTCATGTGCAGGATTATGAAAAATTAATTTCTTTTGATGTAGTATCGTTATTTCCAAGTATTCCTGTTGATTTGGCGATCAGCACAATAGAAGAGAAATGGAATGTTTTGGAAAATTTTACAAAGATTGAGAAAGGTTTATTTTTTCGTATTCTTAAGTTTTGTATAGAAGATAATAGATATTTTCAGTTTAATGAAAAGATATATATCCAGCAAAAAGGACTTCCGATGGGCTCTCCAGCTTCTCCAATTGTGGCAGATATTGTTATGGAAAAATTGTTAGATAATGTTATTGGAAAATTAAATGTTAAACCAAAAATTATGACAAAATATGTAGATGATTTGTTTTGTATTATATCTGAATCTGCCATTAACGAAATGTTAGAAACATTAAATGAATTTCACCCTTCAATAAAATTTACAACTGAAAGGGAATGTGATGCTAAGCTTCCATATTTAGACACTTTAATAATAAGGAGGAATAAAGAATTAGTTATAGATTGGTACCAAAAACCAACCGCTTCAGGTAGAATTATTAATTATTATTCTAAACAAAATAAAAGAATTATTATTAACACGGCCAATAATTTAATAGAGAGAATTTTAACAATTAGTGACAAAGAATTCCATAGAAATAACAAAGGAAAGATTAGAAATATTTTAACTGAGAACAATTTTCCATTACGATTAACTAATAGGTTAATTAATCAATTTAATAATAGGAGGAAAAGAGTTATAAGTAGTGGAACGGAACCCAAAATATATAAATCGATAACTTATATACCTGTCTTGTCTGAAAGATTAGAGAATTCAAAAATTTATGATACAAATAAATACAAAATGGCATATAAGAATACAAATACATTGAATAGGTTGTTTAGTAAAACTAAGGATAAAATTCAAAAATTAAATATGTCCAATGTAGTGTACAAAATCCCTTGTAACGGTAATGATAAGGAAGATTGTAATAAGGTTTATGTAGGCACAACAAAAAATAAATTGAAAACTAGAATCGCAGGACATAGGTCAGACCAGAAATACAGGAATAATATTAGTTTGCAAAAAACAGCATTATCTTCGCATTGCTCTAAAGTTAATCACAATCCTAATTTTGAAAATGTTTCAATTTTAAATTTAGAAAATAATTATAAACGTCGTTATATGTTGGAAATGTTACAAATAATTAAAGTACCATTAACCAAAAGAATAAATTTTAAAGCAGATACGGAGAAAGTTGCTCAAAATTATAGATATTTAGTGCATAAAATTATAAAACAAAACTCTGTATCTGCATAATATTAATAATTTATACTTTAATTTTTTGTAACGTTTGGTCATTAAATTTATGTTTTAGAATATATGTGTAAGATACTATTGTTTTTGTAAATTTGTTATGTATTTTTAAAAATTGTTTTTCATTTAAAAATTTTTTAATGTTGAAAATTTGTTTGTATGTATGTAAAACAAAAATTTTCAATTTGTCGTTTTTTATTGTTTTTGTTTGTTTTGTTTTTTGAAAAAATTTTTTGATTAATTTGAATTTGTTAATCAAAAAATTTTTTCAATTTGTTTGTTCAATATTTTTTGTTTTTCCTGATGATGCCAACCAACGGTGTGGCGAAATATCGAAAATATAATAAAAAATAAAGTTTTTTAAAAATTTTTTATTAAATAAGACCTTGTGCTTAAAATTAATTACTAAAAAATTTTTATTTATTTTATTTAAATTTTTAAATGAAATAAACTAGATCTTAGTCTAAACAAGTGTCATCTGTGTAGAAAGAAAGAATAGTTAAAGTCATTATTGGTAATTTGATACTTAAAGAATTTACATAAAAGGTTTGCTTCTTAAATTTTTCTCTGCAAAAAATCTTTAATGTACAAAAATCTAAATCTAAATAATGAATTTATTATTAACAACGAAATACGCTCAAATAATTTTGTTAGTAAAATTTTCAAAAATTATTTTAAAATTAACGAAATGCCAAAGATCATTAAAGTTCTTGTATATAGATTCTTCATATATAAATAAAACATGGCAAGTGATAGCAGAAGAGAATTCATTCATTTTCGCCATTGCTAGAACGTCAGAATTCATAAAAATAGTTAACACGAATTTCCAATGAAGAAACACCAACGCCATTGCTGTCGTCTGATGGTTCGTGTTTTCATTTTACTATTTTTATTTCAATGAAATTTCAAAATTTTATTGAAAAAATATTAGTAATTGAAAATTATTTATGTATGTGATATAACATAAAATTCATTTTTATAAGAAAAAGCCCTAAAAAACACAATTTCTTAATTGTGTCCTAGATAGGCTTATCTACAGAATTTTGTTGCCACATGCATGTTTTGGTACTTTTTATAGACTTTAGTAAGGCATTCGACACTCTCTCGCATAACAAAATTCTTCAAGCACTTGAGAAAAACGGTATAAGAGGGGACATGTTGCTTTGGTTCAAAAATTATTTAGAAAACAAATCGTATTATGTACAAATAAACAATAAATATAGCGAAAGAATACAATGCGAATGGGGAGTACCTCAAGGATCAAAGCTTGGACCACTTTTGTATATTATATACGAAAATAATATGATGAGATGCTTAGAAGAAGGAACAACTTTTGCTTATGCGGACGACGCAGCAATAATAACGGCCAATAAGGACATTAACATTGCGACTGAGAAAATGCCGAATCAGTTTAATATTAATACGAAGTGGAGTCACGACAATGGTCTTATTATAAACGCCAATAAGACTAAAGTTATGCAAATAAAGCCACGTCACCTAGTCGACAAAACTGTTACACTGCAATTTCATAACCCAAAATGTCTTCACAGCAACGTTAATATGATGAACAATCAGGCTGACGATTGCACAAGTTTCATTGAACAAGTTTACACTTATCAACACCTTGGTGTGATTATTGACAGTAATTTTAAATGGAGAAGTCACATTAAAAAATTACAGAGGAAACTTAGGAAAGCGTCGTATATGCTGTACCATTTAGGCAACTGTTCCACGTATGAAGTTCTGCGTCAGGCATACTTTGCATTAGTGGAATCGTATATCCGGCATGGAGTCACGGCTTGGGGTAGTGCAAAATACAGCAGCACTCTCCAAAAAACGCAAGACCGAATACTAAAAATTTTACATAAAAAAAAAACAATCTGAAACTGGAAACAATAATTACCATGATTATAACATTAACATGATTATGAACATACGCAGCACAACGGAAAACGACAACTACACAATCAGCATGATAGACAACTTTGGCAACAACCTTCAGAGAGCAACAGATGACAACGAATCAAACAGAAGCCTTACGAATCCTAACAACCGGGCCTTGATAAGAATTGCCAGAGACCTTCAAGTTCTTAGCGTGAAGAACATCTATTATGCAACCTTGGCCAAGGAATTCTACAATGATAACAGATATTTAAAGCCGATAGAACATACTCACAATACGCGGAGACGAGCTCAAGAAAAATTTAAAGCGGAACGATTCACAAACGAGTATGGAAAAAGTGCGCTTCCCGTAACATTGGCAACAATTTTGAACAAAATACCGACTGAAATAATCAGCATAACGCACGAAAACAAAAGGAATAAGCTAATAAAGGAATGCCTAATGGGCTCACAATAAATCAAAACTTGTTACTACACAGACTGTGAAATATAATTTTGAATAACAAGTTATAAACGAATTTATTTATTTTTTAAGTTTTAATATCCTGCAGACAAGCATAAAAGCTTTGCGGGTTTAGAAATTAGGAGATAAATTTGTTCAATAATAAATGAATAATAAATGAATGAATAAATTATTCCTTTTAATAAAGGTTTTGTTGTTTGGAGTTCTTTTATTGCAAAATAATCGCCCTTCGTTTTTTATCGCTGGTTGTAAATCCGTATTCCCGTTGACAATATTGCCATTTATCGATGACTGGCAACACATGTTTGGTATTCTGTAAGAAAATTTGACATTGATGTTGCCTAAATTGTCGTTGATATTGTCGTCGTTTGTGCTGTTATAAACAACAATTTTAAAAAGATTAAAAAAACTAAAAATACATAAAAGTACAAATAAAATAGAAAATGGAAAAAATTAAAATTACCAACGCCAACCAATTTGAAAAATTAGTGGAAGCATTGGGAAAAAATCCATCACTTGCCAGGGGATTTCCAAGAGGCAGTGTTTCTACCAATTTTAAGGAACAATGGGAAAGTGTTGTGAATGCTCTAAACGCCCTTAGCCCATCAAATAGAATGAGTGATGAATAGCAAAAGGTGTACTATGTAGTTCTTTACAAATACATTTTTGACAAAATTATTTTTACAGATTTGGCGTGACTTAAAATTTAAAATAAAAAACAAGATGATAAAAAACAATGTGCTAAACATTTTGATTTTAATTTATTTTAAGTTCAGTTTAATACAGATTTTATTATTTTTTTCACAACGATTTTATCAAAAATAGTACACAAATGAATCAGCTAACTGAAATATTAGCTATGTGAGTTATATTTTATCAAAATGATCGATTTACTGGCAACGTCGCACACTGGTGATTTCGCGGAAAAAAGTCAAATTGTCATGCATTATGCAATGACATTTTGAAATTTTAGACTAAATGGTGCAATCAAATCAAAAAGAATTACTCCGATCTCACTGCTAGCTTTTTTTGTAGCCGTCTCAAGCTCAGTACTTGTATGTTTTACTGAACCAACTTAATTTAAACCTAAGAATTTCAAAACCAATATTATTTTATTACGTTTACTGACGTTTTTCTTCTTATTTGTAGGATATTTCAGTATACTAAAATTGAAATAATAAACTCTGCAGAGACTTAAGTTTTTTTTTTTGTTTGCTTATTTTTATTAACGTATAAAAAATTCCCTTTTTCTCCAAACACTTGGACCTGCAATTTTAGCCATACTTACCCACAGTTGGAAATCACTACTAATACCTTGTCTCATATCTGTTTTTACATTTTTAATCAATTTCAAGTGCCACGAGGTGCCACCTCTCAATTTGTTGCATTACACAGTACAACTAGTCGGATTTTACTTAAACAAATTTAGAAAAATCAAGAATTACAAGTACTTTCATCTGTTTATATAACGTTTCGTTACATAAGCAACAGTTTCGAAGTTATAAATAAATGAAATGAAAAAAAAAAAAAGTATATTTTTTGCCTAAAAAGTTAATTTTTTTTGTTTTATTCATAAAAAATCCAAAACGGTATAAAAAGTGTCAAGTCCTATTACTTTCACGTAAAGTTGTATAACGTATGAATAAAATGCGATATAACTCATGAAAATCGATGAACGCGTATCGCTTTTATGCACAATTAAGTAAAGGTATGAATTTAAAAAATTTGCTCGAGATATGCCCAAATTTCTGACTCTTATTTGTACATGACATCAGTTGTACCACTTAAATTATTATTAGGCGATGACATAAAGAACAACAATAAACCTTCTTCCGCACAGTATTGTAGAACACTACAGTTTTTGCATACGTTAAAGCAGTGGCGTACCTAGAACTTTTGCCGCTCGGAGCGATCTCCAGTTTGCCGCCCTTTCTATTATAAGTCAATCAAATAGTGGTTTTTATAAATTAATACACATAAATAAATTAATAAGTTATTTAATCAATATTAAGTAATATACAGAGTAAATTTTTTTAGACATATTTGTATGCACTCGTAAACATATTTATATAATATCTACTCTTCTAGCTTTCATACTAGAAAAATCGTGTATAATGATCTCAAAATTTATATTATTTGTAATTTCTTGTTCTATTGACAATATTGCAAGATTTTGTAGTCTTGATTGACTCATTGTAAAATGAAGATAATTTTTTATTAACTTCAATTTTGAGAAGCTTCTTTCGTAACTAGCGACACTGATTGAAATTGTTAAAAAAATTCTTAACAAAATTACAATGTTGGGAACAGAATTTTCCAACCTATACTGCTGCATAAATTTTAGCAGATCAAGAGGGCCCTTCTCTCCGTTTTTCCAATGTTTTGCCTCTTCTTTTAGTGTAGGTACAGCCATAAAAACCTGGATCCTTTTTCGTTCAATATGGAACTGTTCTTTATCAATGTCAATCAAGTCATTTATTTGACATTTAAATTATTCATTTAGTAGGTTACACGGTATTATACACGAATATTTCCTTACAAGGCCATGCAACTGATCCAAGCGTTCTTTTATTTCTTTTATAATTCTGTCCATAAATTAAAACATTTCTCTTCGTACTTCTTCTTCTAAGGATAGCCCCACGTCTTGCGAATTTTCCCCACTCATATTTTTTCTCCTTCTAACTCGACGCTCAGTTCGATATCTCCAACTCTTCACAAATTATTTTGACTGCTATAACAGCGTTTTGTACTAGCGTATCTCCTTGTTCCATGAAATGTGTTTGCAAAGAATTTAGTTTTCTATGGCATTGGTGGACATTTAACCCTTTTATTTGCAGGCATTTTTGAGCGTCATTAATTTCCAAAAGGACGGGTTCACATAAATGAAAGTAACATAGAAAAGAAAAAGATTGGATAGAATTGAATAATATTCCAGCATCTGACCTCGTTTTATTATTTTCTTCTTCAGATGTCAATTTTTCCAAAGCGCTTAAAATGTACAAAAAAAAATGTTTTTTTACTATAGTTACCGCGGCAGCTCTAGCGCTCCAACGAGTTTCTACACTGCGTTTTACACCTTGACCGGTGACAGAAAGTAAAACATTCCATCTATGAGTGGAAGAAGAAAACAACTGAAACAACTGTTCGATAGTTCCAGAAAATGTGGGGGAATTGATAGCTGTAGAAGCTGCGTGTAAACATGCCAGGGTTAAAGAATGATTTGTACATGCTACAAATTCTGCATTTGGATTTATTTCTTTAATACGAGTTTGAACACCGCTGTGCTTTCCTGCCATGACGGCAGCATTTCGTAAGCCTGTCCTCTGTAATTTTTTATATCTAAACCGTCATTTTCTAATTTCGTTAAAATCATATCTGTGATTTCACCAGCAGTTCTTCCTATAGTTTCTACAAAGTCAATAAACGATTCTACAACTTTAACTTCGCTACCATCAACAACTACATACATACATATCTAATAATTTGACTGGTTTGATCTTTATGTGAAATGTCAGGAGTGCTGTCAAATATAATACAAAAGTATTTAGCCTGCTTTATTTGATCCATAATTTGTTTTTCTGACTGCGCCAATAGCTCTATGAATTCGTTCTGAATCTTCGGCGACAAATAAGAGATACCATATTTATTACCCATTTTAGTTTTTACTACGTGTTCTCGTAATACTGGATCGTACTTAGCCAATAAGTCAACAAGCTCAAGAAAATTTCCTCTATTTTCCATTGAATCGATGTTTTCCTGATAAACACTTTCACGATGTCCTCGAAACGCCAAATTTTGTTTTACTAAGAATCTAATTATATCAAGTATTCTTGTTAGAATTTCCATCCATTTTTTTTATTTCTTTATCAATATTCTGTTGTTGTAGTTTGTCAATAGTTGCGCCACGTCCAAGTCTTTTTTCTAATTCCTTCCATTTGGAATATGATCGAATGTGCAGTGGACTCACCTCATGTTGACTAATTTTGAGATTAAGTTTCCACCATTTGTTAAAACCATTTTCCGTATTAAAACCTGCTTGACAAAGATTATCAGTTTGCAGCAGAAACAATAAATACTTTTCCTTGATGGTGAATTTACCATCCACGATGTTAAGAGCTTTTCGCCATTAGACAAAATTTGAAAAAACCAGTCCTGACCAATCACCATCTCCTGTGTCAGCAACAAAATTCGTGACGCTCTTATTTTGGTACAGTCTCAAGGTTACCAAAAAAAAACAGTCAAGAAAGAATTTTGCACAGAGGAGACGAATGATTGCCTGATAATATTTTTTACAGTTAACGAATTTATTCCAGTCGTTAACATATACACCGAGGATAATATTCGAAATCATATAGTTAATCATAATTTATATAAATCAAATATTAAACTTATAATAATCATAATAATCATTTATTATTCAAGAAAGAAAATAAATATGAAATGAATAAGTTGCTTTTTACAACTATAAGTAAATATCAAAAATGGCGCCCCAAGGTAAGTGGCGCCTGGTGCGGACCGCACCCACCGCCCCCGTCTAGGTACGCCACTGCGTTAAAGAGACACCTCAAGTTATACGAGAAGAAAAGAGGAGTTGATGAGGAGATATGTCAGATATCTGAGTTAACAGTAAATAGTCGTAACTTTAAAGTAAAACATGAATTATATTTTACAATGATTGACGGAAAGGCAGACAGCATAATCAGTAATAGAAACACCAGCTGCATCTTCTTGTCTCATTTGTGGAGCCACAACATCCAAGATGAATAAAATCGAAGAAGTTCAAGATATGCCTGTAAATGAACAAGCACTGCAATTTGGTATGTGACCACTTCATGCGCGTATTAAGCGGATGGAGTTTCTTTTGCTTATAATATTGAATTTAAACGTGGGAGAGTCGACTCAAATACTCGTCCGATAAAAGAAGCCCGAAAATGTTTGATAAAGCGTGAGCTAAAAGAGAAAATTGAAATACACGTTGATACTGTTAAGCAAGGCGAAGATTCTTTGCTAATCCTGTTTTGATTTGCGAAATAACGGGTCTAGATGAAAACATAATCAAGAGGTTTTCAATAATTCTCGAAGCTATAACAATCACCGCGGTAATAGATCCAAAAAAATTTGGTGATTTTTGTTTGGAGACGGCAAAAGAGTTTGTTGCACTGTACGAGTGGTACAATATACCACCTACACTTCACAAAATTCTGATATATGGAAAAGATATAATTGAAAAGCGTATTTTTGCTGCAGTCCTACTATCCGAAGAGGCTCAGGTAAGTCGTAACAAAGACTATAAAAAAATATCGCCTTCGACACTCCAGAAATGCAATCGAATTGCCACGAACGAAGATATTATGCACCGAATGATGGTAACATCAGATCCCATGATTTCACATTTGACGCCTTCATTTAGCCAGAAAAAGCATCGTGTTATAAGCGAAGTTAAGGCTCTTTTAGAATAATAAATTAAAAATTAAAAAAAAAATCATTTAAAATCATTTAAATTTTTTTGTTATTTATGGCTTTGTACATTACAGGTAACGATCGACATTTCTCTAACTTTCTCTGTTTTGATTACTTTTGTGTATTACTATATAAATAAAACTAAATTTGTGATGAAATCACTACATTTTTTGATAAATATATTTTTTTCCTTATCTCCATACAAAAATCCCCAGTGTGCGTCGTCATAAGACTGTTAGGGAATGCCAAATTAATATTAGTGTTGTGTTAAAGTGATGTTGCCTGAAAATCGACGACGACGCCAAACAGAATAAGGGTGAATAACACAAACCTTTAGAGTTTTAGATTAAAAGATTTATTTACTTTCAATACACATTAAATAAACACTTTGGTAGCTTCACCACTATAACGCCTTAAAATATGCTTTATTATTTTGTTGTCTCTTCTCAAGGATGTCTGAACTTGAATTAATTAATTTACCCACCAAATGGTGCTTATATAACTGTTTTAAGCGGTTCCCGCATATGCAATAATATTTAACTTTATTGTTGTTGTTACATATTATCATTCAGTGTAGCTGCCTGCTGGGCTGTATGTTATTGTTTTGTTCTGTGTTAGTTGTTTTTGTTTTCTATTGTTTAAGTTGTCCTGCATGCATAAGGCCTCTTAGAAACTACGTAATTTGTAAAACACACAATAGGTCATTTCATTTACTTTTTTACCGATAATTATTTTCTTTTAAAACTTAAACAATTCATCTTCATTAAATTTAATGAACTTTCCACATTTATGGGCTCTTCTGTTAGCTGTAACAGAATGAATTTTACAATTTTTGCAGTCTACTTATGCCAGTAGACTTTATACAAATCATCATCAATCCCGAAAATATTTTCAGAAATCCCAAGTCAGGGGTACTACAAGGCTCCGTTCTTTCTCCTGCCCTATGTCTTATTTTTCTAAATGACCTTCTTTGTCAAAATTTTAACCCTTTATACTCTTGCACCATTTGTCATTCGTATTCATTTAGTAAGAGACCGCATCAATTGAAAGTGGGTTTTAAAAGATATAACATAAATTATACGCTCAATAACGATCTCGCAACAATGTTGCATTCTCACGCATATTCGGAAATGTTGCATCTGTTACTATAGGTGATCAAGTATTAAGGAATCGAAAGCTCTTGATGTTCTTGGCATGAAAATTCTGTGTGATGTTCGATGACTAAGCAATATTTTCTGGTTCCTAAAGTAGCTTTCAAGTGCCACGGTTTTCTAAAAAGGTGTAAGAGATACTTCACTCCATCCAAATTTCGTACTATTTATACCACCTATATCCGTTCAGAAATGGAATACAACTCTCATATATGGGCCGGCGCCCTAAAGTCTATTTTGATGTTGCTCGACCGCGTACAAGGGAGGACCAAGATGCTCATTGGGGACAGTAGGGTATCCAACTGTAGTGATTCTCTAGAACATTGACGCAATCTGGGTTGTATTTCACTGTTTTATTGTTACTACAATGGTAAGTGATCTAGAGAAATTGGAGAACTTGTTCCAGTTAATCGCGCATTTTTACATTTAACTCGATATTTGTTGAGAGCGCATCCATTTGTGGTTGATTGGCTAGTGAATCGCTCTACGCATTATAGGGAAGGGTTTGTATGTGAAATGAACTCTCTGCATAGATCTTTCCTGTCACTTTCAATGTAGGAAAATTCAAATTTAATGTCCATAAACACTGTTCCCTCTTTCCTCCTCCCCATAACCTAATTTTCTATTTTTGTTACAATGAATTCCATTAGTCATTCCATGAGGTAAAGAACACATTTTAATTTCTAATATTTTGCAAGCTTTGTGACGTACGATAGGTCTTTTATAGAAAATTACAAAAATTAAAGTCTGTCATCGACTTTACTTTCATGAACCTGTGGCAACAACGCCTGGCTTGCGAGGTTCTAACCTCAAAATTGAACTAAACTTTAAAAAAATAAGACTCTAAGTGATATTCAATTCATTGAATGTACAAATTAAAAATTTTGTAAATTAATTAATCAGTTTATATCTCCAAAACTCCTCTGTAATCAATTTAAACTAAATAATTTAACTTTGTTTTCCGGGTGTACAATCAAAGATAATTTACGCTCCCTCATTGTTTGTAATAAATAGACCTGCAAATGTGGAAAAGACAATGACGGAGATGCCACTAGAAAGCCACACAGTGTAAAAATATCATACCGTTATAATTATAAATTTGTATTTTCCTTTTCTTCTTCTTATTCTTTAAGAAAAATAAGTAGACAGATATAAAGATTCTTACATTCATATTTAAACATGGTGAAGGGCTTCCTGCTAAAGACAAAGAAAAAACAAAAAACACGAAAACATTTGACAGACAATAAAGAAGAATAATAAGGAAATATATGTATGTGTGGATAAATAATATGAAATATAAGATGTTTTATTAAAATTACAATATAAATACAAGACTAAAATTTGCACCAATTGCCAGTACACCATTAACTTGTACAAATATTCTTATTAAATTATATGATAAAAGCAGAGAAGAGAGTGGCAAGCGGTTTTATAGACATAATCCATAATCTAATTAAAAAAAAAAAAAACGCTTGAATTATATTACCTGCCATCAACACACCCATCTATCCATCCGTCTTGTATTATTGGAGTATGTTAAAGAGCTGGGGTTGCCAGACGTTTTGGAATGGCCGGGATTGTGCAGTTCTGGTTTAAGTTACCTAAAAGCTATAATAAAATTTGTCCAGTTAAAAAGGAATTTCTTTAATTTTGAAAAAGGAGATTTTTGTTAATTAAATTATTTTAATTAATTAAATTAATATTTTCTACAGAAAATCATGTTTTTCTAAATAAAGGATTTTTCAACAAGAAGTTTGTTTGTATTTAATTGTGGCAACACTAACAGCATGATGAGTTTTGACATTTAGTTTCTTGACGTATTCGTAGAAGATACATTAGCAATTGTTACAATGAATTCAATTTCGCACGCAAATCGCATTAAAATAATAGAAATACACTATGAAAATGGTGGTTAAAGTTACATTTCGTTAAATCCGTGATATTTTCGAACAACATAATCGTCCTTCTAAGACCGCTATTAGCGATTTGGTCGTTAAATTTGCGTCGAATATCTCGATACAAAATGTGCGAACAGCAGCACGGTTATTCGGCCAAGTCGTTTAATTGAAAAAATGGCAGCCGTAAGCCACAGTATTATAGCAGATCCAAATTTGTCAATTCCTCGACGTTCTTGGCAATTGGGGTTATCCAAAACTACCACATGGCGAATTTTGCGTAAGAATTTGTTTTTAAAGCCTTACAAGGTTCAACTGGTTCAGGAATTGAAGTCGACCTATCATTCACATCACCGTAGATTTCCTCAATTCATTTAGAAACAATCGGCAAGTTTTTCTGAAAAAAACACTTTTTCAGACGAAGTCCATTTTTACTTGTCAGGGTGTGCCAACAAGCAAAATTGCCGCATTCGGGCTTCTGAAAATCCTAAAGCGATTACTGGAAACCTTTTCATGCTCAACGTGTAACTGTATGGTGCCCTATGTGGTATGGAGCCTTTTTTTTTTTTTTAAGCTGAGGCTAGAAATGCGGCAACGAACAATGGATCACGCTATCGCGAGATGCTAACAACTCAATTCTGGCCTATAATTGATGACGGGAATATTACTGACATGTGGATTCAGCAGGACGGTGCCAATGAAACGATCTATTTATTGCAAACCAAATTTTCCGATCGCATAATTTCACGACAATCAGCAATTAAGTGGCCAGCCCGATCGTGTGATTTAACATCACGGGATTAGTTTTTGTGATGGTATGTTACGGACAGAGTCTATGCGGTGCCAATCGCATCATTTTCAGCTTTAAAAATTAAAGCCCGTGATGTGCTTAATGAAGTATAACCGCCATTTTGCCAAAAAGTAATTAAAAACTTTAATAAAAGAATCGACATCTGTCGACGTGGTCGTCGGGAACATTTGCCAGATATCATTTTTCATTATTTTAAAAGAGATTTCCTATCACAAAAAAACTTTTATACTAAATGCAAATTACTTACTCGTAGCAACGATGAAGCAGAGATGAGTCACTTTACAACAAAATTTCCGTTTTAAATTTAAAACAATCACTTTTCTCACAAGATGACTTAACGAAGCTTCCAAAAGCTTTGGCAATATGAAATATAATCGATAAAGACTTGCCGTATGCAGGCTTCGGCTACCTGCGGGTAGCTTTTGATAATTTACCGATAGATATGCCAGTTGCTCAAATGTGGTTCGACTTTTTTCAGCAAAGCAATAAAAATAAAGTGTTAAATCTATATAAATTGATCAAAGCTGTTCTTTCTATATCAATTAGTACATTTAGTATTTTAAATAATCTACACTCACAAGAAAGAAATGGAGTGTCCTTCGACCGAAAGTTTAATAAGAGTAAACTTTAATGAAAGTTGCAAAAATTTTCGACGATATTATCTAACTAAACTAAAATTGTCATATAAATCTTGTCCAAATAAAAGTATTGCGAGTTCTATTCTCATCAATTGTGCTGATGATTTAACTTCTTCTATAACATACATTTGTAATATATTAATTAAATAATAACAGCCATATGCATAAAAACTTAAAGTAGGTTTAACTGCCGTTGTTAAGCACAATTTCCTAAAGTTGTATTCAAAAAAAGTTTTTACCTTAAAATACCTTTGTTAACTTTAAAGTTGGGAAAACCTACGTTAAACCTACAATAAATTGACAGTTCAATTTTATTATTGAAAGTCAAAAGTGTTTACAATAAACTGAGCCGTTTATTTTAAAAGTGACATAAGTTACTTTGTTATTGTCATCTTTTTTATTTTAAATTAGTTTATATAATATTTTAATTTTTAGCCATTTCAACTAGTCTGTATTTAGTTTTCTTTCTGAAACGGATTTTTCTAATGATTGTGTTGAAATAAAATCTTTTTTCTCCATGTTATGTACTGTGAAGGATTTTTTCGACAGGGGGCTATTATTACTATTACTATTTTGTCCTTTACATAAGTCACCATGTGCAATAATATGCTTTTGAGTTGTGACATTCTTAAATATTTTATACAACACGAAGCAACTTCCTGAGAATAATAAAAATAATGCTAATTATGTGTAGTATATTAGATATCACTATAATATAGTTCAGTAAACTTTCGTACTAATAAAAATAAGTCCAATAATCACAACAATACTTCACACACACTTATTACATGTTTCCATTTCTTTCACGCGAAGCACCGTAATTAATTTCCTGAGTACAGCGACTTACGCCGCTTTTAAAATAAACATTTTTGTTATACCGTTAATTATCCACACTCCTCTCAAACAAATCTCAATACTTCTTAACTTATTAATTTCAAATTTATTAAAAATGAAAAAAAACTGTTCAGTTGTGACTTATGCCACTTTCAATGTAAACGGCTCAATTGACACTTTTACTTTGTTATTCCAAAAATGTTTAAAAATGTTTATTAAAAACAAATTGTAGTATATAAATAATATTAAAAACTAAAATTTAACATGCCATTCAATATAAAACATTTTTACATCATTATTTTATATTTTACAAAAATATAATTATAATTAATTATTTTAAACAAAAGTTTTATTGATGTACATATAATCAAAACAAAACTCGTTATCCGAATAATTATGTTTTTAATATGAACAAATTCTTTGGAAGTTCTTCGTAAGCCTTGCAAATTAACCTTTTTTGGGTGCTTTGCTTTTTATTAAAAAGATTGATAAAAAAACAAAAAAAATGTTGATTTCGCTGAAAACAATAAAAACATTTTTTATGGATCTAAATACCCGGATAAATAATATTCATTTTTATACATCGCTAACTACAACGTGACAACTGAAAATAGTGGCATTGCCAGAATCAAAATACTAATTTTACTAAAGCATACGTTAGCTAAAGTACTGTTAATGAATACCATTTTTTAACAAACGTCTGTTAGCCTTAAAGTGTTTGTTAACTAACGTGCACTTTAAAGCTCAAGTAAGCGTTTTTTATGCATACAGCCGTAATTATTTATAATTCCAATGTTCCATTCCATTAATTATAATTCCATTGTTCAAATCTGGCTTTAAGAGTAATATGGCAAATTATAAGGGCATTGCTAATCTTTATACTCTGTCAACTTTGTCATCAAGTGTCATCAATTGTATCCCCTGCTCAACATGGTCAATTTTTTATAAATTATATCTAATAAGTAATATCGTCCTACATGTAGGACGTGATGGAACTGTATTTTAGGCCGCCATCCAGACGAGTTTACAAAGCTTATTACGCTAACAAGGAATTAAATTTCACTATTCAGGTAAAGCATTTTTGAGGTCCTGTTTATTTTTAATTGTCCTTTTCTTAATGCAACGATCCAATTCATCCCATAAATACTTTATGGGGTTCAAATCCGGTGACTGGGGTGGGGAATGAAGTTGATGTGGCATACATACTAGCGGTATGTTTTGCGTCGTTATCTTGCTGAAAGTACCAACCCACTCTAAGGCCCAGTTTACTCGCGGATTGCTTCAAATTAGCTTTGAGAATGTCCAAGTATACCATGCGATCCATATCAATATCAATAAATGTTAAATTACCCATCCCAGCTGCTGACATGCAGCCCCAACCCATAATAGTGACGCACCACCGTGCTTCACCGTAGAAAGCAAGTTTTTGGGGCATAATGCTTCATTATTTCGACGCCATACTTTTTACCTGCCATCATAGCCAAACAAGTTGAGCTTGCTTTCATCACTAAATAAAACATTAACCCAAAAATCTTTGTTTTCATCAATATATTTCTTAGCAAATTCAACTCTTTTCTCCATATTTATTTTGCTGGAGGCACACAGTTGTGGATTCCATTGATTCTCAATAAATGCCTCACCATTTCTGGATGCACTGAAGCAATATCCTAATTTATCAGGGTTTTTAAAATTTTTATTGCTGTTATTCTTGGATTTTCTTGCACGTCTAACAAAATGTTTCGCTTAGCAACGTGGAGTCAGTTTAGGTGGACGACCACTTCTTGGTTTGTTTTCTACACTATTAGTTTGATTATATTTTCGAATAATTGTTTGAATGCTTGATTTTGGATGCTCGACCAGTTTTTCAATCTCTCTTAAAGAGTTTTTCCTTATAATATTTCACAATTAGCTCACGTACGTAAACACAGATTTTTTTACCCATTTTGGTTAAATTAACGCAACTACAATATTCAAATTGAACAATTAAACTTCTTTTTAACTAACGGTATCTAGTAAAGCCGTCTGAATTGATTGGCAGCACTGTATGAGTACAGGCCGTCATTTTGTGTACCCCACTTCAGCGCCGTATGCAGACTTTTCTGTGTTTGAAAAATGAATTTTGTTCATTTTTGTTAATAAATATTTTTGGATTACATTTTCTTTTTTAATTTATTGTTTGCTGTTAGATTGGATTTGTTTGGAATATATTTCAATGCTACAATGTTCACAGAAATCTCCAAACTGTATATAATATGACGTAAGACTGAATTTTAATTGTTACGTGTCCTTGATTTTATGTTAATTATTATTTTTTATTTTTATAAAGATAATTTTTAATAATTTTTTTTTCAAAATTTAGGTGATTTTTTTTTTTTTGTTTTTAACATCTGGCAACCCTTTATAGAGCACAGGCAATGAAGATACATCATCTCAAGAAACATTTATGGCGTATGTCTATTAGTTGAAATGCAATAGTCTTTTATCAAACTGGAAATACAAAACAAAAACGATTAAAACAAAAGAATTGTGTAACTAAGTAGTTGATGTAAATGTAAATGTTAGTTAGTCAAGTAAACAAAGGCGAGTTAAAATCAGGAGAGAACAAACTTAATTTTCTTGCAAACAATTTATAAAACTACAAGTATAAGTTGCTTAAAACATTGTTTTTAAGTGGCAATTTTAAGAAATGTTTATAGCACAGTGGCCATTTATTTGATTCTTTTTCTTAACAGGAATAAAAATGAATTCTGTGTAAAAATTAACCAAACAACACTTCACTACCTTAATTTTTTCAATATCTTAATTTACTCCACACGGAAATATTCACCACCACGACCACGATCATACACACCACATTCGCTATTATTTCCTACTCAATTCAATATTATTAACAATCATTTCGTGATAAGATTTACATCTGCGCCTGGCCATAAGCCTTAATCAGATGGTGGTGAAACCACTGGGAAAGAACAGTAACGTCATTCACACCCTAGGAAACCGAGGACTAATTCTAGCAACAGGTCATTCCTAGTTGCAATTTCAGCGGTTTCAAAGCAGGGCTGCAAACCACTACTCCTTGCTGAAGAGTTGGAGACTATCCAACTCCAGAACACATGAAGCTTAATATAATTAAGAATACCACGGCATTTATGCTCACTGGACCTGAACCATTCACTGTGTTCATTGTGAGTGATCCGACCCACAAAAGGGCCAACCTCAATAACCAGTCAGAGAAACAACTAACATACTAAAAAGACAATTAGCGGAACTCTGCGGCATACTGATATTCCCGTAGAAAGAACGTGGAGCTTCCAGATGACACCCTGCTTGCCTTCAGGGGACTGGGCTCCCTTTTTCCCCCAGTTGCGCAGGTCTAGATAGTCGTGCGTTTTATAAAGACCATAAATGTGCCCCCCGGGGGGGGGGGCGCTTATTTCTCCTGACAATAAAATCATTGCGCCACCAAATTGGTTTTTGTTGTTTCGTAGATCTTTTAAAGTTCTATCTAAAGCTTTTAAAGATTTTTTATCCGCCATCGTGCATTCATCCCACATTATTAGTTTACATTGCTGCAAAACCTTTGCCAAATTCTTGGAAATTTTTAGGTCGGAGTTTCGTTGCCTTGTATATTCAATGTCAATTTTAGGGCTGAATGGGCTGTTCGACCGCCTTCTAACAAAATTACTGCAATGCCTGACAAAGCAAGAGCTAGAGCAATTTCATTTTTTACGCGAATTGTTGCCAATATTGAAGTGATCAAAAAAGTTTTTCCTGTACCACCAGTAGCATCCAAGAAGTAAATCTCTCCAGTTCCATCATGTATTACTTTCATAAGAGTATCAAATACATACTTTTGTTTTTCGTTCAATAGTGAAAGATTTATTTGAATTGATTCTTTCAAAGTATTGAGATTATACGATTTTTCACGTTCTAACTCTTGATGAAAAGTATCGTGCATTGGGCGATTGGGCGCGGCCATCCCCAATTAACATAATGATTTGTTTGACATCGTTAAGTATCTATCCTTAATGAAAATCAATGGTTGATTGTAAATTTCTTCACTTATTTGTAAAGTCAGATTTTCTGTTCCATTGCGCATATTAAATAAAATAGCGTCTCACATATTATCTTTGTGTGTTTTGTATGGGCATATAGAAAAGTGTTGTTTTTATACTTTTTCAGGCAATTTTTTAATTTTTTCTCTCCGTTGGAACCATCCTCGTACTTCAAGAAATATTATAAAAAAAAGAGTTAACAAAATCGGTTCAGCTGTTCTTAAGATTCATTCTTATATTATAGATCAGTGATGGGCGAACTTTTTGGGTGGCGGGCCAATAAATTAAAAAAAATCTTGCGGCGGGCCATTAAATTAAAAAAAAACATAGAGGATCATTCATTAAAAAATAATGGAGTTGCTGTTCAATTAAAAGTTCGGTTTAAGCTATATATTTATTAGTTATATTACCTTTAATAAATATCTTTTTTTCTTTTTAACGATCTTTTTTATATATTTTTTTCTTTTCGATATTTCGCTTTCCTTGGGAAAGCTTCTTCAGGAAAAAGATAAATAAAAAAAATCGTTTTAAAAAAAAATATATGAGTTATATTACGTAATATTTTAAAACAACATACAAATTTTATAAGATACGGTTTATTATGATTTTAAGGTTTTCCAGATGTATTGGAAAAATGGATCTGTTTCTGACTTGACATAATTTCCTCAAAATCTGGTTCCAGCTGGGAGGATGCGACTTTTAATAAATTAAATAGACTCTCGTCAAACAATCGGTTTCTTATTGAATTCTTTCTGCATTTCATTACTGAAAAAGCCTGTTCACATAAATATGAGGAAGCAAACGTTGTCATAATTTGCTGCGCATGCATAATTAGCGTTGGAAATTCATCTTTTGGTAAGGATTTATAGAAATTAAGCTTATCTGTATATAAAAATAGCTGTTTTAAATTATTATTACATTGCAATTCTATAATTTCCAATTGTAGATCAGATTGAACATTCTCAGGATTAACATTAAAAGGCATTGAAAAAATATTGGTTGGATTTTTTTAAAGTCAGCAAATCTGGCCTAAAATTCTGAATACAATTTTAATAAAGATTGTGAAAAGACTTTTAACTTCTCTTCACTCACAGGCCTCAAAGAATTAATTAAGTCTTGGAAAACGAGTCAAATTATTTTTCCCCAAACATTTAGAAAATATAAACAATTGAGTTTTAAAAGACCTCAGTTTCATCTATAAATTGATTTCTTCCCTGTAACTTTTTGTTTAGTGTATTATACTGCTCGAGTAAATCCGTGAAAAAAGCAAACTCGATGCACCAATTCTTATCCTCCAATATTTCCCACTCATCCAAAATTTCAGTTTTGGTTTTTAGAAAAACTTTAATTTCTTCGAGAAGACTCAAAACTATCGAGAAGGCATGCCCACAACTCAGCCACCTGAAAATTCTGTATCAACTTCCGATAAAAACTCATGAAATTGTCGATGTAACAAACCACGGGCTCGAATGGTTTATATCGAAGGCAGCCTTGCAAAGAACATCTTGGTGGATTATACAATGTAAAAAATTGTTTCGCTTTCAGGATTCTGACTTTTATAAACACCTGCGAACCCCGTATTTTTTCCCACCATGTTAGGTGCTCCATCAGTTGTTAAATTAATTAATTTGGAAATTGGGGCATTAAGAGATTCCATCCCCTCTCTAAATTCATCATAAATTATTTTTCCTGTCGTCTTTCCTTTCAAAGATCTCAAACAAGCAAGTTCTTCGGTTATTACAAATTTTTCATCGACTCCTCTGATAAAAATTAGAAGTTGAGCTGTATCACTCGTGTCAACACTCTCGTCCATAGGGACTGGAAAATACTTAAACTTTTTAAGACGTCCATCGAGTTGATTGGTTAAATTAGAAGAAATCGCTTCAATTCTTTTTGTTACCGTTCTACGTGACAGCCCTATAGATTCGAAATCTTTTACCTTTTCTGGGCATAATACTTTTCCAATGCTAATTAACGCATCCTTAATAAATTCTCCTTCAGAAAACGGTTTGTTACTTTTTGCTATTTTATAGGCAACAATGTGACCAGCTAACGTAGAGGATCGCTGGACACTTCTTTGATTTTTAAAAAACATTTGCTGACTAGATATTTTTGTTTTCAATTCCTCTGAATGAACATTCTTGTCTTCATCTGTCATTTTATAGTATTTCGACCTAAGATGTTTTGAATTAAAGTGCCTAGCGAGATTATTATCTTGTAGTACAGCTACCGGTTCTTGGCAGATAAGACAAATAGGTTTTTGGTTATATTCCATAAAGAATTACTTCCATGTCCACTCTTCTTGAAATGCTCGACATTTCAAATCAATTTTTCTCTTTCTATTTTCGATTGACATTTATGGGGGTATTTACAATACACTTTATTATTTTAATTACACAAATAAAACTGTACGTTGGCAACTTTATAATTTTACTTCACAATATATTCTTTACTTCATGAAATTTACACTTTTACTGATTGCTGATTAATCCATCGCTGGCCCTTTTATATTTGTTGCGCATGTTGTCTCGAATATTCAAGAATCTTCTAGATCTCACATATAATAGTTGTTGTTATGTTATACGTTCAGTTTTCTATATTAGTTGTTAGTGTTTTATGATGTTTATGTTTCTTCTTGGAATATTGCATCAGAAAGTTGTTGTTCTCTTGTGTGTACAATATTTCCTAGAAAACTACGCAGTTTGGACACAATATAATATGAAAATATCGCTTTTTTTGCTAAAATTGTCAATTTATATCTTTTTTAAAACATAATGTAAATTTAGTTTTTGGGCATAATTTTTTAATAGGTGATTAATTTTTTTTTAAAACGCTCGGCGGGCCAGATTGAAACCTCTCGCGGGCCGGATGTGGCCCGCCGGCCGAAGTTCGCCCATCACTGTAATAGATTAACACAGTTATGAGCATTTTTCAACCAATTTATTTCTGTCAACTATCTTAAACACGTTGAATTCGCCTTTCTACAATGTTTACAGTTTATGAACTTTTTCTCCCGTGTCTTTGTAGCGAGTTTTTCAACAAGAAGTTTGTTTTCCAATTGTGGAAACGCCAACAAGATGATAGTTTGACATTTAGTTTTCTGACGTACATATTTGTGGCAGATGCATTGACAATTGTTACAATGAATTTCGCACGAAAATCGCATTAAAATAACTAAAGTCAGGGTAGTAAGTCAACACGCAAAATTACCACATTTGGGCTTCTGAAAATCCTAGAGCGATTATTGAGAAGCCTTTGCCTGCTCAACGTTTCACTGCATGGTGCGCTATGTGGTCTGGAGCCGTGATTGGCTGGAAATGCCGGTACGGTCAAAAGATTACGCTATTGTGAGATGCCAACAACTCAATTTGACGACGTAGATATTATTGACATGTGGTTTCAAAAGGACGGTACCACATGTCACACAGTCGTCACGTCAATTCACAGTTAAGTGGATCGTGTGATTTAACACCATTGGATTTTTTTTGTAGGCCTATATTAAAAACAGAGTTTATACGGAGCCAATCAAATCGCTTTAACCCGTACAACCCAAAATCTATGATCTGATTAACGAAACTTTGATGAACAACCGCAATCAGTCAGCGTGGTCGTGGTGGACATTTGCCAAATATCATTTTTCAATCATAATTGCCAAAGTTTTCTCTTTGTAAAACAATGCAAATTTGAATCATCTTAATCTAAATTTTTTTTTTATTTTGTTTTAGAAAACAAACTTCTTGTTGAAAACCCCTTTATATCTAAATGGCCGCTAAGCAGGGCAATTAATTGACTATTTTCTTTCAGGCTTTTTTATCTTAATATGGATTCTTTTAAACTTGATGTGGTATATTAAAAAAGGTGTTTTTTTAAGCTAGATAGAACTTTAAATTGTAAAAAGTAACACAAAAAAAGGAAATTTTGATGAAACATTTTTTTTTTATTTGTTTCAGTATACTCTGACAAATCATCACCTACAGACTCCTTTCATTCCAGAAAAATGCACCGTTTGGTGCGGTTTTCACGCTGGTGGCATCACCGGACCTTATTTCTTCAAAAATGAGGCCGGAGCTCGCGTTACGGTCAATGGAGATCGTTACCGCGCAATGATCAATGATTTTTTGTTTGAAAATATGGATGACATTGATCCGGACGAGATGTGGTTTCAACAGGATGGCGCTACGTGCCATACAGCGAACGCAACCATCGACTTATTGAAATCAAAATTTGGCGATAAGTTGATTTCGAGAAATGGACCTGTCAATTGGCCTCCAAGGTCGTGCGATTTGACACCACTCGACTATTTCCTATGGGGCTACGTGAAGTCAGTGGTTTATGCTGATAAACCAGCAACAATTGACGCCTTGGAGGACAGCATTGTTCGTGTTATTCGTGACATACGCCCAGCAGTGCTCGAAAAAGTGGCCCAAAATTGGACGTCCAGAATGCGCTTCGTCAAGAACAGCCGCGGTGCCCATATGCCCGAAATCATTTTCAAATGTTAATGTCACGTATTGATCCTTCGAATAAAAAAGAAATTTTGATTACAATTTAATTTTTTGTGTTATTTTTTACAATTTCAAGTTCTATCGGGCTTAAAAAAACCCCCTTTATTAAAATAAAAGGCGCCTGTTAACACAAAATTGTACTCCCCGAATTTTAAAATATATAGTGTTGCCAGATGTATTACTAAAGTTAAAATTATAGCAATGTGGAATTTATTTTTCATTACAATTATACATAAAACCGTTATTACAAAAACAAATAAGGATCTAAAGTAACAGCATATGTAATGTAAGAACCACTTGCATGGCCAAAGCAACAAAGCAACAACAATAAAAAATAATCTCTAACAGATGTCTTTCCTTACAGTTGCTGTTGATGGAGGCGATCATAAAATGTTTTAAGATCTGCACTTTTGAAAATATATTTAATATGAATATAATATTACAATTATAAGCACAACAGTGCTGTCGTTTTTTTTTTATCTTTTTTTCTTTTACATTTTACATTGTAGGAAACTATAAAAGTAGAATGTAAATCTTTTGTAAAAGTTTTCTCAGCTGTAACAGGTTTTCAACATTTAAGCTGAGGTTTTAAATTTTCAACAATTAGTTGGCAAATGCAAGGGCTTTCAACATGACATAAAATGTGTCACCTCCACAAAACACACGCTGAAACTCAACTGGATTGTGTTAAGGATAATCGACGAAAAAAAGTTATTACCCACAAGGATTATAAAATAATTACAAAAGGATTTTACTTAAAAGTGTTGTTTTAGATGTTATAAATTAAAAACATTAAATTAAAATTATAAAACAAAAAAAAAACTCAATTTTAAAGAACTGAGATCGGTTGGTGCATAGATTAACTAAAGAAAATATTTGAAAATAATTTTAAATTTAACTGATCTATAATTAATTTTCAAATGCACAAAATTTCTAGCACCATTCGAAATCAGTGCTTTTAATTGAAATAAATCAACAAAATTCGCAAAAGTGTTTATAAATTTGCCGTAATATGGCTTCCTGTAACATTCAACTTTGATACAAAAACAAATCAGAAAAGTTAATGTCATTAACATTTCAATCCATTTACTGCAACTACAAAGTGCTACGTAAGAGTGTTAAATTTGTGAGAAGCCGTAAAAGTGATCAATATCATATACTTGTAAACTGAGTGAATAATAATGTGTTCTCTAAAAGACTATACAAAAACAATATGAAGGGTTTTTCAATAAGAAATTTGTTTTCTAAAACAAAATAAAACAAAATTTAGATTAAGATGTTTCAAATTTTTATTGTATTACGAAGAGAAAAGTTCGTCAATTATAATGAAAAATTATATCCGGCAAATGTCCACCACGACCACACTGACGGATAGCGATTCTTTTATCAAAGTTTTTATTCACTTTATAGCAAAATGGCGGTTCTATTTCGTGAATCACATCACACATTTTGATTTTTAAGGTTAAAATCGATTCGATTGACTCCATATAGACTCTGCTGTCCTTAGCATAACCTCACAAAAAAAATCCAATGGTATTAAATCACAAAATCTGGCCGACCACTTACCTGCTGATTGTCGTGAAATTATGGGATCGGCAAATTTGATTTGCAATAAACTGTTCGTTTCATTGTTGCGTGATATGTGGCACTGTTAAAACCACATATCGGTGATATCCACGTAGTCAATAATAGGCTAAAATTGAGTTGTAAGCATTTCACGATAGCGTGATCCATTGACCGCTACCGCATTTCCAGCCTCATCCTCGAAAAAAAAGTCCCAATCATACCTCTAGACCTCTAGACCAGTCAGTGATATCTACGTCGTCAATAATAGGCCAAAATTAAGTTGTTGGCATCTCACGATAGCGTGATCTTTTGACCGTACGAGCATTTCCAGCCAATCACGGCTCCAGACTACATAGCGCACCATGGAGTGAAACGTTGAGCATGCAAAGGCTTCTCAATAATCTCTCTAGGATTTTCAGAAACCCAAATGCGGCAAATTTGCTTGTTAACATACCCTAACAAGTGAAAATGGGCTTCGTCTGAAAAATTGATTTTTTCAGAAAAACCAGCCGGTTGTTCCTAAATGAACGTTGGTCGGTCGGCTTCAATTCCTGCACCAGTTGAACCTTGAACCGATTTAAAACGTCGAGGAATTGACAAATTTGAATTTGCTTTAACACTGGAGCTCACTGTCGAACACGCATTGGTATTCACACATTTTATAGCCTGTCGACTCAAATTCAGCAACCAAATTCTTAATAGCGGTCCCAGAAGGACGATTTTGTTGTCCGAATATATCACGAATTTTATGAAAAATAACTTTAACAGAACCACCATTTTGATAGTGGATTTTAATTATTTTAATGCGGTTTTCGTGCGAAATTGATTTAATTGTAGCAATTGCCAATGCATCTACTACGAATACGTCAAAAAACTAAATGTCAAAACTATCATGTTGTCAGTAGTGCTACAATTGAAAAATTAACTTCTTGTTGAAAAACCCGATATATGTAGAATTGTATGGCGTTAAGAGAAATTCTAAAATTAAATTTAAGAATTTAAAAAATATAATAGTTATAATTTTTTGACGTTTTTTAATATTTTTTAGTAATTAATTTTAAGCACTAGGTCATTATTTAATAAAAAATTTTTAAAAAACTTTATTGTTTTATTATTTTTTTGATATTTCGCCACACCGTTGGTTGGCATCATCAGGAAAAATAAAAATAATCCTGAATGCCAACCAACGGTGTGGTGAAATATCGAAAAAATAATAAAAAAAATAAAGTTTTTTAAAAATTTTTTATTAAATAATGACGTAGTGCTTAAAATTAATTACTAAAAAAATTTAAAAATAATTTTTAAAAATGTATTCTACGAAAAGCTTGTTTCGCACATTCTTTAGAATTCTTATGATGATCTGGAAATAATAGATATTCTAATGAAAGTGGCTAGAACAAATTTTCTATGTTTATCCTCCAATATATTCTACACAGTGCATTTTCTTTCATAAGAAATTTGATGTTACACCAAACTTACATAAATATAACATCGTTAATAAGATAATCCAGAAACCTCCCATAAGAAGCGATAACTGCCTTTAACATCCTTTCTATAGTTGTCGCAATAATACAATACTATTGACGACTTTTGAACTGTCATCTTTTATTTTACTGTATTTAATTTTTGATCGAGATTAAAGCTGTCTAAAATTCGGTTAATATTAATTTAAATAAATACCCGATGAAAGATGCTCTAACATCTCTAGCATTTTGGAACTAGCATTTCAAATTGTAACGGAACGAAAATAAAAAAAGAGATGAGGTGATTTAATTTTGGAAATAGGAATAACTCTCCCAATTATCAAGTTATCTGGAAATATAGAAGAGGTAACAATTGTATTTATAAACATTGCCGGAATATAACAAGAAAATTTATTTTTAAAACATTAAGGCAATTCCGTTAGGCCCAGTAGAGTTCGTTTTTATATTAATCATTACATTATTAATCTCAACCGCAGTGACCAGCAGGTGAAAAGGAGGAATAAAAATATTATTAGCTACTGGAGGAAGAATAAAAATTTTGTGAATTCCTCGTCGTTTAAAGCAAAAAATACCACAACACGAAAGTGATATTTCTTATTTGTTTGGCTCGTCTGCACTGTTCCTTTTGGTATCTAACATTAAAAACAAGCGACTTTTCCCATAACCTCAGTAAATTTTCACTACAAAAATAAAAATTGACTGTTGGTGGGGCTGCTCAGCGATGAAGGCATAGTCACTGGTCACTGTGCTGTCTTATATGACAGTTAATTTCCGTAACTATCCTTCTACTTTCACCACCTGTTTCATCTCTTCTCTATCCCTTTCCTAAAGAATGTAGCACGGTACTTGACTAAATAGGCATTGTTGCCTGAAGTGCTACTTCTCTTTAAAAAAAAAAAAAATTTGCTATTTCCAATTCTGTCATTTTACCAGATAGTTTTCCAATGCGAGCTAAAATAATGTGAGCAATTGCAAGGAAAGAGGATTGTAGAAGTTTATTTAAAATCAAAGATTTAAAAAAAGCGTTGGCAAATGCGGAAAAATATATATTCAAAGCTGTCGCAGTATCCAAGTATGTTTTGGTTTATAACATTTGTTTCTGAGACACCTAAAACCGACAAATCTAGTTTAATGATAAAATCGATAATACTCGATTTCATAAGACTAAACTATTTTTTTGCCGATTTTAAATTCAATTCTGACAGCATTGGACTTTGTGCAGCCCCGATTATTAAAATTAAACTTAAACATGATATTTATATTTAAGATTTTATTATATCAACCCAATATTCCAATATTCATGAATTTTTTTTAATTTTCGAAAAAAAAGTAAATAAAGTTATTTACAGTTTTTTTAAACGATCTTTTTTATCTTTAATAAATATCTTTTTTCTTTTTTAAGATCTTTTTTATATATTTTTTCTTTTCAATATTTCGTTTTCCTTTGGAAAGCTTCTTCAGGAAAGCGAAATATTGAAAAGAAAAAATATAGAAAAAAGATCTTAAAAAAGAAAAAAGATATTTTTTAAAGTTATTTACTATAAATTAAAAATTAATTTATACACAGATGTTTGTTAGGTTATTCACCTCTATTCTAAATTTCGCTTCAACTTAAAAATGTCTACGATTGCCAAATTTAATATTCTGGCCATTCGATTTGTTTGTTTAGCTTAAAAAGTGTGTATTTCAATTAAATTTAGCCTGGCAATTCCCAGCGCAAGGATTAACGGCATTTTTAAACATAAATACAGGCATCACTGCAAAATATAAATATAAATAATAACCATTTACACAACACCTTGTTGATAGAAAGACGGTTGGTTATGTTGTCCGAAATGTAACTTTCATAGAGGATTTTAATTATTTTAACGCGATTTTCATGCGATATCGAATTCATTGTAATAAGTCCCAATTTACATTGGACGACTTTTGTCGCTGCAACTCGTACTTTATTGTTGTAAATAATGTGTGTAAAGAGAATAGTGGTAGAGTTACTCTCTTCCCCTATTCTCTTTACTCACATTATTTACAACAATAAAGTACGAGTTGCAGCGACAAAAGTTGCACAATGTAAACTGGGTCTTATAACAATTGCCAATGCATCTACTACCTTATTTATATTACTTTAGCAACATTGGCATTTTATTAACAAGGGGATTTTTATTAAATTCTAAACAGTATTAATTAAACTAGCAAAATGGAATAACAATAGCATCGTAGACATTGCTTTCAACTATCACAGATTGGTCTTATTGATAAAAACAGAGCGAAAAGTTAAGTCGATTGCCCGGCACTTATCATATTTGGAAAATTACGGACGCTTTCAATTATAGCAAAAGTTTTCAAATGAAAACATATTATAAGAGTGTCAGGGAACCACATTGAGTAGGATTGCTCACAGCGTTTCTGCGACGTTTTTCATGAACGCGCTAGGCAACATTACCTTCATATTAAATGTTGGCATAAATTCCACAACAAATATTAAAAAATAATGCCCAGCGTCACCTGTAGGCAACACAGCAACGTTTTATTGTGTAAATTAGACTTACTTTTATTATTTAAAAAAAAAATGTTTTCTCCCTTTGGCGAAGGCATTGGAATTGTCGGTTTAAGCCTAAGACGTAAAAATGTTCCATTAATGATCTTATAACTTTTTAATTTTTTCTCCAATGTACAGATATGTTATTTTAATTGAAGTATAGTATCCACAATATTTAATTGTTTGTAATTAATTAAATTATTGTTTTAAATCACTAAATTTAACTTGTTATTAACTTTTTATCATGTTTAAATCGCTTATTTTTTTTATTCCTTTCCACAACAAAATACTCTTGCTCTACGATTCCGTTTTTTGTTGAAATATCTTCTTCTTTCATATTTTCGTAAATGAATGCGAAAAGGTAATAGAAATGTAGAATTAGGATGATTAATTTTTCGTTTTTGTTTTTGCTAAACACTCCCGACTTTTATTATATCCAAAAGTTCGCTTATAAAAACAAAATCTACAAAATGTTTTCCTACAATCTGACTTTGCATTAAATATTTTCTGGTCCTTAAGTCGTTTTGAACTGTAAAACAAGCTTCAATAAATAAACAACAACGCAAAATAGAGATTGTTTTTAAACAAGAAGAGCGAACAGTAGATTAGTACCTACAAAAAAAAATACGAATTTTATTATATATTTTCAAATATGCATTTAATTTAATAAAATACTCATTATAAATTTACTGCAATAGATTTACAAAATTCAGATTAAAACATTTTGCCGGCTTAAAGAAAAACGCTGGCGCAAAGGCAACTGTTACACATTAATGACTGGCGTCGTATTAAAATTCATCATTTTCAAAAGGATGATAAGGATGACCAGCAGCACTAAAGGAAAGAAAAATTAATTAAAAATATTATCCAATATGGCTTTAATTTGTTTAATAAAAATTTAACGAAAAGCAAACAAAAACAATTTTAAAAATATATGTAGTTAAAAATAATAAAAATGTTTGTTTGAACAGGTGAAGAAAAAATTTAATATTAAAAATGTTTCGTCAAATATGTACACAGGCGCTGGAATCATTACCAATTTCAAAAATTATATTATCTTATTGACTAATTTAATTATTTATTTTAATCAGAAATACATATTTCTAATAATTAAAAACTAATGAAACTAGATTTTTTGCAAAATGTCACAAATACAACAAATTTAAAAAATTTTTTAAACCTATTTGGACTACTACTACCTCTTAGCGACTTCGGTTCCCAGGATCTCTCAAGCAATGCCTGATTTCAAATAAAAAGCTATAATAACAAGGAAACTAGAAGAATTTGAAAAGTAATCAGAATTCCTAATGTAACATTTAATTGAAACCCAATTAATTAAATTTTTTTTTGTTGAAAACTTCAGATTGAAAATAGGTGCTCCGTCTCTTATTTATCTTTCAGCATATTTACAGGAAACGTTCATCTAGTTTAATAACTCTTCCAGTTTGGCGCTTTTGCTGGCCCGGGCTAATGGTGCCGTCTTTTTCCCCCAAGGCACATGTCAAGATGGAGAAGAAATCCATCAAGACTACGTGCCTCCTGGGCCTGACGGCAGTGTGTGCGGACTTAAGAACAAGTGATTTCGTGTCAAACCATACATCTAATTGGACAATCACTTCTATTATGGGCTCTGCTAGCATCGCTAAGGAAAATAAAAGAGGTCCATCAAAAAAAAAAAGATTCTATACCCATACAGTGGAAATTAACTCTAACCAAACCCAGAAGATTAAAATTTAAAAGCTGTAAAATCCGACGATATGGCGGCTGCAGCATGTGGAGTTCGTACGAAGACGATCTCACAAAAAAAAGCTGATTTAGACCCACTTAGTGATTAGAGTATTGCTGTGGAATCTAATGAAAAGATCCTTTGCAGGTAGGGCAAATTATTCTTTCATTAAACGAAACGGAAACACTAATTATTCTCTACGATCCAACATGTGGTCAATACAGCGTCTATGGGCTTTATGGTTATTACACCGGTTCTATATTATAAGGCATTAATTAATGTTAGAGGCATTTGAAAAGGATTAGAGTGCTTTACGTATTAAGAAAGTCCTCAACAGTAGAAAACCTTTAACTAAGGAGCCATGTTTTCGACTGCTACTACTTAAATCTTGCACTGAAGATTAATGGAGTTGTAAATGGCGCAAATATCTGGAACTTCGTTTGTGATTGTGGAAGCAAGATCACAAAACTTTGACCGCACCACTCTCTACCTTTCTTTTGACGAAATAATAAAGGAAAAGAATTGACGCTTTGCAATTAGAATTATTTTGTCTCACAAAGGAGTGTGGCATTCTCCGCGCTGAGTTGTCGCAAATTAAAAATGAAGCAAATCGTCTTTGGTATTATGTGATTTACGGACTACTGCAGGATTCAGAATCTATTAATTATATTATAAAAACACTGTTGACTAGTTTAAAATAAATCTTTTTTTCTTTGTCAGAAAACAAGTTAAAAACAATATTAAAAATACAAGCAAATGTTAGTAGCAAAAAGGGAAAGGGCTTACTATTCTAAGAGAACAAAGCCACCAATTATAATTATTTAAACAGTTTTTTTACCGAAAACATTTTGTAAGAAATATATAAAACAGCATTTAAAACTCATCGTGAAAAGGATAATGTGGATGAGTACCAGCATCACTATTTGCAAAAGAAATATATAGTGGTAAAATAAAATTGAATAAAGTTCTGCAAAGTAAAGCTGAAACATGAAAGATAAAAACTTACGAAAGAATGGCTACAAAACGACCATTGCAATCAAAGCTATCAATGGTATTCATGTCCTCTTTGGATAACTCGAAACCGAAAACATCAAAATTGGAAGCGATGCGGCCTTTGTTTACCGATTTGGGTATAACGATGTTACCACGTTGAATCTGATACCGAATCAAAATTTGTGCTGGTGTTTTTTTGTATTTTTCAGCAATGGACACAATCTATGAATGAAATATTATTTTTGGTATGTGAAAATAATGAAATAATGCAAAACTTACCTTGGGATCTTCCATGAGCACTGGTTCGCCAGGTTTGGCCCATGGACGATTTGGTGAACCTAGTGGACTATAGGCAGTAATAGCAATATTTTTCGATTTACAAAATTCCATTAATTTCTTTTGGGTCAAATAAGGATGACACTCAATTTGATTTGTAGCTGGTGGTATTTTAGCTACCGCTAACACTCGTTCAATTTGCTTTTTATTGAAATTGGAAACGCCAATGGATTTTACTAATCCATCCTGAACCAATTTTTCCATTTCCTTCCAGGTATCAACATAATCTACATTGGAAAAGGCTGTCTTGCCATTCTCTTCAACGGGAAACAATGAATCGCCTTCTTTGTAACCCATAGGCCAATGTATCAAATACATATCAATGTAGGCCAACTTTAAATTTTTCAGAGTAGTTTCACAGGCGCCACGTACTAGATCGGGACGATGAAATGTGTTCCACAATTTGCTTGTTATAAATAAGTCTTCACTGTAAGCAAAAAAATGTTTTAATTCATTTCTTTTAACATAATAAATGGTTAATGCAACTTATGTAGGTATTTACCGCTTTACAACACCTTCATTAATTTTAGCCTCAATGCCTTCGCCCACTTCATGTTCGTTTTGATAAACGTGAGCGCAATCAATATGACGATAACCAATATCAATGGCATCTTTAACGGCCTGCGCTACTTCACCTTGAGGACTCTACATAATAAAACAAATTTACCAATTACTAATTATGATTATTATGATTATTGTGTCTATTAAAAATGTAATTGTTCACACAATTCATGGTTAATTGCAAACCATTAAGAACAAAATTATTATTATTTTGTGAAAATTTATTTAACTGAAGTGATAATTTTAACACCTAAATATTATTTGGAGTAAAATTTTGCTTCTACCTTTTTTTATAGAATGAGTTCCTAATAAAAAACAGTCAAAATAATTAACTTAAAAATTTGTTAACATCAACTCATTAAAATATTTATCACTTAAGGTCTACATCGTACATGATATAAAATGCATAGTTCTTAATAAAGTAAGTGATTTCTTTATATTCTTCAGAATAAAACAGGTATATAAGTTATAGATTTATATATTTTGGGTTCCATTGCATTTCTTATACCACTTTTCTTTCTCTTATTAAATTGGCTAATCAACCTATTAGTAAATTGTATTGGAAAACTGTTTTCAGTTAATGAATTCCTAATCTTTTTTTTTTATTCTTCCAATAGAATACTTTGTCACACTATTACAATCGTTTCTATCAAATTATTGGCGGTGTTAATAATAATTCTTTTATCTTGTATAGAGTAATAACTAACAATTCTACCTATTATTAAGGTACCGGTGGAGTAATGAAATTTAAAATCGCATTCCTTTTCACTTCGATTCATTGAATGCATTCAGAAATATATGATCCACCTCTCTTTTATAAATGTGGATTTTTTACGAATTCCATGAATTAAATGTACAATTTTAAACCATGATCACATGTGACAATTCCTTTAAATATAGGAAAAATTAATTTTTTAATTTCTTAAATAATATATTTATTATTTTCTACACCGATACACGCTGTTTTGCCATTCCTTGCCTCTTTCTAGGAGACAATTGCTTGTGGTTAACAGCGAGAATTTTAAGCTTTTACGCTTAATTTGCTCGATTGAGTAGATGGTGTTTATATCTGAAGTGTATAACTGAGAAGAATGTACGGATAAAGGAATTTTGGTTCATTTGAAAAATAATTTTCTTTTCACAAAATAAATTAAGCATAAAAAAAAATAAACATGAATATTTAAAAAATAAAATAAAGATGTATAAACAAATTTTAAAGTTAAACAAAATGTCCTATTTTCATCCGAATTCCAACGAAAAATTATAATTTCTTTCAATGGATGTAATCACACACACAAAAGACTCAAGCAACCTACTTTTCACAGACGCCGTAAACCGTGTTACCTGCCTCAACAGCCAATTTTATGCAACAACAGCTTAGTAGCCTGGGTTAATAAAATTAAATACCTGGGAGTTGCATTAGATCCGAAATCGAAGTTTAAAAATAATATTCCTTTACTTAATAGATAAAATTAATAAGATAATTAGCAGGGTACGGATTTGCACACTCATGTGCAGCACACGCACATGAAGGCAAATATGCACAAAAAATAAATACACACGATCTAAATAAAGAGCTGCTAGGAACGCATCAGTTTTAAAACGAAGTTGTTTTCTTATTTGCATGGAATTATGCAATAGTGACGCATATGGTGTTTACAGCAAATATCTCCTCTAATTATATTTCGCAACAAAGCCAATCTCTACAAAAATCAAAATTTTTTACAAAATCCCAATTTATGTCCGGAATGCTGTTTTTCTTTATGTAAAGCAATTCTATATTTTGACTAATTTCCAGTAAGGACACAAACATTTCATATGTTGAGTTCCATCTTGTGGTATTATCCAAACTTGGCATTTGCATTTGAATATCGCCTGACCTAATCTTCTTGCGGAGCTGTTTGACAGCATCTCTGCACTCATTTATTTCCTGTGCAAGGTTCTTTAAGACATCATAAGCAGAAAGTTGTATTGTGTGTGCAGCACACCTTACAACAGATAACACCGAACTGAGTATTTTGTGAATACTGTCATCATTATCTTCTGAAGCGCTATTTTCTCCACCACTTTTCTCCTCACCGATTTGCTCTTCTTGAATTTCTTGGAGTATTTGGCTCACTTTAAGCATGTTTGCTCCATTGTCGGTCGTACTGGAATAAATTTGTCCAATTTCGATCTGGTACGTCTTTAGGCATCCCAAAATTTCTTCTTTCAGATATGAGGCTCTATGTCGTTTTTGTAATCGTATCATGCCTAACAAAATACTAATTTAGTGAACACATAATAGGATTTGAAATAAAAATAAACAATCTTACCAATTGTATTGATATATATCTTGAAATCTTTTATATATTGTATATTTATTCCAAGAATGCTTTTGTCCATTCTCCTAGCAATATCAAATTTGAGTGACACCATTTTATTTTTCACTCGGTTTGCCACTATTTCCTGAGTTTTTGCACAGGAAGAACATCGGTAATATTTTTAGAATTTAAGCTCGTATTAAATTTTTCCTCATATGGTGAAAGCAAAACTTTAAAAAACTCAGAATCATCAAAAATTTTAAATGGTAAATTTTTTACTGCAACTAGGCCAACACAACATTTCAAAAACTGGCTCTTATCAATATTAATTCTTACGACTTCATCAGTTCTTCGTTTTTTAGCGGGTATACATTCATCACCACTTTCATTGTTTTGTTTTTCAGATATGTGTTTTTTATGGATAAGCTTATAATGTCTTTTAATATTAGAAACATTGATTCTACTTAAAGTTTTATCACATTCAAGGCAAACAATTTTATTAATATCTTTAATCACTCTAAAAAATTTATTTTCGTAAGTCATTTTAGGAAAGAATAATAGCACTTAATTGCAAGAATACTAATCACATTATAAGAAGCGGTTGCCGGCGGTAACAGCAAAAAGGTCCTAAAACAGAAATATTAAAAACTTTCTTCTTGGTTATTGTGCATGCACATGTGCATGTGCTTCTAATGTCAATGCACACTCATGTGCCTTCATATTTAGATCATAAATTGTTGCACATATTCATGTGCATGTACACAAATTTTGGCACATGTGCTGCACATTCATGAGTAAATTTCTACCCTGATAATTAGTATACTATATGGTCAATTAAACAGAAATTATATACTCAGTAACTTACTCAATAACTCATATTTAATTTAATATTTCAAGCTATCTTGTTGTATGCTACCCCATTATGATCGTGTGCTGTACAGTGTCATATTAAGAAATTATAGATAGCTTAAAATAAGCTATTAAACATTTTTCACAACCTGCCTTGGCACATTCCTCCCTAGAATAATATTACACTTAAATGCTAATAAATTATAAAATATTATTTTCTATAATTAAGCAGGAAAGCAAATATTTCCTAAATTCTTTATACATTGTTAAATTAAATTAATTTATATATATTATATTTAATAATATTTAAAAATCCAAATTATCAAATAAATGTTATATGAATACATTTTCTAAGGTTGAAAAAACTAATTAAACAATTATAAAAAATTTAAGAAAACGAGCTTTAATTGCAGTACGCATAAATAAAACCATAATAATAATAATTAAAACTATAAATAATGAATTAGTAATTTTATTAAATTAATTGTTGATAATAATTGTTTTGAAAACTAACGATATCAAAAACACATACTTCAAATTGTTATCTCCCGGGTGTAGGTCATTTTTTTTTGTTCAAAAATATTTATTGAAATATTTTTAGAAGCTTGTTACCAGAAATGTAATGTGAGCTAAATATGCTTTTCAATAGCAACAAATTCTAAGATGTTAATTAATATAGAATAAAATTGTAAAAACAGATTAAAGCAAATAATAATGAAGGAATTCACTTAAAATATAAATCATTAATCAATTCACATTTTATGTATGTATGTAAACCGTTGTATGATATAAAGGGGTTTTCGACAAGAAGTGTGTTTTCTAAAACAATAAATTTAGATTAAGATGATTCAAATTTTTATTGTATTACGAAGAGAAAAGTTCGGCAATTATTAATGAAAAATGATAACGGGCAAATGTCCACCACGACCATACTGACAGATTGCGGTTCTTTCATCAAAGTTTTCAATCACTTTTTGGCAAAATTTCGTTAATCAAATCAGGGATTTTGAGTTTGAAGTATGAAATCGATTCAATTGATTCCATATAAACTCTGTCCTTAACATAGCCCCACAACAAATAATCCAGTGGTGTTAAATCACACTATTTGGCTGGTCACTTAACTGCTGATTGTCGTGAAATTATGGGATCGGGAAATTTGGTTTGCAATAAATAGATCGTTTCATTGGCTATGTGACATGTGGCACCGTTCTGTTGAAACCAGTTATTATAGGCAAAAATTGAGTTGTTAGCATCTCGTGCTAGCATTCCCCCCGGGGGCACATTATAAGTCTTTATGGATCACACAACCATCTAGACTTGTGTCTTGCGGGGGTAAAAGGAAGCCCAGTCCCCTTAGGCTAGCAAGGAGCCAACTGGAAAATCCACTATATTTCCACGGAAATCAGTAATCCCCAGAGTTCCGCTAATTGTCTTTTTAGACTTTTAGTTGTTCTCTGACTGATTATTGAGGTAGATGTAAATCTTATCACGTAATCTCGTAATAGTATGATCCATTGACCGTTACCGCATTTTCAGCCGCATCAACGACCCAAACACGCCGCCTGGCCAAATAGTGCACCATACAGTGACACGTTGAGCATGCAAAGGCTTCTCAATAATCGCTGTAGGATTTTCAGAAGCCCAAATGCGGCAATTTTGCTTCTGGACATACCACATATCCTGAACAAGGCATCGTCTGAAAAAATGATTTTTTTTTTGAAAAAGCAGCCGGTTGTTCTTGATTGAATTGAGCGAAACTACGGCACTAAGATTTTCGTTCGAATTCTTTGTAACAATTGCCAATGCATCTACTACGAATACGTCAAAAAACTAAATGTTAAAACAATCATGTTGTTGGTATTGTCACAATTGAAAAACAAACTTCTTGTTTAAAAACCCGATACAAGCATAATAGTTGCGTACAACCTTTTATACCTTAACACAAATGTTTACTTTGTAACACACATACAATAGGCTTATTAATTTTTTAACTGTTCCAATTCTAATTCGCCTGTATTTTCATTTATTTCTTTTTTAAATATTCGTTACTTCAGAACTGAATCGATTTTGGAAACGTTTACAAACATTTTTATACATGATTCGAAAATTATATATGTATGGTATAAAAGATAAAGAACTACTAGAATGGTTTAAATCGTATTTAACAAATAGAAAACAAATTACTAAAGTTAACAGTGTTAAATCAAATGTAATTAATTAAGATTTTGGAGTTCCACAGGGATCTATTTTGGGTGCGTTATTGTTTATAATATATATAAACGACATGCCAAGAATCTATATATAAAAGAGGATGTGTGTATGTATGTAAGAAATGGACTCGAAAACGGCTGCGCCGATTTTGATGAAATTTTCAGAGAATCTTCAGAATATTCAGGCGGGTGACACTGTGAAGTCCGATTTTTGATTTTCGGTCTGTGGGCGGAGGGGCGTGGCAAAACCCACCAATGACATATACATATTTATTATTTTTTTTCTTTTTTATTTTATTTTTTAAAGCCATTGTTATGCTTTTCAAAACGAGATATCAATCTCTTAAATCGGTTATGTAGTTCCGAAGATATTTACAAAAAAAAACTCACTAATATATAATAAAATATCAAAATTTTAAAACTTCCGAAATGTTGCATTCAAAAATCCGAGTTTTCGGTTTATTTATATTTACAAAATATTTACATTACTATATAATACAACATATTCCCCGCTACGCTGGTAAAAATAACGGTACAATCCAACAAACTTTGCTGTTTTGTGTTCATAAGTGAGAAACCTATACGTGAAATCAATTTAGTAAATAAGAAGTGTTTTTAAATTTACAATAGTGAAATAACTTCACAAATTATTTTTAATGCCAATTCATCAAATAGGTAATATGATTACTGTCGTTCCAACAACCAATAATAAAATGTTATAAAAGTAAAAAAACAAAACACATCATTGTTCCTTTTGCACTATTCCAGTTTACTAAAATGCCACCTAAAAAAACAGCTCTTGCTAAAAAAAACCATCGCAACGCGGCAGCAGAGGACAAGAAGAGCCGCTGAATCAGCTGAGGAACACGAATCACGTCTTCAGGAAAATCGTGAAAGGGCATCTACGTCTAGAGCCGCAGAAACGGAGAGACAACGCGAATCACGGCTTCAGCAAATGCGTGACAGTACATCTTCATTTAGAGCTGCTGATAGAACGGCTGGGCCGATTTGGCTCAAATTTTTTCAGTTGTTCGTAATTGCCAGGACAAGTACGAAAGAAAATTTTGGGAAAACCGTACGGAAAAGCCGGGAAATTGGAAAAATCGAAAATTAATTTTTAGTATGGAATTTTGTGTGCAATTGTTCCGTTGTAGCTTTTCGAATTGCAAAATAGAAAACTCTTAGTGGAAAACTCTGAAAATTCCTGAAAAACGTGATTCGGCAGAATTGCATTGAAATTACGATTTTTCCACAAATCAATTCAACAACATTTATGGCATATTTCAATCTGGGAACATTTAACTTCTATTACAAGTCGAACTATAACATAACATAGCACTTTTAAGGTATTCTCTACACGAAAGATTAATTAAAATTAAGTAAATCCAATTTTTTCGTTATTACTATTGCAAAACAACGTTTGCCGGGTCAGCTAGTACTTAATAAATGTGAAGTAGTATTATACGCAGACGATACTCTTATATACGCAGAAGGTGATACTAGTGAAGAATGTCACAACAAAATGTTACAGGATGTAAATAATATTAATATATGGCTAAAAATGAATAAACTTAAATTGAATGAAAATAAAACGAAAATTGTAGAAATAAATGAGACTAGTGAAACTATAATCAAAATTAATGATAACGTAATAGAAAAAGTAGAACATATTAAATATCTGGGTTTTATAATCGATAATAAATTAAGATTTAAAGAACATATAGAATATATGTGCAGAAAAATCGGGAAAAAGATAGGATTTTTTAAAGGTATCAGTACTAAAATTTCTATAATGACGGCGGTGAACACATAATACGATAATAAAACCTCATTTCGAATTTGTTTCAATCATATTATATACATGCTGCACTGAAGCTCAACTAGAAAGGCTACAAAAATTACAAAATAAAGCAATGCGATTAATTTTAAAATGCAATAGATATGCACCGGTACGAACAATGTTAGACACACTCAGATGAATGAATGTAAAGCAAAGATTGGCACTCAACACCCTAATTTTTATTAGAAGAATGAAAAATGGAAATGCTCCACAATATCTACGCGATCAAATCAGATACGTTGGCGAGATACAACCATATGGACTTAGAAATGCGGAAAATTTGAAGCTTCAAAAAACAACAACAACAGCGATGCAAAGATCTCTTTTTTTATAAAGGATTTAAGTTATATAACTCACTTTCAATGGAGATTAAAAATGAACCAAATGATATTATATTTAGGAGAAAATGTGTAATTTTTATAAAAACTATGTGAACATAAAGTTACAAAATAATTTTAGTAATTTTAATATAGAATAAGAATGGAATATTAAAGTATTATCAATACTAATAAATAAATAAATAAAAAAAGTTTTTAAAGTAAAGCATACCCCGATATAATATGAGTTAGTCAAATAGGGTCAAAGAAGGAGCATTCGTTTTCAAAAATTGTTTCTGCGGAACGAAAAAAACTATAAGTAATTATCCAACTCATCTGTGCCAATAAGGGACTTAAAAATAGATTGAGATAAAGCAGTGTACAATAAGCTTCCATTAAATACTATATAAAAAGAAGATTAAAAAGTTTTAATTTAGCATCAGTTAATAAATTAAGGGCCCTGAAAGAACGTAACATTTTCATAATCCCTAACTACATTATATAAAGATTACAACTGTAACGTGTTTACATCTAATAAATTTAGGTATTTAATGCTCACATTGTCAGTACAAAAGAAGTATTTAAGCAGAAGAATATGATTAATTGTCAAGTATTAAGCTGTTATACTTTAACATTTATTTAGTAAAAATTTGGAAAATTTAAGCATTCTTGAGCAAAGAATTTTAATTGTGAAAATTTTCTATCAAACTGGTGAAAAGTTCACTGTATCACTTTGTAAAATTCGAGCAGCTTTTCTTCGTAAGCAGAATTCTTCTGAGACCGCTGTACCTAATTAAATTGCTAAATTCGCTCGTTGTGGCCGTAGTGATGCCAACACAGCCAAGTATTGGGAACGCGTCTAGAACATCTATTCGTCGATGTTCGCGACAATTAGACATCATTAAACACACTTTGCGCAACATTTTAGCTAAAGATCCTCATCTTCACGCTTATTAAGTTAAACTCGTTCAAGAAATAAACCCGACCGACCATTGTTTGCTCGAACGTTTGTGAATTGTTCATTTTAAAAACTTTTCAACTTGTCGGTTATGTAAACATACAAAATTGTTGCACATGGTGAGCCCCATTACCATTACATCCAAAGAAAGTGGCCATATGGTACGGTTTGCGGTCAGGCGGGATCAGGCGCGTATTTTCTTGAAACAAAACCATGATAATCAAATTTTTGGTCCACAATTGGGTATCTTGACACCAATTCAGGTATCCCGGTCGCGTAATTTCTCGATTTGGCGATGTTAAAATTGGCCACCTCGTTTTTGTGATTTAAGCCGCTGGATTCATTTATAAGATCCCTTTGAAAGGCTGGGTTTACGTGGATTAACCCATAAACAAATTACGTCCTGAAAGATGTACTTCTGCGCTGCATTGACGAGATAAGCAAAACGTGCTTTAAATTTAAGAAAAAGTGTGGATGTCTGCCGACGTGCTAGATGTGGATATTTGCCTATCATATTCCACTATTAATTCCCTTTTTCCAAAAATTTGAACTGAACTAATTAGCTCCTCTATATCTGCTGTGGGGTTATGGTCAGTTGCTTGCGACATAATTTTTTAAAATATCTATTAAAAAAGAAAATGCACAATTTTTCCAGTTTTCGCGAGAACCGGTTAAATACTAAGAAAATAAAAGAGAAAACAACTTGTATATTTATATTGCATTTAAGGGCAATCTAGGAATATACACATTCTATTATAACTGATATAATAGACAGTGGTTAAAGTAAAGGTAGAAAAAGTTTAGTTATTGTTAATATTGTATCGGGGTTTTTCAACAGGAAATTTATTTTTCAATTGTAGCAACACCAACAATTGGGGTTATCTAAAACTACCACATGGCGAATTTTACGTAAAGATTTGACTTTAAAGCCTTACAAGCTTCAACTGATGCAGGAAGTGACCAAAATTCACATCGCCCTAGATTCGCTCTATTCATTCAGGAACAACTGGCTGGGTTATTCTGAAAAAAATCAAATTTTCCGACGAAATCCATTTTCACTTGTCAGGGTATGTCAACAAGCAAAATTGCCGCATTTGGGCTTCTGAAAATCCTAGAGCGATTATTGAGAATGCGGTAAAAGTTAATGGATTACACTGTCGCGAGATGCTAACAACTTATTTTTGGCCTATTTTTGCGACGTGGATATCACTGACTTGCGGATACAACAAGACGATATCACATATCAATCCGAAGACCGAAACAATATTTCTTATTAAAATAAGCACACAAAGGTTTTTGTGTACGCAACACGTTGTGAAAATTAAGTCCAAGAAACGAGAATTGGTCTTAATGCTTTAAAAAAGGAAATTCAATGTAAAATAGGTAAAATAATTGAATAATAATCTTTCTAAGAATGTTGACATAAGGAAATATTAAAGAAATTTCAAAGATATCAGCTCCAAAAATGATGGTGGAGATTGAAGTTGAAATGCATAAAAATGCTACGCCAAAATAAAATGGCTTCCACCTCCAAGTAGCTCGAAATATCCGTTTATATCAAAAACAAATATAAAATCGGCTTAAATTTGGTCAGGATCACATGGAAAAGCCAATTGCACTTTGGGAAAACGAGAAACACTTAAATTAAGCTGTCAAACATGGTGGTAAAAGTTTAATAGTTTAGGCTTGAATCGTTGCCGCTGGGATCGGTAGCATCGTTATTAACAAAAAAAAATTTCATCTCCAAAAATGTTGATGGATATAGAAACTGAAATGGATAACAGATACAATGGGAAAGCAACATACCTTCCACGGCCGCCAAGTAGATCGAAATATTCATTTTTATTAAAAGGAAATATACAGTCGGCTCACATTTGCCCAGGATCACATGGCAAAGCAAATTATATTTTGGTCAAACGAGATGCCAGTTGAGCTTACATCGTTGCCACTGAAAGGCAATTTGATGCAAGTGGGTATAAGATTTCGTTTTGGTATTAATCACGCGAAGCACAAATTTGAGATTGTGCAGACATGAGACATCCTATCAGTCCGCTTTCAGAATTTTTCAACATAAATTTTATACAAAATTTGTGGGAGTCATGGATTTGTTAATAAGGAAAAGTCAGATTACTAATGTGAACGAAATTTAAACAGGTTCAGTAGAGCAGTGGCAAATGATTGCCCTCGAAACAACATAAAAACTTGGCGTTTCCACTGAAAGACATCTTAAAGATGTAGTTAAGCCAAAGGAAGCGCGCAAAATAAACTATGGCTTCAATATTTCACATATATTAAAATTTCTTTAAAACGCCTTCGCATTTACTTAAAAAAGATAATCGAGAAGAAGAAGATATTCGAATATTTATATAAAGGGTTGTTCTTGCAAACAATATACTTTTGAAACAATCTGTAACTTTCTTGGTTAAGTATTCAAACTGAACGAAAATAGTTGTGAGCGACTGTATATATATATATATATATATATATATATATATATATATATATATATATATATATATATATATATATATATATATACGTATTTATGAAAGTATTTTTTTAATATAACTGATAATGATAAATACTTTGAATGTGTAAATGTGTCCTTGCCATTCATTATATAATTAAACTGTATGTATAATTTTTATTTAATTAAATGCATTACAATCCAAAACGGCTTTTGTTAACATTTTAAAATATTAACTTTTTATCCTCTCTTTAAATTCAATTTTTAAATTGATTACTAGCATACTAATTTCAAATATTCTCCACGGACACTTCCTATTACAACACTTGGCAACTATGTACATAAATATATGTAACAATTTCTATTACAATACACACATGTATGTAAGTATAAAATTCTTTTTACTCCCCACCCGTTAACCTTGAATAAAAATGCATTTAATGCAACTTAAGAAAAAATCTACAATTAATAGCAAAACTCATTTGCGTAGTAAACAAGAATTAACTCACAAAATTTCGCACTTTACTGAAAAGTTTTTTGTTTTTTTTTTACTTACACCCCAAGTGCCCAAACCCAAAATGGGCATGTGATGTCCACTGCTTAGTTTTACATTTGGTACGTTCACCATTTTGTTAACTCTGATTAACACTTGTAGTTTTTAATAGTAATGCAATTAAAATAGTTTGATAACTATTACTGATAAAATTAAGAATTCGTATTATAAACCCCACAGAAAAACAATAAAATTCACTATAGTATATAGTTTGTGCCAGAACGAAGAGCAAAAATTCACCGGCAAACTACCAAATAATTAAACTTGTTTAAGCTTTTATAGCAAAAGTTTATCAGCGTACATAGTTGCCAGATTTGTGGAAATTTTTCTGAAATTAGGCCTCACAGTGTCTACAACTAGAATAAATTAGTAGAATTAATTTGCTAAATCCATCTTTATCCAAGAGAAATTTAAAGTTTTTTTTTAACTTTTGAAATCTAAAGAGCAAAATAAAATTTTTAATTTTGTTTTTTTTTTAATTATTTCATTCACAAAATTATTTTAATGGGATCTCTCGTGAAAACGCTCTTATAATTACTATCAAGGAACTGCAATAACACGAACTTGAGGTCTACGGCCCCTTTGAGATTAGGCAACTTTAATTGCGCAAGGAAAGATCGGTTTAAAGGGGAAAAACCGACCATTCCTCTCCCACCCACAAACACAAGACTTGCGCAAGTAAAGTTGCCTAATCTAAAAGGGGCCAACATATAAGAAAATAATTTCTAGGGTTGAATTTGACGTGTAGGTGACATAATTATTCAGCCGGTAGTTCAAAATATCTATATTTGACGTGTAAAAAAATTATCATATCATATATAACAATATTTAAGTTCATCCTCAAACTCGAACTCAATGCGTTGCAAATCTTGCCAGAAACTTGGTGACACGCAAAAATAGTCTATTAATCATTTTTATGAACTACAATTAATAAATAATAATAATAATTCTGCTACTGTTTCTCCTCATGAACACACATTTTTTCACAACCTTTCATGTAATGATATTGAAAAACAATACTATATTTATAAAAGAAAGCGATACCTCATAAATTAATATATATTGACTCCGACACTGCCTCCGTAACGATTGAAGTAAACATTGCCTTAAAATATTCAATTGTTAATATTGTTTTATTAAATTTTAAAAGAAAATAATTATCAGTTAAAAAAGTAAATGACCCACTGTACATTTTAACTGTGTAGTTTTCTAAGAAATCTTATACATACAAGACAACAACAAGCAATTCTACCAGATAAGATACACAACGGAAAACAAAAACAACTCACGCAGAGCAGAACATACAGCCAAGTAGACACCGAAGCTGAACGATAATAACAATGATGTTTTAAGTCATTGAGCCTATTTACACGAGAGTTGTGTGCTTGTCTAACATGGCAGCAGGCAATTTCGGTGAAGAGAGTAGTTTTTGGTTGGCACAATTTTTCAACCCCGCATTACACCCAATTTACATTGTACGATTTTTGTCGCAGCAATTCTTAGTTTATTGTTATAAATAAGTCCCAATTTACATTGGACGATTTTTGTCGTTGCAATTCTTAGTTTGTTGTTGTTAATAAGGGGTGCAAAGAGAATAGGAGAAGAGAGGAACAAAAAAAGTACACATTATTTACCAACAAAATAAGAATTGCAGCGACAAAAATCGTATCGAGAGGAACTCATCCACTATTCTCTTTACACCCCTTACTTACAATAACAAACTAAGAATTGCAGCGACAAAAATCACCCAATGTAAATTGGGACTTAGCAGAACAAAACTAATACACATGCATTTATGAAAACACAGGTCTTGTGTTTTCTTTTTTGCAGAGCGCTTTTTAGTCTTCAGTTGGCTAACGTAGTGTAAAATAAATAAAAAAAATACTAACACACACAAAGCTGTGTATACGTATACAACTTTGTGCTAGAATAATTAGTCTTGTGTGTTTTGGAAAGAACAAAAGTTGTGCGGAACAAATATTACTCTCGTGTAAATAGAGCCATTAGTTAAAAAAGACAACAAAGTTACCATTGCGTTTATTCTGTGTGTATTGAGAGTATTTAAATCGTTTAACTTAATTTAAAGCTCTAAAGTACTGATTACCATTATTTTGCAATAAAATAACTCAAAATAACAAAACGTTTATTAAAAAGGAATAAACGTAACAATATGTATAAATGATGGCTGACATCTAGTCAGTGTCACATCAAGACAAAAAACTGTCAAATTAATTAACTAAATTTGAGATGTAAGACGTCTTATAGAGAGTTTTTTTTTAATAGAGTTCTAGAAGTTTTAAAAATGGAATAAAACAAAGATAAATTTTTTATATTGACATCAGATTTACTTTATTTAAAAGATAAACTTCTAGCATTATAATTAAAATATGACTTCTAGCATTTGACCGTCGCGGCAGTCTCAGACGAATTATAATCTGGAGATCCAATTTTCGATGACTTTTTACAACATTTATGGTCGTATATCGACAATATTATGGCGAATGTTGTCTTCCAAGCGATCAATTGTTTCGGACTAATCACCATAAAATATCGACCTCACTTATCCCCACAGACAATAGGCTCGCTCTTAAATCGCACGATCATGGAAGCCAATTCACGGCTCCCTCAATAAATCAATTAAGGCTTTAGCTGTATCACATATTATAATAAGGACTCTATAGCGTTCACCATTAATTGCATCCAGCAGCCCATAAATCACACCAAACAGTGAGTTTTTCTGTACGTAACGGTGGATGATTATCATCACTCCAGTACTCATCGATATACAAACAAAGCTTATGAAAAGTTGGACATTGTATTTCGAACACGGCCACAGTTTTCAAAATAAATTTTCACAATTTGGAAGCGTTGCTTTTAGCTTTTGTATTTATAAGCATTATTGTACTGTGCCTAAACCGGCAACTTGTAAAAAAATGTTAACAAAATTATTGATTCATAGAAATATTACAGGTAGATAGATGCGAAGAGTGCTGATGACAGATGTAACGATCCAGGAAATGCTTAATTATATTCTGCAATTTTTCCTATTTTAAATTTGCTAAAACTTTTCAATAATTATTTGCTTAAAAATTTGAAAATTAATTTTTGTTATTTGTACTAAAATAGTGTAAGTTATAATTTTAAAACTTTTTTTTTAATATTTATTTTTTAACAATTTTAAAATGCTTTTTGACAATAAAGTTTTTAATTAATACTTAATAAATCCATTGATAAATTTTAACATTTAAAGCACTAATTACGTAAAGTGCAGAAACAATGTAGAAACAATATTTTTAAGGCAGGCCGCAGGCCCAAGATTTAAAATTGTGTTGAAGCTAACCAGCAGCGCTAGAGTAGAAAAAATACGAACAATAAATAGTGTTTAATTATTTTTTTTTTAATGAAAATTCAAAAAAAGGATACAATTTAATTTAAAACAAATTTTTTGTCCTACTTATTCAAATAACTTTTTTTGAAAATTTTAAAAAGGATTACAAAACAATCAAATGTTTTATTCGAAATTCATATGACGTGTTCGTATTTATAGAGGTAAGAATGAACTACAATTTCAAAAATGTTTAAAAAGTTTTATACATATTTGAAATCGTATTCCATTTTTACCTCTATAAATACGAATAGAATAATAGTTTATACTAATTAGGAATCTAGATAAACTTTAGTTCTAAAATTGACAGATATAGATATTACATATTTGTTCTTGTTTTTAAATTTGATTTTTGAAAATCATGTAAATCGATTTATCACACGCTGTCTGCTGTACTATAATTGATTTTTCTTTCAATATTTAGATCGAATTAAAAATAATGATTTCATAAATATGTTTTATGGGTTTTTTTTAAATTTTGTTAATGGATAAAAACAATTATTTTCTAATTACCTAAAAATATCGAATTTATTTATATGGTTTTACGAAAGTAACAATATTTACCAAAGACCCTTATTTCAAGCAGACATGCGATGACGGACAACATGGAACTTTCTCTTCGTCCTCAAGCACAAATGTGTTTGTAATTAAATTTTATTTCATTTAAATAACTCACAAACACAACCTACATTGTGTTTTCAATTGCTAATTGTACTTGTTAATTTAATGGCAGGCGTTTAAATGATTATTTATGTGCATGACATCATAGTAGATATGTCAGCAGTTAGGAAAAAATAGGTTACAATTTAAAATGAGTTGTAATGAATTTAAAATGAGTTTGTGTCCCCTGCCATTAATTATCCTTCAGCTGCTGAAAATGTTTAAATATGAGATAATACCATATTTTACCTTTATTTTATTAATTATATGCCACATTTCAATACTCGTCGTGGAAAGGAAAATGAGGATGATGACCAGTTTCACTATTGCCAGGAATAAAATAAGATAGAAAAGTAAATTTATTTTTTTCCAAATTTTCTAAAATTTATAAAAAAAAACTTACGAAAGAAGAAGTAAGAAGCGGCCATTACAGTTGAAGCTAGTAATAGTTTTCATATCTTCGTCGGATATTTCAAAATCAAAAACATCAAAGTTTGAAGCAATACGACTTTTAGTTACAGACTTGGGTATAACAATATTGCCACGTTGTATTTGATAGCGGATTAATACTTGAGCTGAGGTCTTTTGGTGTTTCTTTGCAATATCCACAATCTGTAATGATTTTATTATATAAATATGGAAATTTATTTTCAAATTATCATCTACCTTAGGCTCTTCCATGAGGACTGGATCGCCTGGCTTCGCCCAGGGACGATTTGGTGAACCCAATGGACTATAGGCGGTAATAGCAATATTTTTCGATTTACAATAATTTATTAATTTTTCTTGAGTCAAATAAGGATGGCATTCAATTTGATTCATGGCTGGCGGTATAGTAGCAACAGCTAAGATACGTTCAATCTGACGTTTGTTAAAATTGGAAACACCAATGCTTTTTACTAGCCCAGCTTGTACCAATTTTTCCATCTCCTTCCAAGTATCAACATAATCCACATCGGAAGGTATTATCTTTCCCATATTATCAACGGGCATTAAGTCATCACCCTCTTTATAGCCCATTGGAAAATGTATTAAATATAAATCAAGATAGTCCAACTTTAAATTTTTCAAGGTTATTTCAAAGGCACTACGTACTAAAGCTGGACGATGAAATGTGTTCCACAATTTGCTTGTAACAAATATTTCTTCACTGCAAAACGACATAAAATTAAATAGTTATTCAATTGATTATTGCACAAATTTATTTTCTACCGCTTTATAACGCCTTCTTTAATTTTAGTCTGTATACCTTCACCCACTTCATCTTCATTTTGATAAAGATAAGCGCAATCAATATGGCGATAACCAATATCTATCGCATCTTTAACAGCTTGAGCTACTTCACCTTTGGGGCTCTACATAATAAATATATAATAGTTATAGTTTTTTGACCTTTTTAATATTTTTTAGTAGTTAATTAGAAAGCACTAGGTCAATTTTAATAAAAAATGTTTAAAAAACTTCTATTTTTTATTATTTTTTCGATATTTCGCCACACCGTTGGTTGGCATCATCAGGAAAATAAAAATAATAAACATTTAAACATTTTTTATTAAAATTGACCTAGTGCTTTCTAATTAACTACTAAAAAACATAATAAATATAATATAAAAAAATTGTGATAATATAATTTATTGATTACTCATGTCAAAATTGATTGCTAATGTCGAACGAAAAATACATGTAACGATAAAATAGCACTAATATCATTAATTAAGCTGAAATGCCCTATTAAAGAAAAATGAAAAATTATTTCAGATAAATAACAAACAAGTATTTATCTAGGCCTTTTAATTAAATAGGTCTTTTTAATTAAATTTAACACTTATAATTTAACACTTATAAATATATAAATATAAATTTAATTAAAAAGATCTTTAAAAAATATAAATACTTATTTATTAAAGAAGAAACAAGTTCGAATAAAAAATAATATACAAATACATACTTAACTAAATCTGTTTTAAATCCCACTCGAGACAGAAAAGATAACCCTGCAAAGAATGATGAAGTTTGTGCTGCGGCACATAACATATCGCACCCTAAATACAAAAGGGTCACAACTCTAAATTTTCCAAAACTGACTTTTAAATTTTAAATTAATTCAGAATGTACATCTCTAGCCACTGCAAAAATTTCTTTCACATCACTGTCTTCTTTAACTGGAAAAATACAGTTATAAAGGGTCCGTCAAATAAGTTTTTTTATAATGCTATAAACTCCTGAACCAATTGGACTTTGTATGGCGTCATATCAAGGTCTTTATGCAAAATTCGTCTCAATGATAGGCTAATATCGAAATACCAGTCGGGCTGCAGAAAAAATCATTCATGTGAGACTACTGGGAATAATGTTATAAATAGATGGAAGTTTGTTAAAGGAACCAATAAAATATTAGCAGTGTTTCTTGACTTTAAGAGAGCATTTGAAACAATAGACAGAAATATAATGGTAAATAAACTATATAAATATGGCATTAGAGATAGAGAATTGAAATGGTTCCAAACATATTTAACAGAAAGAAAGCAAAGAACAAAAGTGAACAATATAGAGTCAAGTTACATATCAAATCATAATGGAGTCCCTCAGGGATCGATATTAGGAGCTCTTTTATTTAATGATATTGAGAAACTAATGGAAAAATGTGAAATTGTTATGTATGTATGCTGACGATACTCTAATATTTACGGAATATGAAACAAGTTGAAACTAAATGAGAACAAAACAAAGTTAATGGAAATAAATATGAACGCAAACAAAATAATTAAAATAAATGATGTGATTATAGAAAAAGTAGACAGTATAAAATATCTGGGTTTCGTAATTGATAAAGACTTAAAAATGCAAGAACACATAGAATATATATGCAAAAAAATAGGTAAAAAGATTGGCTTTTTCAAAAGAATTAGAAATAGAGTTTCAATATTAACTGCAATTAACATATATAATACAATTATCAAACCGCACTTTGAGTATGGGTCCACAATTCTATACACTTGTTGCTCGGAGCAACAGATAGAAAGAATGCAAAAGCTTCAAAACAAGGCAATGCGATCAATTCTTAAACGCAACCGTTTTGCACCTATAAGTATAATGCTGGAGACACTAAGATGGTTGAATATAAAACAGAGGTTACAATTTAATACGATAAGTTTTATTAAAAAAATGAAGACCGGAAATGCGCCAGACTACCTCGTCGAACAACTAGAATATGTAGGATATGTTCAGCCTTACAACTTAAGGAACGCGAATGACTTCAGGTTGAAAAAAGCGAATACAAGATCAATGCAAAAATCGTTATTTTGTAAGGGATTAATGCTGTACAACACAATGCCAAATAATATAAAGAATGAGCAAAATAAAAGTTTGTTGTAATTTTTATTAAAAATCTAAACTCACAGAGCTTTTACATGCTCTTATTTCATGTAAATTTTTAATTTTTTACTGCATATTTGTAAAGTATTAATAATACTACTTATACCAATTAAAAAAAAAATGATGTCTCTGAAATGTTCAATTGTTAAAAACGACGGTGAATTGATGTTGATGGCGCTTCACGCACACTTTTTGCCACAGCGGCAATATTCTCGGGTGTACGCACTGTTTTTGGCTTTTCACGCTTTGGTTTATCGATGAGGATGCCAGTTTCTTTCACTTTTTTCACAAGATAATGAACATACGGAGCTGACGGTGCTTCTCTTCTTCCAAAATCCGTACGCAATTTTCTCACACATTTTGCAACATTATAATGATTTTCAAAGTAATGTCGCAATATTTCCCAGCGTTGTGCAAGCTTATACACAACGATATTCTTTCAGCGGAAAGGTAAAACTAATTAGGTGTCAAATCAAACATGAGCTAAGTGTTACCATTCACGAAATAAGCACTAGTTGAAAAAAACGTTATCTTTTATTGTGTTAAGTTTGTTGCTTCTGCACGTTGAACTAAACAGTTTTTTTGTCTCCTCTAAAAATTTTAGGATTTTGAGTTGTGATCCTTTTCTATTTAGGGTGCGATATATTTTTGAATGTGTATTCACGGGTTGAACGAAATCCGTCACAGCACATAAATTTGTATGAAAAAATAAAATACGATTTACAAGTGAAATCGGGAGTACGGCAAGAGCCTTTTATTTCAAGTTTTAGACATAAGAATATGAAGTATCACAGTATTTAGTTTTTTGCTTATCTTTGTTTGGATCTCACAAAAACAAATTTGTATGAAGAAATAAAGCACGATACAAAAGAGGATCCTCCTTTTGCACAGGAGTACGATAAGAGCCATAAGATAAAAAGAATTACTGGCGTGGCGACAATGATTCTGAGTCTTCATATAAATGAGTATACATACATACATATATAATGCTATATATTGACGATTGAAATGTACATGTCTAAAGGTGAAGAAAACTCATTTTAATATAAAAATAATTAAGAACTTAGAGGTCTGTAAATAATTTAAAAACTAATAAGTGGAAACAATTCTTATTTTAAGATCAAACTTTTTACTTGTTATGTATTTATTCAACCTTAAATTTACCTTTAGTCTTTACCGGTTTACCAAATCAATTTTGTTTTAAAAATAGAAAATCTAAAAATTTCCAGTTGTGACACACACACGCACATACAGCTACGTATGGGAACTAAGCTTTAAAATAAAAAAAATTATCAAATACAAATTTTATTAAAAGTGCCTTCCATTCTTTTTTTTAAATCATCGGCATTTTAATTTCACATGAATTAAGCCTTAAACGATCACTTAATTTCTTACCATTAATTTATTTTATATTAATTTAAGATTGAACAAATAATCTTAAATTGTAAAGCAAATTACATAATTTTTTGCGTTTTTAACTGATCTGCTGCCTGGATTATTACTTTACTCATTTAACGTGGTATATATCAATAGCAGTATTATGGCATTATAAAAAAGAGAGAAAATAAATAAGAAAACAATAATAATTTGAGTATGCATTTTGAAAATTATTACTTCATTTACAATAATTAGCTGGATGTTCCTTAAAAAGACTAGTTACATCTAACTGCAGTAGCTAAAAGCATATTCTTTCGTGGCCATTTTTATTAAAACAACAACTACAACAATTATATGTACATACATACATATGATTATAAATATTTTTTAATACATATCACTATTTAAAAAAATTTAATTTTAAGCTTAACTGCATACATACTTTATACTACAAATATAACAGTAAATATTCGGTTCTTGGCCCACAAAGAATTCAAACAATATTTAAAACTTTAAACGCATTTTTCTAAGATCTACGCAAGTTGCCGGTCGCCCATAATTTCTATGAACTGTTCACCTGAAAGTGCCACGGTTTGTTCAATTTTTAAACATATAATAGTGATATTAGTACTATTTAAAAATTTTTAAGAATATCATTCAGAAGGTGCTAAAGAGCGCTGACACACATAACATTTTCTTTGATACTGCTTAAATGATCCAAAGATATCCTGCATAACAGGCATTGGCTGAGCGCAAATTAAATAAACTTTACTTGCTATACATAAATACATAAGTATGCATGTGCGTATGTACACTTTTAGGAATAAAATTTGCGCATATTAAATACAAAAACTTGTTTAATTTACTATTAATACGTTTTTTAATATATTTTTTTACTTACACCCCAAGTACCTAAACCCAAAACTGGAATTAAATGTCCACTGTTTAATTTTACTTTAGGTACATTCGCCATTTTGTTAAGTTTATAAAAATTTTTAACACTTATTTTTCTTATATTTTAATTAATAAGGGCAGACAAATTAGATGTGATCCACACAAAGTCGCAAAATACAATAAATTATTTATTTAAAACTCAAGTTGTTTGTCGTTTTATAACAGTAGTTTACAGCTAAAATTACAGTAGTCAGTTAAAATTGGTAGTTAATCATCAAACTTCTTTTAAAAAAATCGTCAAAATGTGTACATTGTCTATTTCATATTTCAGTACCATTTGTTAAAGACGTTATACGTTGAAACTAAAATGTTTTTGTTTACTCCTTTATTACTATTTTGCGTGTACTCAATGTAAGTATTTATTAACATAATGCTAATTGTTTACCGATTGTCTTAACTTATCCTAATTTTCAATGAAATAAATAAATATACAACAAATAAAATGTAAAAACTTTCTGAAAATGGTTAAAAAACTAATTTATTTTAAAATTTTTTTCTGAATAAGAACATGTAATAACATTGTAATGGAAAGCTCCATTGAGGCCAGTTGAACTTCCGTTAATATTCCTAATCTATAATCAGAACAAAAAAAAGGTATAAAATTCTGAAATCGGAACTTTACATCTTTAGGAAAGATGTCTTATGAACAAATACTTGCAAACAAACTTAAGTAGCACAGCATATAGAATAATTATATTCGAACTGGTAGGGAAAGTAGAGGGCCGAGGCAAATCTCCCAGGCATCCGCATGCCATCTTTTAGGTGTGGCGAATAGCTCTAAATGGCGTATTATTCGACTGCAATATGGAGACAATCATTTTCAGCAATTGTGTTAACTTTAGCAAAGATGGTATCCGTGGTTTATAACGTTTCAATAGACATTTTGTGGCATTCCCTTCTCTTCCGCATCAGCGAAGCATTTATCGATCTGTCTTAGTGCCTGTTTACACGCTTCAACTTTTGTTGCTCAACTTTTGAAATTTCGATTAGAAAAAAAGAGAAGGTTTTATCAAAAATTAAGCAACAAAAGCTGAAGCGTCTAAACAGGCACTTCCAACGTTTAATTTTTAATTGCAAGTGTTAACAAGTTACCCCTTTGTCGCTGTTTGTCCCAATTTACATTGGACGATCTTTGTCGCTGCAACTCGTAGTTTGTTGTTGTAAACAATGTGTGTAAAGAGAATAGTGGTAGAGTTACTCTCTTCCCCTATTCTATTTGTTGTTGTAAACAATGTGTGTAAAGAGAATAGTGGTAGAGTTTCTCTCTTCCCCTATTCTCTTTAGACCCTAATAGGGCCCATACACGACACAATCATAATGTCGCAATCAGTTGATTGTACAAGCCGATTGACCGTGTGTGGGGTTGATGTATGATTGATCAAGCTGATTGTGTAAAATCAAAATGAGTTTGATATTTTCATGATTGTGACAGCGTGCTTGTGTCGTGTTTCGTGAAATTTGTTCAGTCATTCATTTATCAAACAATGAACACATCGCCGGAGTTATAGGGCCCATACACGACACAATCATAATGTCGCAATCACATGATTGATCAATCACGCTTTAACCAAACACCACACCAGCACGATTGCTCAATATTCATTTGATTTCAAGTATTGTGTGGATAAGGTCATTATGGATAGCGACAGTCATTATGGAAATACCGTCAATTAGTAATTTCCGTAACCTTGTCCGTATTTATTTGTGACCTTTTTCTTATTACTATTATTGTTGCTGTGGTCCTGGTAGTTTTCTGTAACTCCGGCGATGTGTTCATTGTTTGATAAATGAATGACTGAACAAATTTCACGAAACACGACACAAGCACGCTGTCACAATCATGAAAATATCAAACTCATTTTGATTTTACACAATCAGCTTGATCAATCATACATCAACCCCACACACGGTCAATCGGCTTGTACAATCAACTGATTGCGACATTATGATTGTGTCGTGTATGGGCCCTATTACAGAAAACTACCAGGACCACAGCAACAATAATAGTAATAAGAAAAAGGTCACAAATAAATACGGACAAGGTTACGGAAATTACTAATTGACGGTATTTCCATAAATAGTAATAAGAAAAAGGTCATGAATAAATACGGACAAAGTTACGGAAATTACTAATTGACGGTATTTCCATAAATAGTAATAAGAAAAAGGTCCTAAATAAACACAGACAATTTTCTGTTAGACAGTAATTAATGGCGTAACTTCCTTTAATAATTTATAAAAATGTTCTTTATCCATTCTTAAAAAATTATTTAAATCGTCCACGGCACTGATTGACAACTCTTTTAGAAGTTTAGTGTCTCCTAATTCTTCTCTATTTATTAACCATTTCTTCATCCACAGCCTTTTCTTCTTTTCTTTACGTTTCTTTCTTTTAATGCTAATAGCAACAATAACTGCAGCACAAGCGTCGTCGCTATCCATAATGACCTTATCCACACAATACTTGAAATCAAATGAATATTGAGCAATCGTGCTGGTGTGGTGTTTGGTTAAAGCGTGATTGATCAATCATGTGATTGCGACAGCATGATTGTGTCGTGTATTGGCCCTATAACTCACATTATTTACAACAACAAACTACGAGTTGCAGCGACAATAGTCGTCCATGTAAATTGGGACTTTCAAATTTATTTTTCTCTCTTTGTTTCCTCTCACCAATTTTTTAATTTTTACACAGAGAAAACAACAAATATGTATGTATATGGAAGTAACATTCATATGTGAGAACATCTGAAATATTAATACAATAAAAAAATCCTTCATGGCCAATAATACTTCCAAGATTCATGGCACTTGTTTTGTGGAGCAAAGCCTTCAAAAATCGCAAAACAACATACAATTTTTGCATTTAAATAATTTGATTTTTTACGAACTACATATGTAAGTTAAATTAACAAATTTAAACAGACAAAATCTATTATATATGTATGTAAAAATGGTATAAATGGTATAAAAAATAAACGATAATTTCTGTAAAATTTTTTATCAGTTGTTTGTATTTTCGAGGAGAAGGTTTTTACGAAAGAAAATTTTGGAAAATCTCTCCGGAAAAGTCGGAACTTTGGAAGAATCGATAATCGAGTTTCTGTATGAAATTTTTATTCCTTAATGGCTTTCCAAATCAAAAAATAGAAAGTTCTTAGTGCAAATCATAAAAAATTGCGGAAAATGCGAAATGCGGAAAATCTCTCCGCAAAAGTTGAAAAATTAGAAAAATCGAAAATTGATTTTTAACGGAGTTTTTAACTCGCTTGATGTACCAGGAACTCCGCCGCATAATTTCAGATGAAGGTGGGTGCGATCATAATCATGTTGCGAAATCTCAATCCTCAAAAATTGTGCAACGGTACATGGTTGTCCGTCAAAAAGCTAAGAGCAATGTAATTCAATCATCAAGGGCAAATTCAAAGGAGAGGAAGTCCTTATGCCACGAATTCCCATTAATCCTACTGACCTTCCGTTCCAATTCAAGCGGATTCAGTTTTCTGTTCCCTGTTCAATTAATCGCAAGGCCAATCTATAGAAGTCTTTGGGATTAATATCGAATTACTCTGTTTTTCGCACGGTCAGTTATACGTTGCATTTTCACGTGTTATGAAACCGTCTTTGTTATTTGTTTTTGCGCCCGAAAACAAATCGAAAAACATTGTTTATCAAATCGCTCTCTATTGATTCCATTCAAATAAATCACATTGAAAATTTAAATATTTGTGTTGTATTATTACTCTAAAGTTTGTCTGAGGGCTAAAATTGGGGCGAGGCGAAGTTCACCGGGTCCGCTAGTACTATATATTTTTTATAATAAAACAGAATCAAAAATTATTATAGAACGAAAACGGTACTGTAGAAAGCATAAATTCATGCAAGGTTTTTGTAGAATAATGTATGGTTTTGAAGTTATTTTATTTTATACTTAATTACCAAAAACTTGACGACTATAAATACCATGTATTGTGGGTTTCAAATTCACGAACCAAAATATCGTGTAGTTTTCAATATTTTTTTTTTCATAAAGTAGCCTTTCTGAATGTTCAAAATATGTCAAATTTTATTTATATTTAAATAGTAAAATTTGTTAATAATCTATGTATGTATATAAAACAGGATGTGTGTACGTATGCAACGTATGGACTCCAAAAGGGCTGAACCGATTTGATGAAATTTTCAGGGAATCTTCAGAATATTCAGGCGGGTGATACTGTGAAGTGTGATTTTTTATTTTCCGTCTGCAAGCGGAAGGGCGTGGCAAAATCCAATTTTCATATTGCACCACCAATGACATATGTATATGTATATACATATATCTTTCTTTGTTTTTTTATTTTATTTTTTTGTTGCCATGTTTTTTTAAACGAGATATCAAACTCTTAAATCGGTTATGTAGTTCCTAAGATATTTGCAAAAAACATACATATGTTAATAATGATCCAATATCAACATTTTTAAACTTTTGAAAGGCAATGCAAAATTACTATGATTCCATATTTATTTATTTTTAATACCGATAATACCTATCGGGTTATTCAACAGTAAGTTTGTTTGTCAATTGTGACAACATGACACTTTTGACATAGAGTTTTTTGACGTCTTCGTAGCAGGTGCATTGGCAATTGCTACAATGAATTCAATTTCGTACGAAATTCGCATTAAAATAATTAATATTCACTATGCAAATGATTCGGTCAGTTTTAAGGCCAATCATTGACTATTGCTGGCTTAATTTTGGAAAATCCATGTTTTTCACACGGCCAGTTGTATGTGGCTTGCTCCCGTTTGTTTTTACACCAAATAAAAACCAAAAAAATATTGTCTATCCGCTGGCCTTAAGATGAAGTAATAAATAAATTTAATTTCCAATTTGCCTTAAATGCATGCGTTTTTTTTTATTGAGCCCATATCTGCAACACATGTAAGTTGTTCTGTAAAAAAAAAAAAAAACCTTACGTTAGGTATTCCATGGATTTTTATTTAAAGGCCGTAAATTTCGTAAAAGCTCAATTTAAATCGTGGGGTAATACGGCACTAATGTTTGCTTAGGCCCAGCAACGCGGCTCAGTTATATAGTATATTTGTGATATCAGGTATTAGTATCTTCATGTATATTGTTATCTTGACTGTAAGTTTAGGATTACATTATGGTTGAAGGAATAAATAAATAAATCTCATAATATGCATCTACAGAGCCTTTTGGCTTAGTAATAAAAAACTACGCAATAATTTGCGTCTTATAACTACTAAGTATACAAAAAAAATCAATGAACACCACATATTTAATTAACAAAATTTCAATAATTTATATTTCATCAAAAATAAATAAATTATCTACATACTTATGTATGGCTTTTTTTAACTTTACAAGGATTTCGTTTGAAAATACGTATCATCAATAAAACGACAAAATTGTACCAGCGATTTGAATTGTTGTACCGTATGAGCCAACGCCATATTGGGTAGAGTGATAGTAAGTACTGAAAATAAATGGCCAAAAACAATAGCATCTAATTCACATGGCTGTTTTCCATAAAAAAATTGTCCTTGAGTTTCCTGCAGCTTATATTCCAAAGTTTCACAACACTTTCTAACCTTTTCAATGACATCTTCTATTGTCATGTCTTCCCATTGGTATACTTTTAACAGTTTTTTGGCATGACGTCTTTTTGCAAAATTTTGCATTTTGTTAAGAGGCCAGGGAAATACACTTCCATTGCGTGGCGCTGTAACATCGTTGTAAACACTATCTACAATGAAAATTATATACAGTTCGGCCATAGTAAATATGTTTTCCGTTAAGGAGACATAAGTACGCATTTCAGCTTTCTCATCTTCATCTAACCATCGACCAATAGCTTCACTTTTATGCTCTACAAAATTTACGATCGGTTCAAATTCAGCAAAAACAAATGCTCCGGCTTGTAACAAGGGTAATTTGGTCATCCTGCCGCCGGGAGACATAAACTCGGCATTAGAGCATGAACGTACATCGAACGGGAGATTACACATTTTCAAGTAAGCTTTAACTGCTAGACAACTGGCATTTTCAGGCAAAAGAATTTGTTCAGCTTCATAGGGCTGATAGAGTGTTGCATCTGCTGGCCATGGTTCACTCATTTTTTCAACCGTATTATACTCCGTCAGCAACTGTGATTTCTCCATTATTTATATTTTTAAATAAAAGAGTTTTAATCGCACGTACAATCACAATATTTTTCAATTGAAAATTTTTGCCACTTTATATAAAAACCAAATTACTCCATATTCTTCTTTAGCCTACCAAAAATATAAAGTGCTGCCAGAGTCAATTCGTTATTAACAACAAAAATACAATAATAATACCAATGCTTAACCCTAGAATGGTAAACATATTTTTTAGCTCTTTAATGGTAAACATCGGCTGTGAGGCGGCTTTTATAAAAAACACATATTTTATTTAAAAATAAACAAAATTTTATTAAAACAAAAACAAAAACGTATTTATTCAATGTTTAGTAACAAAAATTAACAAAAACCAGTTCATTTTATAAAATTCTTAAACCTATGCCATACTTTTTTGATCACATATTTTAATCACTAATTCCAAGAGATCGTTAAAAAAAAATTAAAAAAAAATAAAAAAAAGCTCCATTCTAGATAAAAAAAACCTATTGTATCTTATTGTCCTGAGATCAAATTAGCATTTAAAAAAATAATACAAAGCTTTTAAGGGGAAAAAAACTGTCCACACCAAAATTAATTTTGTAGTTTTTCAAACTATTTTTTTGCGTCACATTGCCAGCAGTTTGGCGATCTGTGCTCTAAACAGTATGTTTTCTTGCATTTTGCACAGAAATATACGCTCATACGTTTTGATTTCGAAGGACAGAAATCACATTTTGATCGTTTGCCCTTTTTTATGCCTGGTTGGTCTGCATAATCGTCAGTGTTATGACCAATAGTGTTATGTATTGCTGCACGAACTCTCTTTTGCATACGCGGCCTTTCTTCCAAACGAGTAGCGCACCAGTCTGTACATAGGTCCTTGCTTATTTTCTTGAGGTATTCTCTTCTGGACATCGCCTTCGTTTTCAAAACTTCACAATTGGATACATAAATTACATAACTGTTGAGTAGAGCCATATTCAACATTCCATAGAACATACAAAGCGGCCAACGCTTGGTCTTGCGACTACAGCTTGAATGACCACACATCTGATCAAAAGTATCCACAGCACCTTTTGTTTGATTATAGGATTGTATTATTACTGGCTTACCGGAAATGGCATCAACGGAAGGCTTGTCGTGCATTGAAGAGAGCAAAAGAACCGTTTTTTGAGGCTTTGGCTTGTAGCTAAGAAGAGTGAGACTTTCGTGGAATCCAAAAAGAGATGTGCCAACAGGACGTGACGAATTATGTTTGAACTCCGAAGGAATTTCTTGCTTATTACTTCGAATTGTTCCAATGAAAGTAAGGTTGTATGGTGGTTGAAGCAACAGCTCAGCTAGCGGGATAGATGTAAACCAGTTATCGGCAGTCAAATTGCGATTCGTCCCATGTATAGTTTTTGTAAGTAGTTTACAATAGTAAGAGCCCAATGGTTCTTTTATAGCTGCACTACTATTTTTTCCCAAATATGGTGAGGCATCAATCATATATTTTGATCTTACATCGCACACTAAAACAATCTTTATTCCATATTTGGCGGGTTTATTAGGAATATACATACGGAATGGACAACGTCCCCTGAATGCCAAAAGTTGCTCATCTATTGTTACGTACGAGCCTGGTTTATACAGATCTCTACATTGCTTGATAAAAATTTCCCAAATATACCGAATAGGCGCAAACTTATCGGCCTTTTTTCTATCATCGCGAGTGCTACGATCATCGAAATGTAGACACCTAATAAGAAACTCAAATCGTTTACAGCTCATTGCAGCAATATTTTGGGATCCACAAATCGTAGGATCAAACAGTTCATCAGATGACAGGTGATTATTTTTCAACGCACCGCTCGATATAAGTATGCCAAGAAGAGCACGAAATTCTTTTGTTGTGGCATGTGATGTAGTGGTATTCATAGCTTTATACTTGGTAGCTGCTTGGTCAATAAATTCATTAGTGCGCAAAAGTACTTCATCCATCAATTCAGAAGTAAAAAACAGTTCGAAACACTTCAGGGGATCTACAATACCCTTGGCTTCTCCTTTTGGCCCTGACAAAATATGTACTATATTTCTGGAGGGAGTTCTGTTCGATACTCTGTTCGAAGAAGACGGTGCCGTGGACCAAATATATTTATTCTTTCCTCTCATAACCGATTCCGATGGTGTAAGAAGCCATTTCTCAGATTGTAATTCAATTTGCGACATGCCTACATCTTCCTGGACATGAGTCGATGTGGATTGTACACCACTTTGATAAGAGACATCAATATTCTGCGTGTCATCGTCTAAATCAGCGAGGTAAGTTGGGTCGGCCTCACTATCGTCTGAATCAAAGTCAACTTCTAAGTCGTCGCTATGTTCACTTCCATTTTCCGATATCTCGTCCAGCCATCTTTGTATCTGCGCTTCAGAAGCAGTCATTATAAAAAACTAAAAAGATTATATGCACACACTAATTTTTAGCAAAAAAAAAAACGAACAAACTATTATGTCCAAAAAATTCACCTTTATTGGTAAACTTCGCCTCACAGGCGACTCGCATATGTATTATTCGGCAACGGAGCGAAGCAAAACAGAGTACGTGTGCGCGCAACCTCGTACAACACTCAACTGAGTTGGCACGAGCGCATGCTTAAGTAGGTGTAAGCGATCAGAAAATATCGTTAAAAAAAAATATTGTTTCGCCTCACAGGCGATGTTTACCATTCTAGGGTTAATAAGGTCGACTGCTCACGCCAGCTGATGATCAGATTTACATCAAAAAATTTTAAATTAACCTTTAAGTGTTAAAAAATAAAACTTATGCCGATTTATATCTAAATCATATCACTGATCAAAAATTGTTATAAAGGTTTTAGTGCGATAGAGAAATCGAATTTCTTTCTATCTTATGAACTATTTTCCCATACAATTGAATAGGTAGTTATAAACCTGTTTATAACATAAAGCATGCTGTTTTTGGCCACCATGAAATTTTTCATGAAGTTAGTTGCATGCAATTTTTTGCCTTTTTATTTAATGTCTTTTTGTGGAAGTTTGACAAATTGTCTTGTTAAAGTTTTTTACATTAATGTTTATACTTTAATCTTGCATGTGGTCTAAATTCGGGAGTCAATTTCTATGGTATTGCACTGCCATGCTACATAAAGCATTATTCTCAATATTTCTACAATAAACCTATAATTAAAATTGTTGGCAAAAAAAATTGGCATCACTAACATCGATAACTCACCACATTTCAGACAACAAGTGTGTTCTTTGTGCTTTAGGGGAATAATAAAACATTGTTTTTTTAATATTACTTCAAACATGTCCAATTTTTTGGAAGGTGAATCGGGGGTAAAATTTGGCGTTTACAAACATAAAGAAAACCCTTATGAGTTATTCGATAGATTGGAGAAACCAAAGATATTGAAGCTAGAACCTAGACCTACATGTAAGTAAAGTTGTGTTGTCCTATTGGTTTGTGATAGAGATGAATTTCTAGTTTTAAAGTTGGGAGCAGTTTCAAATGTTAAAGGATCCGCTTACATGGAATATGGCAATACGAAGGTAATGGCCCAAGTTGAACCACCAAAAGAAATAAATAGGCAAAATAACAGGCGGTAAGGGATAATGTGGTTTTTATTTTATTTGTTGTTAAATAGCCCTTGAATGAATACTGCTTGTAGTGGTAATCTGGGCGTTGTTTGTTGTAGTGTTAAATATGCCCCTTTTGCAAACATGGACTTGGAACTTATAGCACGCAAAGAAAGTTTTATGAGCGTATCTTTAAAAAAGGCTTTAGAACCGGCAATATGCCGTCATGAATTTGCAAATTTTCAATTGGAAATAAAAGTCTTGATCATAGATGATGATGGCTGTGCATTAAGCTCCGCTATAAATTGCTGTGGTGTAGCTTTAATAGAAGGTGGCATACCAACATATGATTTAATCACGTCGTCGACGGTGTGTTTGTTAAAGAAACAGGATTTTATAAATCCCTCAGGTAAGACTTTAAATTAATTTTTATACTTGTATTTAAATATATATTTATTTTTCAGCTGATGTTGAACAGTTAATATTAAGTCTTGCTGTTTGTGACGAGAAAGATTTTGCAATTGAAGAGCACGCTATAGTTGTAACTGCCAGTTTATCTTCCGTTTGCCAGGTATCAGAGTGCTTCGCAAAGGGTTATGTTTTACCAGAAACATTAGAACGATTATGCGAACATTCGCTGGATATAAATCAGAAAATGTTGGGCACGATAAGACATGTTTTGGTTCATAAAATTAAAAAGTACATTGCCTTACATGAACAAAATTCTAATAATGATTCGCAAACAAATAAAGTTTTAGATTAAAAATTATCTTTTCCAATGAATTATCCAAAAATCAACAATTTATTTTTATAAATTTTGTTTCTCCTGATTTTAGGCCTACGAATAAGACAAAATTTCAAATTTTTAAGTTAACGTAAAAATTAAAATTTTGGAAATAATAAATATCTATTCATCCGTTGAAGCTTCCAAAACTGCACCAGAGTAAGAAAGATCCCAGTATTGCTCTACCTGATGTTTCTGAAAGAATTCTCGAGCCATTTTTTCCATGGGAAATATTTTGAATTTTATTTCACCAAAATGCCTTCGTTGACTGGTACCCTCCCATACTAATACACAGGAATTAGGAATATCTTGACCGTCTGGGCCTTTAACTAAATCCTCTTCCCATTTTATGCGATGCATCATAAGACGTCGATATTTCTTTTGTTGCTTTGGTCCGCCTTCAACAACAACAACACAACAATCACGAAACAAAACTACAGTGCCGGTCATATGCAGCTGCTTGGCATTTGTTTCAACTTTAAACTTTTTGCTAGCATTATCCTGAAGATCCCGTATACGATAAACACTCACGTGGACACCGCAAGATGTGTCTTCTTTAATTTTTCTTATTTTCTTTTCACTTTTTTGTTCAGCTGTTAACTTTCTAGCATTGTTGGCATCTTCGTGCGCTTTTTGCCTCTTTGCCATTTGTTCTCGAACATGGGCTTCGATTTTTGTAGGATCTTGTACAGCTTCAGTACCTAACACTCTCATCAAATTAGAAATGCGCAGTTTTGGTTCCGGTGGTTGGACCAGCCCTAAGCGTATTTTTTCTTGTTCTTCCTTCCAAGCTTCTCGTCTATTTTGCCGGCGCAATTTTTTTCGTTCCTTCTTCGTAAGAAAAACTGGCAAATAAACAGGTTTTAAGGGTTCATCTGAAAAAAGAGAAAAAAACTGTTGAATATTATGATGTGACATTTTGAAATGTGAATGATTTAGTTAGCTCCTTAAAATATATGTAATGATGCAGAACACCATTTATTGTCAGAATAAAACTTTTACTAGGGATTACTGTAAAGTGCCGCCTAAAAAGTATCTGATATTATAACAAGAGATCTTCGACTATCTCTAGACTAAATTTCTTCGAATAACATCTTTTAGGAATTTGACTTACTGTAAATAGAAACACTTTGAAAATACTTCATTTTTCAGTTTACAAGAAAAAAAATAATACTTAAAGCCAAGGCGAATTCCCCTTGACTTACAGTAGACAATCACTTATTCTTTTTACCTATACGATAAAAAAAAAGAAACGATAAACTTACTCGGCGGTTTCATCTGGGTTGGATGTTCAATTAAATTTGTTATAGCAGAGTGTCGTATGCTTATTTTGCTATATTCATCTAATGTGTTCAGATCGTTAGTTAAAATAACAGAGTCCCACCACTCCATAGAGGGTACATCATCAGGCATATCTTGCTTGGGTGCTATAAGGGCTAATTTTGTAGCCGAACTTATACCTGTTTTACGAGCAATTTGAGAAATTTCATTTTGGAGACGTTCTAATTGCGCTTTCATGCGCATCCTTTCTGCCATTTGCTGAAATTTACCCGGTTCATGGAAACGCAAGGCCCTCTTGTTACGATTGCCTGGTTTTTGAGCTATGCGGTCATCAAAAAATTTAACTGTATCCTCTTGGTTTAATTTTTCAGCGTTAGTTTGTGATTTACTAAACACTTCTCGCCTTTGAGCACGAATGTTCGCTTTAAGGGTGGGTGTTAATGTTGGTATATTGATAGCACGACCACTTTTGTCAATAGTTCGACCCTCTTCATCCAATATTAAAGGTTTAGGCCGATCTGTAGCTGCAGTTGTAGGCGGCTGAATAAGATTTGCAAGAGAACCAGATAGTTTCGCGCGTATCTGTGCTTGTAATTCTGCAATTTTTTTGGCTTTATCAACGTCTTCAGGTGGTGGCTGCTTGGATAGAACTTGACTAGCCAAAGCCACCGGCAAACCAATTTGTGGAACGGAAGCTAATAATGGATCTTTGGCTTTTAGTTGTGTTAAAGCTCTCTTACGTTCCTCTATTTCTCTTTGGGCATTAACCATCATTAATTTGATCTGGTTACTGCTTAAGGATGATGACGCTGTTGTTAGAGTGGGTGGAGCCACTGGTAATGATAATAGTGGAATAGAGGGTACAGCAGGTGGTATATTTGTCTTTTCTCCATTTGAATTTGGTATAACAACGTCAAAACGAGACTTTTTCGCCGGCTCCGGTGCCGAACTGTCAGATTTTGTGTTGTCATCGCTACCGCAGTTTCGTTTGCGATGTATTCTTTTGTATTCATCTAAATGGTCTTGAAGCTTTTCCACTAGCCGCATGCATTGCTTAGCTTCCAAATACTTTTCCAGTTTTTCACACATACGATAACGATCATAACCATTGTGCAATGAATTTTCTATAGAAGATATTACAGAACGTTGTTCATCCTCATCTGCAGTAGCTTTGCAAGCCAGAGAGACGATGTCATCGTGCAATTCATCAATCTCCTTTCGCGTATAATAGGACATAATTTCACAATTAATATGTTCTGTTAATTAATTATAAACGTATTTACCAATTAAAATCATCGAGAATAATAAAAATGAGGAATCTGTTTGTCTAACTTTTTCTCAAAAGCCAGAATGTTGCTGCAAACGTTTACACGAATAAAAAGAAAATGCCAAAACTTTTAGTGAACGTTATCGATAACAAATACAATAAGAGCATTTTAGACCACATTTATACAATGACATTTCTCCATTCCTTTTCTTCAATTCTCTTTTAAAGTTGCTGCTACTTTAATTCAGCGCCGATTAATTTTTTTTAACTTGATATTCGTTTTTGACTAGGTATATTTGTTTTACTAGGTAGATTTGTTCACACAGCTGATATTTTTATTCGCTATTAGAGTTGCATTGCAGAGTGAAAGTGCGCCTGTGTTTTTTGCAAGTGCATCACCGCTTGCTTGTAATATTCTTATTTATTTCTGTTTTTGCTATTATCAACTCTAAAGCCGCAATAAAAGACTTGGCTGTTTTTTTTTTTTGCAATATTATGTTGGTTGCAGAGACACCACTACCTCGTGAAATACATATGTATATTTACCTTGTTTCTGCTGACAGTTTTGAGCAACGAAATGTAAACAAAGGAAGTGTCAACAAATTCACTTACAATTTATGCCGTCCCATTTTCTTACTCCACTTGCTTCTCTTGAAACAAATAAATTTTATCGTGTAAGTTGGCTATCGGTCCCATTTGAAAGCAACGCTGTAAATGTCATTATCTATTATATTGTTTCCTTATTCGTTATTCGCCATATTTGTTAAAGCCGCTTTGTGAAAAGAACTCTATTTTGTGATTGTGTTGAAAATTTATTGTGCATAAACATTCAGTGCAAAATATAACACGATTGTACTTTTTTTTAATAAAAGTAGTTTTTTTCAACAGACTATGGCTTCAGATGATGAAAATGAAGAGACTTTTCAGGGTAAGTGTTAAAATATTTGTTTAAATATGGAAGCCAACGTTTTGCTGCCTTTAAGAATAACGTTTCAAAGCACGTATGTGTGTTGGCTCCTCTCACAATGAATAAGAGGCAGTGGTAGTGAAATGGTTTTAAATATTTTGTTGAAAAACATTTAACATAAACAATTGCAATTACATTTTTTAAGTTTACGTGTGGCTTTATTGTTTATATATAGTAAAACTTTATGTATTTTTCTGCAAAAATTAAATGAGAAGTGTGATAACTTTGCGTTTTTCGCAAGTTTTTGTAATTTCCCGCATTCTATTTTCCATCTCGTTTTCACGCATGCTTTTTGGTGAGAGCTGTGAGAGAACTAACTATACTTGTATTTTCTTTTTGTTTTGTTTTTTTTTTTTATTTACCAGATGCAAATTTGTGCATTTACTTTTTTTGAAGTTGTTAAAACGATCGTCCTTTCGTTTATGGTTCCAAATACTATATATACATACTTCTGTTGACTGATTAATATTAATTTGTAAATGATTTTTAACATCACTTGTCGATATCCTTTGCTGTTTTAATACGCACAGTATTTGAGAAAGTGCGCTTGTTTTTCTCCCACATATGTTCCAGATCATAAAACAAATCGTGGCATCTTTTCAAATTCGAAAAAAATTTTTTTTTATTATGTTGACTGTTATGCTTCCTGTGTTTCAATAAAATAAGATTCTGAGGGTGATAGTTCTTCTTCGTTAGTGAAAAATGTCACATATATATATATGCATATATATTATAATTTGTTAACCTAGTCGACATATTTTTAAACATTTTTCTTAAATCTAAAAAGATATTTGTGTTCTATTGTTGGTAGGTACAACCTCCACCGGTTTTGTGTTTTTAAAACTTCCCGCATACCCGATCAGGTGCATGGATTTTCAACTCTATAATACGATTAATTTTTGTAGGAAAGTGAAGCCGATATAAATACTTACGATTTCTCGTCTAAAGATCTTGTTTATGCTTAAGAAATGTTATTAAATTTAAACATTTAACTAAGGAGTGTATTGATACAATAAAAATCATAAAAATGTTGTGACCAATTTCAATTTTTTAACAAATTAAAAAAAGTTTTCGCTTTGAAAGATACCCTTATTGACTTAATACATTTAAGAATGTAGTCTACAATTGCAGTTTGCTATGAAAAGATTCATAACTCAGAAAATATAGAAAAGAGAATAATTTACGATTTATTCATAAAAGTAATACATAGTTTTTTACGGAGTATAAAAATACTAAACTAGGGCGAAGAGTTTTCATTTAAAATATTCTTAAGATTTTTAACAATTCACTCAGTAAGCAGTTATATAACTGTTAAACCTAAAATAAGTCTCCACTTGAGCAACATTTTTTTAGTTAAACCTTTTTGGAAAATTTAAATTTGGTATTTAAAACTATCGACTGGAAAAATTTACTATAGTTTTGTCCACCATTTTTTTAAATAAAAATGATTACGATATTCTCCCTTCTATATACCTTCTTTAGCAAATTTTAGCGATTTAAATGCTTAAAACTAATTCTAACATTGTCATTGTTTGATAGGTAAATTGTTTAAAAAAGAGAAGGTATTGTTATATGGTAAAAAAGAATTTTCTTCTTAAAAAACGTTAATTTTATTGTAAAATATTACAAGCAACTTTTTAGAGATTAATTTAATTACGCGGTTTGTATAGACAAACTATTAACTTATTCGGACTTATACATACAACTTTTGTTTGTAACTTTACCACTTTAATGTCTAAAAGTTTTGCCTTTACTCGGAAACATTTACACTTAAACTCCGTTATTGTCCAAAAGGGGATCTGTTTGAAGTGGTTCTTTCATTCGCTCGAAAACTTTACTTCAACGTCATCACATATAGTTGTTGTTATTCAGTGCAGGTGTTATTATTATTCAGTGTTATTATTCAGTGTAGGTGCTTGTTTGGTTGTGTATCTTCTGTGTTTTTATGTTCTGATTATTAAATTTAGTTCGTGAAATTTTAATGTTGCATGTTGTTTTTGTCTTGTGTTCATAAGATTACTTAAAAAAGATACATTGGGTAGCCAAGTCGTGAGAGACTTCGTCTTTATTGTTCTCTATAAGTCCGAAAAGCCACTTATTGTTTTCGCTAATTTTTAACAGGTTCCAAAACATTATTTTTTGGCGTCTACTAATATTGGCTTCAACATATGACATCATATTATTTTGTATGCTTGTAATAAATTTTTACCTGTTAAAGCCGCTTTTTACAAGATCGATAAAAAGCTATTGTAAAAAACAGTTAAGGCCGTGTCAGATAAAACTTTTGCTTTGCGTTGCGTCAGAGTTTCGCTTTGACATTTGAGTTAAAATGTACGTAAATGTATGAAAGTTGCCACATAAAGCACTTCTGACGCAAAGCAAAGCGAAAAGTTAACCAACATTCAACTTTTTGTGTGCTTTGCGCTTCAATTCGAAATCAGTTGAATTTTTTTACACAAAACAAACACTTCTACAATTCCAAATCACTTTAATGTTTTACTTAAACGAAATACTTGTACAATTCCAAATAATTTCAATGTTTTAATTAAAAGAAAAACTTCAATAATTCCACATGTGTACCTTTTTCGTATGTAAACAAACATATTATGAGTGTTGTCAAAGTTTTCATTGTAACATACACGTTTTGCTTTACGCTTTTGCTTTAAAGTTTCAAATGTCACGCAAAGCAACAAAGTTTTATCTGACACGGCCTTTATTCTTTCTAAAAGGGACTCATATTCTTTTCTTTACAACTAATGTTTGTGTCAAATTTTATAACAGTTAACTAGGAGGTTTCGGCGTCAAAAAGTAAAAATAAACGATTTTTCATTTATAAGATAATGAAAAGCGATACTTCTTATTTATGCTCAAATATTTATACACAGCGAGTGTATATTTCGAAATTAAAATGAAAAGCTCAAATAATTGAATTCGCTTTGTGTTCTACTCCTTCGTTATTTCAAAATTCCCTGAATTTTGTTGACGTGTCATTTTAATAAAAAGTAGAGCAAGAAATAGCAGGCAAAGAACTGAAGATATGTATTTATTGAAAAATTGGTGATATAATAAAAAATTTATTTAAAACATAAAACTAAAATTAAAAAAAAAACATCTTAGTACATATTTTGTATATTTTTAAAATTTTTTTCCAGAGCTTTGAAAAAGTTTGACGTTTGAATCGCTTATAATTTTCTTTTGTTGCCGCAAAATTGTTTAATAAGTTTTAGAACTTGAGTTTGTTGCAAAATATCTTCACATGAAAAACTAGTTTAATGAATTCGCCGTTACCAATTTTACTCGCTTTGTTGCATGTTCTATTGAGTTGTAGAGTGCTTTCTTCTCCCTCATTGCAGAAAACCTTGGTTAGTAGCAAAGGCAATTCATCAGGCTACTGAATGAGCTTTAAGAGCAGTTCGCGTTTGTTAAATTCGGTTCAGTTGTCAAATAGTTTCAATAAAACAAAAGCAAGCAATTTTGACCTTTTTAAACAGCACTCGGTAATCTTCGGTAGGTCATGCAACTCGTGAATTTACCTGCTATCCATCCTTCTTGTTGGTACGGCAATTTGTAAATTAATTCTAAATTGTTCCAAGTTTATTAGTACATATAATGCTATTTACATCGATGATATCGGAATTTTTAAGTGTAATGTTTTTCAATTTTATTCAGATTAGTAAATATTTTTAATTTCGAAAGAAAGTCATGGAATCTAACAGATGATCCCACTTTTTTAATTTCAGTTAATTTTTTGAGAAAATTCAAAGTTTTTTAATAATTTCAAGAAACATGTTTCATTCTGATTTGTTACAAGGAGTCCCAAGTTATTCATAGCTTATGCTAAATCATACCAAAAGAGGTAATAACTTTATTATTCAACACAAAATCTAAAAGAGAGCAAACACTGTTTTAAAAATACATTGCCCATTTCAGTCAGTCATTCACAAACAAATAGGAAAATTTTCATTATTTATAAGTGCGGTTTTACACACATCAACTTGTGTTGCTCAACTGTTGTTGTTTCCATTAGAAAGAAAGAGAAGGCTTTATACCCCTTCTCTTTCCTTCTAATGGAAACAACAAAAGTTGAGCAACAAAAGCTGATGTGTGTAAAACCGCACTAACTAGTAAAATGGCATCTCTTATTTTAAAAGGCAATGTTTTTGTTGCCATCTTGTTTTATTCGAATTTTCTTTGGATTGTTAAAATTTGAGGAACACATTGAGAATCAACGATTCATTGTTGCTTGGACGTGGCAGCCATGACGTGATTTTTAAGTTTGAATGGACGTAAAAATTAGAATTGTAGAAGAATTATTTAATTATGCTTTAGAAAGAATTCCTTGAAATTATTTCCTTGCAATAAACTTGAGAACGTTTTGTATACAATAGTCGTAAAAACATCTATATCTGTATAAAGAAAAAGTAAAAGTGCCGGAACCAGATTGTTAAAGAAAAAGTTCATTACTAAGAATTCAAGTGCGTAATTATTAATAAATGTAAAAAGTGAAATTTTTATTGTACAGATTTTTTTTATTAATTTCCCAATTTTTGTGTCGAATGTGTACTTTATAATACAAAAGAAAGATTACTTCTTCGTACAATACGTTTCCAATTTCTAGCTTTGTGGAAAAAAGAAAAGTTACAAAAATTTCTGGTGCAGCGAAAATTCATGCAAAATTTTGTTTCAGACAATAAAATTTTTATATTTTAGAGAAAAATGATTTGTAATATTCGAAAAAATTGCTCTAAAAGTGGAATTAATTTTTTTTATAAATATTCGCAAACATTCTAATAAAATGTAATTAAAAAAATACCTATAATGGAATGATAAAGAAAAATTTCATCAGTCACCAAATTTACCACCGACAAAAAACAACTATTATCACCACTACCACCTCTATCTCGCTCTTTCTGTCTCACTCAATAAAACAAATAAATGAACCTTCCAATTTATCAACAATAATAACAATATTATGAGTGTATCAACTAAGTTGAACTATACAGTCACAGTAAGCAAAAAAATGACATAAAAAATAGCCAGCAACCACTAATACCACCACCTTCGTGTTCAGAAAGTAAAACAAAAAAAACCAACCATTGTGAAAACAAATTTTATACATAACTATATGTATGTTTATGTATAATTATATATGCATATATATCTATATATATATTTATATAAATAGTATACGCAACAACCTTGGTTTGAATAATTAAGTTTGTGATTTTGTAAAATTAAATTATTTAATTAAATTCCTCATTTTTACAATTTACTTACAATCTTTATGCTAAAAACCGTTTTTTATAACATATTTGTCGTTCGGTTTTTTGACAGACTTACCAAAGCTAATGCAAAGTTTTGTGATATTCCTTTTTTAATTGCCTTTTATTGGTTTTAACGCATTTTTTCTCTTTTGTTGTTCGGTTCTAGGCTATTCAGCTCGTCTTGTCTTTATGCATACATATATACATATTATTTGTGTGATTTACATTTTTCTCTTTCTTACACGAGCTTAACTTATTTACGAATGTTGGAAAATCCCAGAAACCAGTAGAAAATTATATATGTATATGCATTTTTTAAAATATTTTTATTTCTTGTTAAATAGGGTCTGCACCTGATATAAATCTGCCTCATTATAATTCTTTGAAAAATATATTTAAGTGGACAAATTTGTACACTTGAATTTGTATGGTGATTGAATATTAATAATATTTATGCAACACATGTTTTTCTTATAATTATCCTTCTCTGTCTGTGAATATCTTTGTCCCCTTTTATATGTCTAGACATACATATCTCAGGTACAAATAGTTGGATTCACCCATTATTTGGAGCAAAATTTTTTTTACCAACTTGAACATTTTTTCTGGAGAATCAAAAGCTCTATTAAATGCGTACGTATATAAATACATACATGAGTATCTAAAACATTCATATTATTCACAAGGTGGCAGCATAGCCGCGATTGATTATACATTTTTTGTTTTCTTGTTTTAAATTGTGTTAAATTACATGTTTTATATTATTTACACAAATTGTGTGTTAAAAATAATAAATGAATAAAAAAGTGCTTCTTTTAATAGTTATTGAAAAACATATGCATATAAAATCCTATTAGTTGCACAGTTAATTTATTTTTTATTTTTTTTTATTATTAGTATTAAAAATACTCTTTTAAATATCTATAGATATGTATACATCACAATGAGTTATATTTAACAAAATTTGCTATATATTTTCTAAATTAATGTGGGTTCTGCTCATCCCTTACATAGGTCGGAAGATTATTGTAAAGTTGTAAGCCTTTGTAGAATAAATTCCTCTGCATTGCTGTAGTTGTCACCCGCTCAATCCTAAAGCTGCTATTATTCCTTAGCTGATGTGATTGAACATCCCCTACATACGATATTTGTTCTGTTGAATATTCTGGTGCTTGACCCGTTCCCATTTTTCGTATAAAATGTATTGTGTTGATTGCAATCCTCTGCCTTATGTTCAACCATTTCAGCGCGCTTAGCATGAAATTGATCGATGTGTACGTATTGCATTTCAACAATCGCTCTACTTGTTGGCTAGTGCAGCATGAATATATAATCGTGGAACTGAACTCAAAATGCGGTTTAATTATTGTGTTATAAATGTTTATAGGAAGGCTAAAAATAGAAGAACTGCTACTTTCACATATTGGCTCCTGGGATCCTCTTATACGATATAGAATAATTTATTTGTTTTCAGATTTTGTACTTCGAGACCTGTAAAGGATATACTATAAATTTCTATTTTTTCGAAATATTCGTTTTTAATTTTTTTCATATTTTTTAAATAAGCGACACAATATTATTATATTATAATGCAGATCAATTTAACTTTGAAAAAATTATATTAGGTGGCAACCCAGCTCACCGTTAAAGCTGAGAGTTGGTCAAAACTAGTTAATAACATCAAGCGGTTTTTATCTGTCTATAATTATTAAACGACGATTATTTCTTCTACCTTTACTCTCACATATTACGATCAATTTCGATAAGAAATTATTTGAAGATATTTCTATGATTTATAAATGAATATTTTTTTTATTTCAACGGTTAATTAAGCATTTTGAAAGTAACATCAATAAACAAACATTAATAAAATAAATTTGATTATTTTATATAACTAAAAACATTTTGTGAGCTTGTGAATACGAAACCGCTCAGATAAACCAGCGAAGTTTATTAGTTTATTCATCGAAGGCTTTTTATACCAATAAACTTTTGAAAAATATTGCTTTGTTCGATAACTGATTTCAGAACAAGTAAACACAATACTTTATCAAGTAAAAAAAATACAGCAATGTCATCAATATTCGTCCCTTAGGTCAGTTTTACAATATTTTAATCTGTAGAAATCCGATAAACTGTGTTTGCATTTTAGAATTTGGTGGAAAGTCTTGATTTTCTTAAAATAAATACTTTCAATAACTTCCAAGTAGATTAATCATTTCGATTTTTTTAGCACAATTTCAAAGGTTCTTATACGATAATACCAATATAACCTTTTTAATATTAAAAATATATTTGAATCTTCGAATCGAGGTTTCCGAATTTAAAAAGTCTTGTCTATATAAAATTTGAATTAATTGCTTATAATGTTAAGCTCTCCAATTTTAGTTAGTTTTGTTTTGAAAATGGAAATTTTTATTAAATTAGTTTCTTAAATGATGTCAGCAATAGAATGTCAAATTAATCATGGGTTACTGTTGACAGAAATTACCCACGTTTTGAACACGGAAAAAATCAAACCATGACCTAAGCAAAGAGAACACTTATTATATATACATATATATATATATATATATGTATATATATATATATATATATATATATATATATATATAAAGTTTTTTTCCTATTATCAAAAACCAAAAATTTTGTGGACGTATTTTTTATTTGCCCTGTTGAGTCTGTTAGGTTATGTATACATAAACAAAGGCAACATCTTAATATGAGAAAAAAATATATATAATTAACAAAATATTTTATATAAAAATTTTTGTTTTTACAAACACTACAACAATAATAATCAATAGAGGTTTCTGCAATAAAAACAACAACTAATTGTGTATCTATCTGAACATCACGACCAAAGAAAATGGCCATTGAAGCTTTGTATTTTATTTTTGATATTTTTCGCCGCTGGGTTGTTTTTATTTTCTATTATGTGTTTTAAAATCTGGTATTATTACTTGTTTTGGTTGTTGCTACTATTGCTGTTGTTTTATTTGTGTTATTTTTGTTATACAGCAACAGCAAAAGTATTGAAATGTATTTTATATACCTATGTATATAAAAAAACGAGCCCAAATAGTAACTGTAATCGCTATAATTTAGTTTTACCTTTTTCTATTCCTTTATATATGTAACTAAAAGTGCTATCACAACAACAGATTCCACTAACATTAACAATAACACTTGTATAGATTGGTGGTACATATAATTTATGAATATTAAATTAGTGATCAGACTAGTTAAAAACGAACAGGACGGATTTACTTGTGGGGAGCTTTAACTTGTGGATGAAATAAGTGATGAAAAATTAACGTTAATTCGATACTATTGGAACTGTCTTTCTAAAATCAAACGATCGGTAAAAATTCAACGTTTGCCTAAATGCATTATCGAATAAACAAAACCAATAATAGAGTAAATACCAAAATAATTAAAAATAATATGTGAAATAAAAGTGCAGACGAGAACAAACAAAAACTTTAATATTTTTAGATTAAATGGGATTGATTTAAGACTATATAAAAATGTTTTGATAATTGGTTAATAACAATTAAAAGTAATGTTATGTCTGAACTAATAATTGAGCCAAAATATTCACCATATACTTATGTGCCACCTAACCAACGCCGTCAAAGTCTACGTGTGTTGTGTACTGTTAATTATTTCCACATACGTATATAAAATGGAATTTATGCGATGATTTCATGATTTCAAAACAGTATTTTTTATATGTGTTTTGTAGGGGTTTTCTCATTTCTTTTCTTACTTACTTGTTTGTATTCTTATCCTTATGCTTAATATACAATCATTTTTAAGTGCCAACTTGGTTAAAATTATTGGGTTTACGATTCATATGAACTTTCTATTAATTTTTGGCATCGAAACTTTATATTTAAAACTTGCATAATTTTTTCTTACTGCCATTTCATTAAGCACGTGTAATTCTGATAGTTTTTATAAAATATATAAATATGGGTTTGGATGTAAATCTTTTAACGAGTGATAGAAAATGTCCGGTTTATCAGAATAAGCTAAAAAGTAAAAAAAATGGGTTTCACAAGTTAAGAACCAAAGAATATAAGGGCAATTTACACAAACATACAAGGGCTTAGAAATAATTTTAATCAAATTGAAATATTGGAAGAAGCAGAAAATCCCGAATTTATTATATTATCTGAAACACATCTAACGGAAAATATTGGAGAGGCAGAAATAAGATTAGAAGAACAAAATCAAGAGTTAACATTTTCAAATTATGCTCGTACAGGAGGAGTTATCATATATTTTAGGAAACATTGTAATGTAGTAAAGTATTTTGAAAAAGTAGAAGACTCGAAATTTTGGATACTGGTGTGTACAGCCGGATATAAACAAATACATATGAGTATTGCGGCAGTTTAAAGATCACCAACTAGTCAGTCATCGGAATTTTGTTATGTCTTCGTAGAAGTTTTATAGGAAATTTGTAAACATTTTGAACAAATTTGACGGGAGGGAGACGTTAATATTGACTGGTCAAAAGAGAGTTTCTACAAACGTCAAATTGAAAGGAGGTTAAATGACAATGGAGTACAGCAGATTGTAAACAATTTCACTAAAGTAACAGAAAATACAAGCACCATAATTGACTACGTAATTACAAATAGTAATAAAATACCAGTACAAAATAGTAACACAATTAAAATATCGGACCATGAGATTATAGACATTTTTATTGAAAGCGAGCATGAAGATGTTAAACGACCAAATAGTAAAGAAGTGGAGATATTCAAATACAATAAGGACTCATTTAATAGAGAATTAAGAGCAATAAATTTTTGTAAATTTTTTCGATGTTTTGAACAAACCGCAAAATTTGTTACGAAAAAGAAAGTAAAGGAGCAAAATAATGTTAATAAATGGTATAACCACGAAATGAATGCATTGAAAAGGGAAAAAATCAACAAATACCAAATGGCGAAAATGGTCAAACTACAGGACTATACGAAATTTATATAAGACAAAAATAGAGAATGAAAAAAATAAATATATGAACGATCAAATTAATAATGCCAAAGGCAAATGTGGAGGCAGATAAAAAACTAGTTCTAAAATGTGATAACGTCGGTAATATTTAATCAAATTGAATATAATAATAATAATCAAATAGATAGTCATTTTAATAATTACTTTATAGACAGTATTAAGTTGGTAAGAGAATCAATCACAAATTATTTATTATTATCATCTTTATTAGTATTTAAAATACTTTTAATTACATTTACACAAATTACAAATTACACAAATATACAATATATAATCCAAATATCGTTGATTAATAAAATTTTTTAATTTAGACCAATAACATTTCTTGAATTAAAAAATATAATAAAAGAAATTAAAAATAAGCCCGACTACACAAGGATATCGACAAAGATCATTCTAGAAAATTGGAGTGCTATCGGGATAACTTTATTAAGATAATAAATAAATCAATAAAAACAGGAGCCTGTAGAAAAAATTGGCAAAACTAATAAGTGTGAGGAATTTAGACCAATTAATACCCTGAAAATATTCGAAAAAATTTTGGAAAAATATATGGAAGACAATAATTTACTATCAAAATATCAATCTGGCTTTCGGAAAAAATTATCATGTGAAACAGCTATAAACCATGTAATAAACGAATGCAAAAATATAGAAAAAAAGCATAAAATTATGGCAATATTTTTAGATTTGAAACGAGCATTTGAAACCATTGATAGAGACATAATGATAAAGAAATTATATATGTACTGTATACGAGGTGTGGAATTAAATTGGTTTAAGTCGTATCTTGAAAATATAAGACAGATTACGAAAGTAAACGGAGTCAAATCAAATGAACTAAAAACGACTATGGTGTCCCCCAGGGTTCAATTCTCGATGCATTAATGTTCATTATATATAAATAAATATTATCGAAAATTGTTCTATAATGTTATATGCGGATGATACTTTGGTATATTCCATCGCACAAACGGAAGCAGAGTGCAGAAAAAAATTGATGCAGTACATTGAAAAAATTAATAAATTGCTAAATATGAACAAATTAAAGCTAAATGAAAGTAAGACAAAATTAATTGAAATAAATATGACTAGTGATTCAGTATTTAAAATTAATAATGAAATTATAGAAAAAGTTAAGAACATAAAGCATCTTGGTTTTATAATTGACAAAGAACTGAATTTTAAAGATCACATTGATTATATATTTAGAAAAATATGCAAGAATAAGGCGATGCGTAGTATCCTCAAGTGTAGTAGATACACATCTATCTGTGCAATGCTAAATGCACTTAAATGGATGAACGTACGACAGAGACTTGAACTAAATACATTGTGTTTTATTCAAAAAATTAGACTGGGTGACGCTCCTGAATATCTGTGTAGGAAAATAGAATATGTTGGAGGTGTTACAGCCTTATGAATTAAGAAATTCTGATAATTTTCGAGTAAAACGGGTGACATCAACAGCGATGCAACGATCACTATTCTATAAAGGGCTCAGATTATATAATACAATACCGAATAACTTGAAAATAGAAAGAAATTTTAACATATATAAAAGGGAAATTGTGAAATTTGTGAGAAATATTGTTTGATTTTTAAGATTAAATACTGTATATAAAGTATTTTTAAGATTAAATACTGTATATAAAGTATTTTTAATACTAGTGTTAATAATAATAAAAAATTTATCATTTCAAAGTAATTCTAAATAATGCAAAATGACTTCAAGTAAAAAGGTAATAAATAAGCCTCAATGCTTCCAAGAAATGCGCAATATGTATTTTTAAAGATGAAAACAGCTTTAATTTCGAATAGAAAAAGTTATTTAAATTGAACTGGATAAACTATTTCAAAATTTCATTTTTCATGGGAATACTTTTTTAAATAAAAAATAAAACATTTTTATGTATATTCAAGTGTTAGGAAAAATATTGAACAGTTTTATTAAGTATATATATTTTTCCCTTTACATACAAAATATATTAAAACTAAATTTAAATCCAAGAAAAAACATAAGGTTAATAAATCCCGTAAAGTCGCGGGGTTTTTATCTGGCAGCCCTAATATTACTAAAAACTCTGTGTCGATTTCTTCTTTGTGTCTGCTTAAAACAATGGAAAACATTGCGAAAAATCTTTTGCATTATTATAAAAAAAAATTCAGAAGTTATTTAGATTTAAGACTTTTTAACATTACATTTTACATTCTTTTCTGTTAAATTCCAGTTTCTTGAAGTTTTCTTTAAACTTAGTCTTTGTCAATACATCTGCGATATTTTATGTAGATAGTAAATATTTGTAATCAATGGACTTTTTGTAGATTTTTCTAACATGATCTTATGTTTATGTGCTTGCTTCTAGCGTGGTAGGCGACGTTGCGTACCAACACTTCTGCTTCGATATTGTCACAAAGTTTATTTATCTACATGTGAACAAAGTGGTGAAGTATACATTAACACTCCAAATAAAATTTAGTAGATTTTCTATTTAAATTTTTGGCAACAGCTTTCGCAAAGCTTATATTTTGTGTCAGGATCCTTTTTTGCGATAGACCCAGTGAAATGTTTTCATTTAATTTCCATCCCTAGATTCTGTGGCTCATTTTGATCAGTAAAGAAATTATAAATTATTATTTCAATCTTACCAGATCTTAAATACTTGTAGCAACATTAATTTTTTATTTCGAATTAGTTTCCGAAATTGAGCTTTGTGTTTATCATTCACTCTTTTTCTATTAACTACTTCAAATAATATTTTTCATAAGATTTTTCTAAATCTGCATTAACTTAGATATTTTCTTTGACCTATAGCATTTATTATAATTATTATTAAAAACCTTAAATTCACAGTACTTCTAATCTCTTTGACGTTTGTTTTCCAGCTAAACTTATATAATCTCTTTGAAGTTTGTTTTCCAGCTAAACATAATCTTTTTGAAAGGATTTAATACTGCACCTTAAAAAAATGTTATTCGTTTTATTTTATTCTATAATTCTCACCGTTCGGGAGTGTTACAACAAGAAGAGCTCAGGCCAGCATAATTTAAAAATATACATATGTCGACAAAATTGTTTTGTTTGTTGTCATGTCCCAGGGGGTGTAAGCGAGATATTTTAAATCCTTATTTCGGGATTTAACATTTGACTGATAAAATATCCGTACGTGAAGTGAAGGAGGCTATCGAAGACTTCTATATTTTTTTTGCAAAACTGTTTTTTAATTTAAGATTTTCGATAATAAAAGCCAAATTTACAATAATAAAACAAAAGGTCACCGCGACAAAATAGTTGCACTTAAAATTTCCAAGAACATGCTGTTAACTAAACTGTAATTAATTAATTATGTAACACTTTTGTCGTTTTTAATATTCTACATTTTATTATTTTCATATGTAGTAGCAAATTCGAATTTAGATAAAGTTGTAGACCTTTTAATTAAACAATATTTCCAAAAAAATATAAAATCTTAATTTAAGATAAGATATCGTTCGTTTTTTAATTAAAAAGTTGAAAAAAAGTAAATTTGTAAAGAATGTCTTGGTAAAACAGGTTTGCCATTATTTCCTTGGATAGTATCAAAAAGTTTGAACTCTATTATCTGCTCAGTGAAAGTATTGTATTTTATAGTTGGTCTCACATTTTTTTTATATTGTTCTTGTTTTCTTCTCTCTAATTTTTTTTTTTTTTTGAAGAGAAGTAGCACTTCAGGCAACAATACCTATTTAGTCAAGTACCGTGCTACCTTCTTTAGGAAAGGGATAGAGAAGAGACAGGTGGTGAAAGTAGAAGGATAGTCGGAAATTAACTGCCGAATAAAGACAGCACAGCGACCAGTGACTATGCCTTCATCGCTGAGCAGTCCCACCGACAGCCAATTTTTAATTTTTATAGTGAAAAAACCAAGGTCCTCGTTGGGAATCGAACCCACAACCCCCATACTGACAAGCTAGTACACTACCTACTAGCCTACAGGGGCACCTAATTACTCTCTAATTACTGCAATGCAGCGTTAGTCTAATTGCAATGTTATTTTCTCTGTCTTTGTCACTAAGTTATCCGTCGGACGTTTGCGTTTTACACTTACACTTGCCGCATTATGTTTTTTTTTTAATATTGTTTATACAATCTTTAACTAAGCAAAGCTTATTGTTAAGAAAAAAAAAAACAAAACTAAACTAAATCAATTTAATTAAATATACAACCATCAATCTGGCTACTTTAAACTTGTGTGAGTACAAGTTCATTAGTCTTCCTTATAAATGTGAAAGTTTGCTTTAAGGATTGTTCATAATTTCGAAATAAGAATATTCTTCTATACTTCATTTTATCCTCGTTTTATAATAATATAGAATACATATGTAATAAATATACTTAAATTCTAAATTTCTTTGTACTTCAATATTTGTGAATATATGTACGTAATTATATATTGTATAACGATGCAGGCAAACCAAAAAGAAGCACAACTGACACACACATATATTTTCATCACAAATATTATTGTTTTAACGACGACAATGAAACGTGTTTTTTAAAGAATCCACACATAAAATAATAAGTAACACAATTACATTTTTAGATCATCTATTTTATTTCTCCTCTTTAAAAAAATCTACACACAATATTGATACCTATGTGGCTATTTGCTTTAACTAGGATTTCTTTTGACAATTTAAAATGTTCCCCTTTTTTCTTACGGAGCTATGTAGGTGGGTCTTCGTAAAAGTTAGAAGTCATATTCGATTAAATGTTTTCACTTGTAATCTAAGTCTAAAAAATTATTAATATTATAAGTGCCAACCTTCTACTATAAATTTGTCAAATACAAATAGTTTATTAACGTCTATTGCCATTCCTTCAATAAATTGTTTTTTGTTTTCATTCGTTGTCCTTTTTTATGTACTGTTGCGGAGAGAGACTTTAAAAATGTGTTTTGAATTTCATTCCGAACGTACTCAAGTGGGTATCTAACTGAACGGGATAATCAAAACAATTTTTGCTATATGAACGCAGAAGGTAGCTGTGGAAACCATTATGCCTTAACTGATGTAGTTAAAATTAATAATTCTTACTTCGGGTGACGAGGCTCCATTAAATGGCCGTTTAATTTTGAATACATCAGACTTTTAAACATAACTTTTCAAAACATGTCAATATACTTAGTTAGTTGATACCGTAAAACGGGCTGAGTAAAAACAATGGGGTGAACCGAAATTAAATTTGTTTACCAGTCAATTGGAAAAATTATAGAAAATTAAACAAACGATAAGATATTTGGAAAGATATGTGTATATTCTGTAAAATAATTTTTGAAATTGAGATGTATATTTTCTCTATTAAAAATTAATTTGTGATTATGAAGTTTTGTTTCTATTTAATTCATTTACTGCTGGTATTTTTTCCAGAATGTGTTATCGGAACTTTTGTTTTGTAGGTTAAAAATTTGTTGTTAATTAATTTGAAACTTCATCCTTATGTGCATTAAAATGAAAACAATAGTTTTTGAACTGCATTTTTTACTTCAAATGTTGTTGTCAATAAGTGTATCTTTTAAAACACAAAACACGTCGTTTTATTTTTTCACAAACAAATTTATATATTTATTATATTTTATTATAAATTTTTAAAAAAATTAACTGAAATATAATTAAATTCCTGAGTCATTTTGTATTGCTTCACCTCGTTTTTTATAAATCAGACTGCATGTTCAGCGATGCACAAGTAAAATGATAAAATAATGGCGTGTGCAAAATACAAAAAAGATGTGGAGAAGTATTTAAAATTAAGAAACAAAAACAACAACCGCAAAAGCAGCACAGCGCACAAGTGTTTAAGGACAATAAAAATAAAATGAAAAATAAAGGTCAATAAATTTACTGTACGAAAGCTTAAACAACGCAGTAGGCATGTATGTACATCAATCATATCAGTAGCATTGTTTACCTATACATATAGGTTTGAATACATAAATACTTTTATATAAAAGTTCAAATAATTAACACCACCAGAGATGGCACATGTTTTTCTTAATTTTTTATTGTTGTACCTTTTTATTAACTGTCAGAGTTTTTTTTTTTAATAATATTCCAAAAAATATTAATTTCAAAATTTACTAAATTGAGTTAATTAATTTTTCTAGCAATAAGAGAAAACAAATAGATTTTATTGAAAAAAATTAGAAACTATGATCAACCAACAGTAAAGATTTTAATCGTAAAAAGAATAGCACTATGCAGATTAAATAACCTAAAAGTAACAGTAATTAAAATACGCAATAAACATGAAGTGACGGTAGAAGAAAAGTGTGAATCAAAGTTAAATATTTTTTTTTTTAAAGGACAGTATTTCCTGGTATTATTGAATGGTGTGGAGATTAAATTCCTTGAATGACACCTTCAGGATTGATTTTTTTTTGAAAATGCATTATATTCGCAACAACTTCTTCTAGCTACGAAACTGGTATTTGCGTATAAATGCCTCCCGCTGTCTACCTTATTTTTTGTTTTATTAGGTTCTTACGCTTGCACTTGAAAACTCCCTACACCTAAAAATAATTAATTAATTTGCATTTAATTCGAAATATGTGATCTATTCTTAAATTTTTTATTTCACTTATCTTTTATCTTTTATCACTTATCTTAAATTTTTTATTTCACTTATTCTTATTACTGATTCGATGGAATTCCATTTCAATGCCATCCCCCAGTGTTGTTTGAAATTGTCGTTTGCCATCCATTTTTAAGGAGATTTTTTTTGGTGTAGATTTTCGATATAAGGTGAATTTTAGGTGCGTATTATATTATTGTTTACATATTTATAAAAACAAAAAAAAAAAAAAAGACATGTTTGCTAACTTGCTACAATGTATAATAGCCCTAAATAGACTGAAATGAAATCGGCCTTTGTAGTAGCTTTTCTTTTCAAAACTGAATATACCTAAACCATTTTCGCTGAATTTTAATGCCAAACGATTTACAAATAGATCACAATCTTTCCACAAGAATAGCAGTTTATTCTAATCGTTGTTTAGTAAACACAACTTTATACTTAACCAAATTACCTGCAAAAGTGTTAAATGGTTAGAATTAGTTGTTTAGTTATTTTTGATTTTCAAAATTCAAACAGTGTTGATATTGTATAATACAAATATTTAGATTTAATACTCTAGTCATCGAACTCAAGGTGAGGTTTTATTGTGGTGCTGCAGTCACAACTGATACTTTATCTATTTCGCGGGTAATATGCTCTATTTTCTTGTCGAATTTTTTGCCTATATGTTCCAAATGATCTTTCAATTTTAGGTGTCAAATATAAACAACATATATGTATGTCCTACATAGAACGTGATATGTTTGTTAAAAATTGTATAAATAAATTACATTTATTTATACGAACCCGTCAACAAGTTTTACTAATCTTTAATTACTTTAATTTTTTTTCGGTTGGATCTTATTCTATCTTTAATGCTAATGGCATTATATTATATGAAATCGATTTACCATTTAAAATTTTAAAGTATTCTCAAAAAATGACAAAAGCAAGAACTTCACGAAATTAGTTTTTTTTTCTTCCTTTCGGAGTCTTTCTTTGATATTCAAATTTGAAATTAAGTTAAACTGCAAACTAGTCGCATTGATCTGCACTGCCTTTTGTGAGGCTCAAATTATTCAAATTAAAAAAAAAATTCTCAAGAACTGTGTTGTGTAGAAGGAAAAAATGCGTTTAGTACCATTCAACTAACAGTACCCCAAGTAATCATTACATTCAGGTATCCATATCATTATTTCAGTGTTTAAGTCTTTACTAGAAAAAATAACATTCGTAAATACTTTAAGTGCTGCTGCAAATATGGGCGGGATTGGACAATGGGGCGTGGTACCTCCCATACAAATTAAAAATCCAATATTTTTGCTCCTGCTAACGGTATTTAAACAGAATTTGGTATTTCGGTTGAGTGAACATATTTTAAGTTCTGCTGCAAATATAGGCGGGATTTGATAAAGACGCGTGGTGCCTCCCATACAAATCTTCTTTATGTATATAATTCTACTGCACGTGTGTATGTCACTGAATAAATTTTTTTTGCATGCGTTTGGGTGCAATCTTGGATTGTTTACATTCACAAATCAGCCCGGCAGATGGCGCTGCAGTCGGTATCCAGGTTATTCAACTACACGACTGGATCGACTTGAGTAAATTTTTGTGTATTCTTCATTCATTCAATGCATTTATTTTTTTTTTGTGCGCTGTGTTTTGATATTGTATGATATCGCATTTACGTAAATATTGCGCGTTGTTTACTTCAAAAATACGCACACGCCATAAGTTCGTCGCCAGCCGCCAACTGCCTCCAATGTGCCTTGGCGGATAACGATGAAAGGCCCAAAGCAACATGTACTGCCGCCGTTAAAACAGTCGCGGTGGGCATCGAGCTTATTTGTTTGCGTTTCTTCTTTGCGGTCTCACAAATTAGATTTCAATGGGTCAGCTAGTATAATATAAAAAGTGTTTCTAGTTATATTCGCTTACGAAGACATAAATTATTACAAAAATAGACTTGACCTAGAATAGAAAAAAAAAACTGAGAAGGTAATTTCGACAGAAGACACTTTAAATTAAATGAGTGCTTTTAATATATTTTTGTACGTGAAATTGAAAAATTTATGAAATAGCAATGTTTGGTCATTATTAAAACGTGAAAAATTATGCCGCTGGCATAATAGAAGAATAAAATGATAAATAAGGAAGCTTGTATTATTAATAAACTTTCAAAATCTCTAATAGAATATACTAGGATTTTGAGATAGTAACATTAAAAAACAATCTAATAGGTAAGGTGTTCTATGTAAAGAAGGTTCAAAGCTTTTGTTGCGTATACATAAATGTATGCAGGAGAGGATATAATAGGAGACGTCGAGCAAAACAATGCTGTCTGACAGTCTTTTTTCCAATAAAATACTTTGATATGGATATTAGCATAATCATCATATTGCCATATATAGTTTAGGTTTAAACTATATGGAAATTGAAAAAGCGCAATATGTATTGGGTTTTGCCGGTACGAAACTTTGATTTGATAACTAGATACATACTTTTTTATGGATATTATTGACAATTTTATGGATTACACAGCGTTCCACATAAAAAATTAATGACATGAAAAACTAGACAAATAATAATTTGTATTTAGTACAACTTTCTATATCATAACAAATATCTTTGGTGCATGTATAGCAACGTTCTGTCCTACAAATAGGTCTAAAATGTTTGTAGTCTTAAAAATAGATACATTTTAAATATTGAGTTTGTTTATTATATAAAATTTTAAAGTATTCTCAAAAAATTATAAACACCGGAATTTCAAATAATAAATATTTTGTTTCTTCCTTTTGATTCTCTTATTATTTTCTTCCTTTCTGATGCACTTACTTGACTTTAAATATCAGAATTTAATCCAATTGAGTTAAACTTCAAACTGGTTGCATCATATTGAGCTGCATTGCGTTGATAATTATAACGATACTAAAATTATTCAATTAAAAAAAAATTTATCAAGCACATACGTAGAAGAAAAAATACCTTTTAAACACTAGTTCACTAAGAATGCCCCAAGTAATTAAAAATTCCTGCGGATTGCGAAAAATAAATAATAATATATATGACAAATTAAAAAATATACTCTGGCAACTCTCTTTAGTTTAAAATGATTGTATAACAGCTGACTAGAGGAAACGAATTTTTATTAGAACATATGTTGGTAGAAAATAGAAACAAACTAGTAAATGTAAAAAAACTAGTCTCTCAAATTATTTCTACCATTTAACCATTAAAAATCATCTACGATAAAATTAATGCCTTTTCTTTTTAAAACAAATTAAAAAATTCTTTATACTCAAAATTATTTGCTTTATAAACTTGTTTTACAAAAACCACGTAATAAAGTGATAACATCCTGGTGAAATAACATAAAAAACCCAACAAACAACTTTTTGCGGTGTTTTGGTGCGGGTTTATCAAGTATATTCAATTTTTTTTCGTAGCTGTGATGATAGTGTGTAAATCAAAATGCTATTGTTATATTGTACAAAATGATATTGTTTGGGTTTTTGTGCAACAGCAGGGTATCGCAAGCGATTTTTTTAATTTCATAATTTTTCTGTCCATTTGGCATAGCCGATTAAGATTAAGAAAAAGCTTCTAATTTTATAAGTCTTCATAAAATTATATTTATTTTTAAACTTATTTAGCGCATATAATTCACTAAAACAATAAAAAAAATCTCGATAGCTATTAATTAGTTATCTATATAGTATATATATAAGATATTTTTGGGAACAGTACGAGTAATAGCGTATTAAAATGTCAAGTTAAAACTAAACAGGAATAAAAACAGTTATTCTGAAACATATACCGTAATTATTCATAAGAAAAGTATGTGTATGAGCGTACAAATGTCTTGCTAGTAGACCCCCACAATAAAATGAAAAACATATGAGAAATACAAAATATACAAGTAATATGGGGGCCCGTTTGTTGGTACCAAAGAGTATGCTCCCTTGTGTTGTTATTTGATCGATTGGGCAATTACTTCTGACCCAACTTGCATTAAAATTTAAGTAATAATTTAAAAACATAACTGACATATTTTTTTATATAAAATTTTATTTAATTTGTTTTTATTTACAAGTACTAAATTATGTACAATTTTCCCTTTATTAATCAATGCGAAAATGTACATGATTTTTATTTGCTGTTTTTTTGAAAGTGTGCATGAGTGAGAAAAGAAACAAAGAAAAATTTTAAAGACACTAAATGAAGTTCATTTAGTGGTAGTGGTGTTGTAGTGGTTCAAGAGTAGATAATATTGCTCTTTATGGTAACAATGGTGTGAATTTTATTTTACTGTTAGAAATATTTAATAATAAAAAAATCTTTTAACACATAAAATATCTTTTAATATAATAAAATAATTTAAGAAAATGTGCTGAATACCTTTAGAAGTTATTTGCGAATATGAAGAAGAAAGATACATATGTATCCATATTGTTGAAAAATGTCAAAAGTGAACGAACAAGCAAGCAAATGCAAAACGTAGCGATTATTTTTTTTTTGCTAAAAAAAACTCAGCGAAAAAAAACGAGTGATCTTTTCGTGTGAATAAAAACAGCTGGTATCCATTCGTTGTATATCAAGTTAACGAGCAAAAAAATCACAAATTCCATAACAAAAAAGAGAAAAATTAAAATACCAATATGTATTTAGCAGTATAATAAAATGGAGCAACTATGTTAATTTGAGTTATAAATAATAAGTTTAATAAAAAAATAAAGTAAATGTGACACAAATAATTGGGAAAAATAATTTAAAAAAAGTGACAACATTCCATTATAACTAAGAAACCCTTAACAAAATTTGTTTTCCATACTTGTGTAGGATTGCAACAAAATACACACATCATTAGAAATATAAAACATAAGTGATCCTACAATATCTTCAACTGTACAATGAAAAAAGAAAAAAAAAATATTAAGTAAATTAGAAGCAAAGTGATAAAAAACTAAATTTTTTTGCACTGAAGAAAAAAGAGTTACTAAATGAAAAACGTCCAATAAATTATAACATCTCTTCGCAAGCAACAATTTAAGGCAGAACAATAAAAAATAACAAACACATCAAGTAAAACCAAAATTTATAATAATTCTTCGTCAGCCGATGTGCAGAAAAAAACGTCATTAAACTCACCAGCCAGACATAGATAAAGCAATTATTTAAAAAACAAATGTAAGCTAAAGAAGAAAAATCAAACAAATATTGTGTCTCGATTTTGAACATTTACAGATTTACACAAATGTACATATAATAAATATTTTACACATACCGTTGCTAGCTCAAATTTGACATTATTTAACAGGTCATCAGGTGTAAATTTTAATATTAGAAAAAAACAGAAGTTAAGTCCATACAGTACATTATTAAATCGTATACAAACCAATTATATACATATATCATATTTTTGACGAGGAAGTAATTAATTTCTTGCAATCTCGATATTTAGGGTTATAGTACATAAAAATATTTACATTTTCTTATTTTTGCAGATATACTCCTTTTTCCTACCCCTCACATTCGAATCGAAAATCTAACATTTTTATTTAGAAATAAGTATAAAATAAATTAAAAATACATAAAATTTTTCGAAATAATAAGTATATCGATGAATGTAATGAACAAAGAAAAAGTTGAGAGAATTAATGTTTCTATTTGTACGACATTCTCAGTGAGGGCTACCAGATAACTAGAGGAAAAATCGACAATTTTCTCATAAAGCAAGCAACAGATTGTATTTTGTGTTTAATAAAAGAATGTAAAATATTCAAGTGGAAGTAACAAATTCTTCATATAATTAATGTTACTTGCAGATATTTATAAATTTTTAATAACGGTCATTTTTTAATTATCATGTTACTATTTGCGAGTAAGGTGCTAAACGCTACCATTTTTTACTATAAACGTACATGTCAAAATAATTTACAAAAAATTTAAAAAACTAAATATTTTGGAAATCCATACAATTAATGTTACTTGAGGATATTTATGTATGTTTAAAAAATCATGTTACTATTTGCGAGTAAGGTGCTAAACGCTACCATTTTTTAATATAAACATACATTACAGAAAATATTCAAAAAGAAAAATTTTAAAAACTAAATAATATTTTAGAAATACAAAGTTTAGTTTATGTGGATAAATATATCAAATGTTTTCTATAGCAACGTTTAAATTATATAAGTTCATTAGATAATTGCAAATACAGTGATCTCGCAGAAACGTGAACTAATTTTTACCGATGGTGTTCACGTTTTAGATTGCAGTTTTTCTATAAGATGTTTTAGTCGTGTTTATCTTTTATTTAATTTAAAATAAAGTACGTTATTTTTCACCTATGAAACATGTTTTGATTCTACTTTTTGTAAGTTCCTGCCATATTTTAATTGATGTACTATGCTACTATGGGTTGCAAAAGGGTTTCTAATACTAATTTAGTAATTAGTACAGATTTCTTTCCATTTTTGGAAGCTCCGAAGAGTGCAGTGTTTTCCGTTTTCCAGAACCCGAAAATGTATATTACACATTTCGAAATTGCATCTTTTTTGTTTCTTATTAAACAAATCGTCGATTTGGCGACATTATACTTTTTCGACAAATCAGTTACAGGTGAACCTTTCCCTAAAAGCTCTAAAATATCTGAATTTTCTTGAAGAGTTAACACTTTTGGTTTTATATTAGACATATTTTCAATAAAAATATTTTTAGAGATCACTTGTTTATATTATTTATATACCTATATCATAAGTCAGCACAGAGAGATGCTTCCAGTAGAACTGGCACGTTAATACCAAAACTGCTTATCATGCAACAAAAGTTGTTTACAACAAACAAACTACGAGATTCTTCTGCGGGGAATCCCAAAATTTTTAAATAAGCTTACAAAAAATTGAATTTTAACGTTCGATACGTTTTAGACCCTTCAGCCTTTGCTCACGTTTTAGAGTAGTCAATGTAAAAAAAAAATTATTTTGTTTTTGGATGTTCATGTTACTGTGTGTTCACCTTTCTTGCGAGTTCACTGTACTTTTATTTTTATTAGTTATACAGTGATATCGGTTGACTTCCAAATCAGGCTATAATTTTCCAGACCAACAAGCATTCTATTTGGGGCTACAAAATATCTAGGTACATTGTCTTATTTAGAGTTTCTTTGTTAGATATTAGAATAGTGCATTAAAATAGATATAAAATTTTAATTATATTAAAAAAGGTATATATTTCGATGAATATAATATTTTTAAGGTGTTCATATCATTATTTTAGTGTTTAGATGATCTAGTCGAAACCGATATTTTGATTCATTGAATTTTAAATTTTAATGAAAAAATGATTTCACTACTAGAAAAAATAATGTACGGCACAAATGTGAAATTCTCTAGAAATTACGAAAACACATTTAAACTTTAGTTATTTTGGTTTTTTGTACCATTAGTGTATAAGTGAATGTATGTTCCTCTTTCAAAACACAAAAAGATAAGTTTTGATCATAGGATTTGCCCATATTAAAAAAAATTTATAGCAATTTTTACGATTAACTATGTTCATATAATTTTGTATTAATCTGGCAAATATGTTGAAAAGATCACTTATTATAAAATTTTGATAAGAAAATATACGCCTCAGAAGCCATAGATTATTAAGAAATAGACATTGTTTAAAATAAAAACAAATGAGTAGAGCATTTCAGCATCAAAATTTCCAAAAAGATTGTCTTTGTTTTAAATTTTCAGGACGCACAAATAAATGAGTTCTTTTAATGTATTTTTTTGTATGTGAAATTCAAAAATGGATGAAACGCTAGTTTATTATTAAAATATTTAATTATTACGCTTGCAGAGCATTAAAATAATGTATCAGAATAATAAAATGATAAATTAAAAAGTTTCTTAATAAGTTTTAAAGGTGGGTTTTTTCCAAAAAAAAGCTTCAATCTGGTTAGTATATCCATCGAAATCTAATACTAAGTTCACACTTGTGCTTTTTGAATGCGTTTAAGCAAAATGCTTTAAAATTTAAACACAGCCGTTCACACTATAATTGAGATGTTTAAGGCTGACGTTTGTAGTGAAAACAGCCATTTTAGTTGGAAATTAAACCCAAACCCCAGGCAAATTAGTTAATTACACTACCTACAAGCATACAGGGGCTAAAACGCACTTAGCACATCCCAAAATTAAATGAAATTCAGAGTTGTATTTGAAATTTACGTGTTTAACGACGTGTTTAAATCAAAAACAACTCATTTGAGATGTTTAACAAAACACGTCAGTGTATGGTAAAACATCGCAAAATCGACGTGTTTAATGCTTAAACACGCTAGGTGTGAACATAGTATAAACTACATAAAAAATGATAAAACGCAGTGTTGGGTTTTACGAAACCTTAATTTGATAACATGATATCTTATTATAGATATTATTGAGAATTTAATTTATTGCGTTTACACGGCGTTCGACATATAAAAATTAATTACATAAAAAACTATGCGAAATGTTTTGTATTTACTAAGTGTATAATGCTTTCAATACCTTCAGTAAAAACTTAAGTCTGGCAATGCAATGGTTTACGTCAATAAAAAGAGAAAATAAGAGACCATGTAAAAAAGACTACAACAATCCTTTTTTAATATAAAATTGCAAACTTGTTTTCGCTTTTAATTTTTTTTACATATTCCAATAGTATCTAGCAGCTGAGTTTCACTGTGTAGCAGATAAAAAAAGCAAATTTTAACACACACGAAGAAAAAAATAAAATTATGATAAGCTTAGACAAATGATACAACTCACGTACTCAAAAATTAATGGTTGCTTTCGCATACTATAATAAATATATTTGTATTTATATAAAATGCATATGTATGCATTTTAAAGATTGAGTACTTGCTGCTTACTGTCAGGTGGTGTTTCTTTTGGTTATATTCGAAATAAAAGTTCATACAAACGCATATCCAAATGTATACAACAATATAAATCTGTGTAAAAAGAAAACAAAACGACATAATTCTTCACACATACATGTATGCATACATACACACACACACACACACACACACACACACACACACACACACATATATATATATATATATATATATATATATATATATATATATATATATATATATGTAAATACATATCTAATGTGCCACAAAATATATGGAAAAGAGAGTTCAAAAGAAACGAGAAACCACTTGAATAAATAAATATAACAAAAGCAACAATTTCTTATAGACAATAACAAAAACCAATAACACAGCGTACCTACACACACCTTTCACATAAAATTTATGTGTAACTACAACAGTTTGACAAAATACTGTTGAAATAAAGAAAAAATACATACTAATTGCTAGTTAGGACAAAAGCAAAATAAGCAAAACTCTAGTCTACAATTAATTAAAGTACAAAAAACATTAAAAGTACTCAAAGATATACATATACCTATATACATATGTATGTTATAGGCATTTGTATAAAATTATTAAGAAAATAGTTACTAAAATAAATTTTACAGTACTTTAAATGTAAAAAATATACAAAGAATTTATAATAAATATAAAGGTCAAAATACACGCAAGCGAAAATTTTGCTTTACCAATTGCTATGCATTTAAGTACAGTTATGAGCTGATAAGTAGTAGAATGGCATTTATATTTTTATAGAAGACTTAATGGCTAAAATACAGTTTAATTAGTATTTAAAATAAATATGTAATTGTATTTGTTTTTAAAATGAATAATTCTTAAATCTCAGTTATACATGTTTTTAAAATAAAGTTCTTAATAAGCCCAAAAAATATAAGAAAAAATAAAACAAGGCTTCGAATATAACTGTAACTAAATACGATAGGGAATATTCTAAGCTATGATAATGTGTAACAAGAAATCACATATTATTTAGAATAGGTTGGAAGTCTCGAATTACTCCAAATAATCATTGACATCTGTCTAACATCTCAGAGGCATTTGTCATTAAGATAATGTGGCAGAACATTGTTGAGACTATGAAGATGAAGAAATGTTTGTCAACATTTAATTTCATATTTGAAAATTTTGGAACAACGCTATACTAAGAAAAACTTGCTCGTATAATATTTTCACCACTATGCTTTGTGACCTACTTTGTATAATATGTTTTTTCAGAAGCCAGCCTACGTATGGTCTACTGTCAGGCGCGATTTATTTTATCTGCAAACTTCCACGTGTTCTTAATCCTCTTTAAATTGGGACAGTGGGATCACGCCTCCCGCCCGCACACTTCCTTCCTTAGTCAGTGATTTTACCGTTACTTAGACTAAAAAATTATTATCGCATAAAGTACACTCACAATATCAGAGTCTATGATACCAAAATATAAAAGAATGAAATGATGTTCCTGCTGTAATAACAAACAGCTATTTCGAAAATGTCTTCTTTAAAACTTAACTTTATTAATTAAACATTTGGTTTCTAATGGAAACCATTAGAAGTCCTCTGCAAGATCAGGTGTTCTTGGGTTTTGAAAACTTACTAAAGCGGCAAAATGTTTTCGTTTTTTTTTATTATTTGTTCTCCAGAAAGCAAAAATTAGAATAACTTAGCTTAATATGGAATATTTTTTTCCGCTAATTTGAGTAATCAGTCAAGAGTAGTATTTGATGTTGTATGAAAATGTCATTTATCTTTAGGTTTATTTCAATCCAATTTTAATGACAAACCTAAATAGAATTAAATTATCAAACTTTTTGTGCATTCAAGGTCGATTATTATATTTATTTGTTTTATTATAAATTTCGATATTAATACAAACATTGATTCTTATAAAGGAAGATATAGTGAAAAACGAATTCGATTTTTTTCACTATATTCAAAAGAACTTATTCGACTTTGTTAACCTTAATATAGCTTTTTTACAGTTTTCCAGTTTTCTTAAAAGTAACTTTTTAATATTTTTTAATCATATTTATTAAAGAGAACATTGAAATTTCTCAGAGATTTTTTTCTAAAAAATCTAAATTGTCGAAATTTATTTATTCGAAAAATATGTATATTAGTTTATTGCCAGGTTTCACATTAAAATTAAAACAAAGTTATTTCTAAAGTAATTAAAGTGTGCACATATAAACCTTAAGCTGTTATTTTTTTTTTTTTGTTTTTAATTTTTAAAATTAGTGTTCATAACGTAAATACATACATGCATACATATATATGCACACACTAGCACAAAATTTGATGAACTATATTTAAAAAATTTAAATAAAAATTTCTTACACTGAATGTAAAACCACCACAATTAAAACTAAATAAATAAATAAGCTAAATAATATGACTGACGCAAAGCAATAACAGCAAAAACAAGGGAAAGATAATAAATAATTGTATTTTTCTGAAATGCCTATACCACGAGTTATTGTTAATAACAACAAAACAAAAAAAAATACGTTAATATTTAAGGCATAAAGGGAGACGAAATGTTGAAAAAAATTTTTTTTAACAAATCTAGAAGACCAAATAAATAAAATTATTTTATGTGCAAGTAAATTATGTAAAAACAAAATCGAGAGACAAAAAATATTGTTTTGAGTACAATTTTTAAAATCGAAAGTATATTTTATTAAATAAAATTTAACAAAATATTACAGCTCTCCTTAAACAACAACGCAACCTACACAATGAAAAATACTTTCTAAATGAGTGAGATAATAGATGGACACAATACAAATTTGATAGTAAATCAAATATCCAAGGATACATTTATATGGCTGTTAGAGAAAATAATTAAAAGCAAAAACAGCCAATCTGAAACAAATAAAGAAGTAGGAGGAGAAAAAAAAATCAGAACGTCCCATATAAAAGCTTGCCAAAGTCTAACAATCAAAATTCTCCCGTCTAAAGTCAAACTTTATCATCTTACATACACACACTCGCCATTATATATCGGATCCAAAGCCTTCAATATCACAAACCACATAATCAACAATCAATGCAGGCTTCCATGCTTAAAAATACTCGGAAATCTTTTTACATGATATTAATGAAGCTGTTAAGAACTTCCCAAAACACAATATTGAAGAATTTTAAAAAAACTTAAAAACACATCGTGTCAAACACATTAACTTAAGTTTTTAAATCAATTAAGAAACTATTGATTTCAAGAAATACAAATTAAAAAAAAAAAAAAAGTAATCAAATTGATAGATATCTTCCGTTCATTCGTCAGAATCAATAATTTATTTTCGTTTCGGATAATATTACAAAAAAAAACTCTGTTGCATATAAAACAAATAATACAAAAATTTTGAATACTATTTTATCACTGTCAAACTACTATCTAGGCGCATAGATCAAGAGTAGTTGCAAAATTAAAAACAAAAACAAAAAAAAAGAACAGATTTAAAGACAGGTGGAAATACTTAACACAAATTTGCGAGTGTCTGCTCTCTATCCTGCAGTTACGCTGAGAGGCGTTATGACAAATTCGATTGCGTCTGCAAAATGCCCGTCTATCCTTACATCCGGCAAGTATGGTATGTCTCAACGTCGCAGCATTATCGATGATTCTAAGGAGTATATTTTTGTTAAACTTACTGATTCAGCATTTCGTGCAATTGAGGAGTATCAGCGTAACGCTCAGTCGAAACGATTACAAAAAGGGCAATGCGCTAAGATACAATTTATTGGTAATGCTGGTGTTATACAATTTCCACCCATATCGGATGGTTCGGCGTCAAACGGCGGCCCAAACGATGGAAGAAAATTTGGCTTTGCCATCGACGATGTTGAGGGATCTTTGGAATGCGTACAACAGTCGGGATCGGATATGGATGTATTGGGATCTCTTAGTTATCGCATGCGTATTCATGCCAATGATGATGTCTACGATACGACAAGAACAAAAATGGCCATTGCCGAGGAAACGGAGAAGAGTAAATGTATTCGTGAAATTAAACCCAATCAGACAGATATTGGACGTAAGGTGAAAAGGCCTATCTCTGCTGCTTCCATACAGGCTTATAACAATGCTACAACGACGTCGTCTTTGTTAAATGGCTTAACTAATGGCAATGGAATAAATGGTAGTAGCAGCAATAACATTAGCATTAATGGCAGCAGTAGTTATTTAAGTAATAGCAACAACAACAATAATAACCACATCAGCAGCAACAGTAGTAATAGTAATAGTCGTAATAAGTTATCAGTAACATCGCTCAATCAACATTCACCGCCATCGGGTGGTATTGGCGGAGGAGGTAGTGGTGGCAATATAACAGGTGTGAACAGTTCACGTATGTTATCAAATTCCTCCTCTCAACGATCTTCTCCCAATCCATCTTTAATAGGTGGCAGCGGTACTGTTGTCGGGGGCAATAATCGTTATGGCAGTCCCTCAAACCTCTCATCTTCAAATTTTCCCACGTTATCCTCAAATGTTGTAAACGGCGGCGGCAATTATTCTCCACCAGGTCTTGGCTCTAATCACATGTCGGGTTCTCTCAACTCACAGCAAAAGAAACCAAACAAGAATAGCGTTGCCAATAACAGAGTTGGTAACAGTGCTGTAGTTGGCAAAGGTTCTCTTGGTACTAATGGCAAAGTGAATGGGAAAGCTCTTGATGTTTCACGCAGAAAAATTCGCGAACGACTGATACACTTGCTGGCCCTAAAACCCTTTAAGAAACCCGAACTGTATTCTAGACTGCAGAACGAAGGTTTGGCTCAACGTGAACGTCAACTAATCAGTACGATACTCAAAGACATATCGACATTGTCACGTGACAATACTTATAATTTGAGGCGCAGCATGTGGAATGATGTTGATGAAAATTGGCCATTTTTTTCGGAGCAAGAAATCCAACAATTAAAAAGACGTAAGCCTCAGAACCTAACACCTCCTACAAGCTCAGATGCCGGTAGTTCTATGTCAGGTCAAAGTCCGACATCATCTACCCATACAGGAAGTCCGCCACCTTTAGTGGCTTCATCCAGCATGAATGGTGGCACAAAAAGAACTAGTCTAGAGCCGGATTTTTATGATTGGGCCGTATCATTGGGAATGCAATCGAAAAAACAACGTATAAGCCATTACAAAAAAGATGGTAGTAGTAGTGGTAGTAGTGTAATAAATAACAGCAATTTGAGCGCTGGCGCAAAAACAGGTTTGGGAATAGGCACTGGTGTTAGTTCTCCTTATAATCAAAATCATAAATCCTCGACGACATCTTATTCCCCACATAATTACAGTACAGGCAATAATACTGGCAGCGACGAGAATGCTGGAAATTCCGATCTAACATTTAATGTGCTCAATAATATGGATGATTTTATACAGCATACGGCTGTGGTTGGTGGCGATTCGACTTTTGCTGGCCGTAGTAAAACTACAGCGGGCAACAGCAAAATTTCGCCATCATTAAACTCTGCCAGCGCGAGTAGTACCAATAGTAATAATAACAGCAGTAATAATAGTACAATGACTTCAAAAGAGAAACGTTACTCTAGTGTCAACAATTCTAGTGGTCACGGTAACAATCGAGAATCTTCGTCATTGTCGACCTCAGCCATGCGACGTAAAAATTCTCCAACGCCATATGCTAATAATTTTGTGCCTGAAAGTAAAGTTGCTGTAAACTCCAATGGTAGCAGTAACATTAGTAGTAGGTTGAATAAACAACAGCAAGTGCAGAGACAACAACAGCAGTTATCTCCTAGTTACAACAACCAAAACAATCATCATCCTCGTAAATCAACAAACAACATAAGCAGTAGTAACAGTGTCATACCTAACATGTTTGATGACTATTTATCACCAACATCCCAGGCGACAACCAATCAAAACACAAACTCATCAAATAGTCGTTTGCGGCATAATTCATCTGGAGCAGCAAATGGCCGTGGTGGCAGTGAGTCGTCAAGCAAACATTCAAGATCTTCAACGTCCACGCAAAAGAATTTTAATAAAAATCATGGTAATAGTAGCAGTAAAAATATTACCGCGACTAATTTACCACAACAACACTTGCTGAATAACAACCACAACCATCAACTACTTCAGCAGCAACAACAACAACAACAGCAGGAAGATCAAGCGTTCTTCAACGATGCTCGTACACCTCCCCAAACTGCCTCGCAATCAACGCAACAAAGCCAACAACAGGAACACTCTTCTCCCACACAACAAATCGCCGCCGCTGCCTCGACATTTTCGTTAACCAATCACTCCACATCATCCGGAGACGCCCCTCGCTATGATTTTAGCAGTTATACGCCCATAACAAGTATTGAACAGAGGCGCAAATACAAGACTGAATTTGAGAGTGACTACGATGAGTATCGTAAACTTTTGGCACAAATTGAAAGTGTTGGACATCGGTTTCGTGAATTGGCCGATCGTTTAAGTCGTGTACAACAAGGTTGTATAGATTACTATAATATTAAGGATCAAATTGTCTCTGAATATAATCGTATACGCAAGGAAGAGGCCATAAACCGCGATAAACAAAGGTTTGACTATTTGCACGAAAAATTGGCACATATTAAACAATTAGTTATGGATTATGATAAGAAGTTAACTAGTGGCTTGGCGGCACCTACGACAGCCTCGAATCAGCAACAGCAACAACAAGAGTCTACTAACCAGCAGACTACAGTAACAAATAGTAATGCTCATCTGTCACCAATGCTGCAAAGCAGTGGTGAGAGCAATCATTCACCTCCATTAATGATGTCGAATCCAACTTCAGTAACTACAAGCACTACAAGGAATTCTTTAACCTCTGCATCATCTTCGCATACAAAAAAGAGTTCAAAACATCATCACAAAAATAACCAGCAACAGCATCAACAACAAGAACATTATAATACGCGACATCACGAACCTGAAACGATACAAATGGTTGATGAAAATGACGATGGTGATGAAGAAGCATCGTTACAACATCATCAAGATCCCTACAATCGGTATGATGGTAGTGATAACCATATTAATCGGCAACAACATGCAATATCTCCTGCAAATATGTCAAATAATGATAAGCGAAAACAACACCAACTTGAACAGCAGCAGCAACAGCAACAACATCATCAACCACATTCTCAACAATTACAAAATAATAGTAACGATACGGATTCTGATAGTGATTCCACATCATCATCTTCGTCTAATGACGACGATAACTCAGATGATGATAACTCTGATGCCTCGGACGACGATAATTCTGATGATGATTCCAACGATGATGACCAATGATCAAGACCATAGCAATGTACCCTCGTTCTACCGATGATGACGACCAACGCAAACAAACCACTCTTATTATTATTGTTCTTCAACACTACTACTACTTCTTTGGTTTATATGTGTAAAATATTTTTCTTTTATTTTTATTTTAAAATAATACAACTGCAACCCAATAAAAAATCGAAATCTAAAAACTAATTCAGAAATGAGCACTTACGGAAAAAACTATCAAAGTCTGTTCGATTTCCTGATTTCGTAATAACTGTTAGTTATTATAATTTATGCTTTTAAATCGCTGAGTTTAAAATGTGTATATATACTTTATTGTTGAACGGAAAACACAAATGAAAATTTTTTTGCATAATTTTGTAATTTTCTTTTTTGTTTTTTGTTTTTTTTTTATATAAATAATTCTTTAAAAAAATAAAATATACATGAAATATTTTAAAACTAGCTCATTTGTAGTCGTAACTCACTATTTTAATCAGGCATTAATGAAAAGAGTAGGTGCCTATTTCCATTTGGCTGTTAAAAATTAGTTTTTAATTCACATACTCGTACTTGTTGAAATATAAATATAAAAAATAATGCATTTTAAATAGGTATTTGTTTATGAGAACAGTTTTTGTTATTTTTTTGTTGTATATTCTTTCCTTCAACACATTGAAAATTTAAACTTTTCTTAATTTAAAACTCTTTTAAATACTCATTTTTGTTAGCAAGGCAAAGAGAACGTAAAAAATCCATACAGTAAATAGTTTTGTTTAAATTGGCATATTTTATTAATAAAAGGGGAAGTGCTGTTTTCAAATAAATTATTGGATTTGTTTTAATAGCAGATTATAATAGTTTTATTTTTGTTTTTTTATTGTTATAATAATTTTATAAAACAAGTTCTAAAAAAAATAAAGTAATTTTAACTAAGATTTATATATATTATAAACTGTTAGCTATTGTTTTGCCCAGAAAACTGAGATACAATTTTATAGATTTTGGGATGAAAATAATTAAATTTTAATGTAATTGTTTTTTTTTTTAAATGATATTGGAGTCCGTTTAAAAATATTCGCTTAAACAAGAAGAAAACCAAAATTCTGCATAGCATTGCTTTAAGTAAAACAAAGTTAGGTAGTCTTAACAGCCAACAATTTTCATGAGTTTTTTCTGTGGCGTTAATTATGTCCTTACTGTTGTGTACGACAAGTAGTTTTCTTTTCGTATAGAGCGTTTAATTTTAGAACTGGTACTTCATAAAGGTCATTGTCAGCATTTGGTTTTTGGAACCAAATCTACAAGTTAAAATTTGTTGTGAATAATATCGCCCTCTTTCTTAGCTACAAAAAAGTCACAAAACATTTTTTGAAAGCTATGAAGGAGCAATGTTACAGGCTTTTGTTTTTAATTATTTAAGATATTATTAATGGTTGTTACTTTTTATAATAATAAAAATGCTTTGCATAAATATCTTATCAAAGTACGTGTATGTCAGAATGAGTTAAGTTTTCATATTCAGCAATACTAAATTTAACAAATCGTATATTATTTAAAAACAATTTCGAAACATATTTTTTGCCTTACAAAATAAGTTTATAAAGTCATTTCTGTTTCTGTTAACTCCAAGCAATCAATTTGCTTAGGAATTTTCTATAAAAATAACTCTTAAAAGAATGCGGGTTTGCTCTTGCTCGCTTGGAATACAGAAACAAAACCTAAAAGAATACAGAACAATATCTAAATCAACATTTCAAATATTAAAAACAACATCAGTAACAATCAATAACTATTCCTTAACAATAATAGTCTTGCATCCTTGTTTTTTACGTATTCAAAAAAATCACTATTTGCCTAATATTTATTTTATAACTAGCACTTACCTAAATCTGGAGTTTTAAAGTAGATTTCTAATTGCGAAAAAATTTATGAAACTTGATAATCTGTGCCCGATTCTCTAATGCTTTTCAGGGTTAACTGCTGTCAGCCACATTTAATTTACGTTTTTTCTTCCTTTTCGTTTAAGCAGCTCATTTTTGAAATAGTTTTTTATATTTCCAAAAAAATAAAAAAATATATATGAAACAAAACAAAACAAAAACCTTAAAAAACAATTGAAACACTAAATAAATAGAAATCAAACTATTATGTTAAATTTACTTGTAAGCGTAAGTGAACTTATACACATTATTTGCAAGCAAAAAAAAAACTCAAAAAAAAATATATAAGAAAACAAAAAAGATTTTTTATATACTATATAATAAATTTATATTTAATTATTAATTAATAATAATATAAAAAAAAGCTCCCAAAAACGAAAAAACACTAAAGTGTAAAACGCAAAAGTTTGTTGTGACCACACATGATTCTTATTATTTTTTTTATTGTGTAATAATTAGATATATAAGCCTTTTATCATTTATTATTTTTAAGTTAAAACAAATATTATGTTTTATTTTCTGTTTTCAAATTAAAAAAAAAATAATAAACAAAA